>CM060963.1:103761034-104038534 GCA_030765045.1 Tenodera sinensis
AAGTGGGCAACATGGATTGAAGGTGTGATTTTCTACGGTAAACACTTTGAAGCTGTGAAGTCAGTGAAGGAGAACTTTTCTTCTGATCCAGTAGTATCTGTGAACGAATCCTTGTAGGCATTCAACAGTTCTAAAATGCTCAGTTCAGTTTCATACATCGCACGTCACTTCAGCTGGCTTCCCAACAGTATCAGGAAACTTCAGGTATCCCTGTTCAAGAAGCTGTAGAAATAATGGGAAATGTAGTTCAGAAGGTGAGTGTTGTGCCAGGTGAAGTGAGTGGTGTAGTTTCCTCTAAATTACTATCTGGGCTGAATAAGAACCCTGGATACTCAAGTCTTGATATTTTGTCCTCCTGGTAATATTATTCCTCATACAATCCCTATGTATAAACATACACCGCTTGCTTCTTGCGCAGTTGAGCGATCTTAAACATATTGTACATGACAACAGAACATTTGGAAAAATATGATAATTGTGCATACCGTGACTTAAATGCTTGAATCAAGTATTAAAAGTGAATTGACTAACAATAAACACAGAAATTTGACTAGCCTACTTGTGCGTTTATATTTTGTACTAAAGAAACAACATTTTGGGTGTTACATATAATTGTTTCACTAAATATTTATTTACATAATTCGCCAATTTTGGTTACATATTTATGTACTTATTTGTTCATAAAATTCAGACCTTACTTATCACAATCTTGATATATTAATTTATATCAATTTTATTGGGTATCAAAAAATCTACCTCTTATATCTCTTATCACTTTTGTAACAAACTAAACTATATAAATCTTCATATAATGAATAGTTTTCCTTAAAACAATTTTAATACCACAAAGTGTAAAAATGTTGAAAAAACGTCGAATTATTATATTAATTATTTTTTTTAACTTATAAACCAATATCAAAATTTCAATTGCACATTTTACTACACATATTCTGAATTACAGTGGACAAATTTTAAATCTCCACCAAGATTTTTGCGGGAGGAGATAGATTTGAAATTGAGAAAATAACAAACAAAAATTCCAAGAAAAGTGTTTAAAGTTCAGTCACACACTTCCTCACTAACCTCTTTTTCTATCTGCTTTTGTTCATCAATTTGCATAAGGTTGACGTACTGCCGTTTCTTTTCGACATTCTAAAATAGTAGAGTAATTCAATATGTGATTTTAAAATATACCTAACCTACAGTGTTTGCAAACACGTGATTTGCTCATAGAAATAAAAGCAAAGTATCTGCTGCCAAAGCTCAAGCTTTATTTTCGCCACAGATAATATAAGTAATGCTACACATTATATATAATTGCTAAATTGTTTCAAAAGTAAGCTCAAATACACATAATCAGCTTGTAAACAACAGAAATCTGCCAAGCCAGATAGAAGCATGGTAAATAACCTCAGAAACCAACAAATCACAAACGAAAAATACTGTCCTATAGGGGATATATTGGAAAACTTGTTCAACTAGCCTACGATGAATGCATAGGCAGCAGAACACTTAGCGCCACGTTTAAAAAACAAATTATTACAGGCCTGTATGGAATGGAACGTGCGGGCATGCCTATTTAAAAAGAGGCAGAGGTGCACCGCTTTAAAAGTTGCGTCCGAAATATGCACCTCCCCCCCCCCCCCCGCCCTCTCTCTTTAGGATGATTAACACTTCGCAGATATATTCTTTAAGGTATTGTACGTTTGTTTGTAATAAAAATAAAAAAATAGTTGTAGGCTACAATATCACTTCATTGTTCACTTAATCAATTCTTACCGTATAAATTAGAATGGAAAAGAACAGTAGTGTGCGATAAAATGTTTTAAAATACGTCGGAATGTAATAAATTGCGTAGCTAGTTGTGTTTCTGTAACAAATATTTGGATTCACACTCCTGAAATCCAGACATAGTGGCATGTTTCATGCCTGATGCGTCTACTTACAAAGTAAGTTGAACATGATCTAAATTCATAAATGCACTATGCTTTCATTATGCACTGAAGTTTGAGTTAAGTAATCTCTAAACTGTGCCTGCAGAATAGTTTTCGTAATTATGTAACATAATCTTTTATTACACCAGGTAACGTGCACACTATCCCGTATTTAACGTGATTATAAATAAAACCTAAACTGTTAATATCACTGGTGTTTGCAGATGGAACACAAAACCAGACGAAGATAATTGCATACTGAACAAACACTGTAGTTATCTTCAAGTTAGAAAAAGAAATTCCACCAAGGACGCAATGGACTCACCTGCTAGGAAGGGCACGGAATGCAGCGTAAAATTCCGGTAGTGAACATGATCACTGTTCTTACCTACCAATTTTCTTTCTTATAAAGACATCAATCATTCCGAATACTAACATTGGTTTGGGGATTTCAGCTTTACGGTTAATAAAGCTGAAATACATAATTATGTAGCATTTATATCCTGCCGGTAAATTCCACTGAGTTTTGGTTACATGTGCATTTCACATAGGCTCTGTTTCTTGTAATGGACGAGCAAGTCCCAACATACAGAAAATAGGCCCCCTTTGATAGCTTTTATGAGAGATATAAACAGAAACCTGAGTTACTTGCCGCACAGCATGCATTTGCAATTCACTTATATCAACATCTTGTATTGTACTGATTGCTTACTAGCCTTGTACTAGTAGTTAATGGATCATCTTTAACTTTTCCTTGACGCAAAGCTCTAGATCTGCATAATGTGACAAAGACAATTCGACAAAACGACAAAAACAACAAAATGACAAAATCAGTCCGGTTGCTTTTCTATAACTTTATTACCCTCTAAAATTTTACCACAAATACACAATTTTCTTCTCTTCGTTAACAGTTTACAGTCTTCCGTGTTATTATAATTCAGAACTTTTACTTCTCTTAATCTTGCTCAGTCTTTTAGTATCTTTCCTCACTTTCACTTACTAACTATGATGTCCTTGACGCTCGTTCATCTTCTTATGACGACACACACGTACAGATGGCTCACATTCTTTGACAGTAGCTCTAACTCTAAAACTAAACTGGCTAACTGACCGACACTGCTGCTGTTTCATGTCCTTTTATACCGGAGATGACTTCGCACTGACTTTTCTAGATTCCACACACACAGGCACAAAGGGAATGACTCAGCTGTTCTCGATCCCTTTCGTTTCTGTCACCTCATTGTTACACTCACGTACACACAGTAGGCACGCAAGGTAACCTTACCTTGAGCATCTTGCCCGCTCGTCGGTACGTCACGTGATGAGAAGTAGGCTGTCCCTGAATGTATTTACCCCGTCGCCCGCACAGCACGTAATGTGAAGTAGCTTGGCCCTGCCCGACCATTGTACCCAACGTCATAATATATTGTTGCAGTTGCAGCTGAAATGTAATGATAGAAAATGCTGATCTTAAATGGATGACGCAATGATACTATAACAAGGTTCTGAGGGACAAGCACTTCGACCAATGGAATCTTTGGAGGGAGGAGTGAGGTGAGAGGATACTAAGGCTAGTTGGACTGAGGAGAGACGGCATTAGAGGACAAAAACCCAAACGACTATAGATTTAAACTGTTCGATGGCGGCTGATGTAACCGGCTCCCCTTCCCCCTGCGGGCTTGTACATCCCCCGGAGGCCCGAGACTCGGAGACTACCTCCGATCCCGAGAACGAGGATTTACAGAGAGAAAACTACACGCAAATACACGCCGAAACTCCCGCCGACGTCTAGAAATCTAAAATACCCAACCAGGATTAAAGGCAAAATAAAATGAGAAATGAGGTGAAATGGAAGCATAAGAAATTCGGGGGACACAATTATTGTTCCCAGCACTCGTCAGGCAACTCGAGGAAAGTGAAAAACCCGTGGATCAGAATTGAACCTACGACCTTCCAAATGAGGGTCACAGATTCTTACGCCTAAGCCATCCCGCTCACTGTCTCAAGGGAATACTCTAGTTTGAATAAAAGTGATCACATGAATTCATGTCTGAGCATTAGATTGGTTGAGATAACGTTTGCCAACATTTTAATCGGTCAATACATACTCCTTCAACTCGAGTTCATACGGCCTTCAACTATTGTGGAAAAACAGGAGCCTTTCTCTTTTGAAACTATTTTATTATTTCAGAATGTAGCATGATTTGGATATAGCACATTCATGACCTATTTCTTCAAAGGTCATCTGCCAGTCTTCTTCAGAACCTTGATATGAATGACCTCTACAGCAAAGTCTGAGGTGTCGATTCATTCTGTAGGAATAGAACCTTCACGAACATTTTGGACCTTTGACAAATGATGCTATGGTTTACTGTGGTCACCATATATGCACGAGCGCATAACGCTCTTTAAGAAATAATTCATCCTCAGCATGTACATACTTATACACATACATAACGCCTATTACATTGCTTTTGCATTTGTTTTATACATGTTAATGATTTAAGCCGTTATTGCAAGTTCCAGTGCCAACGGGAAGTAATTCAATGCCATATTTATGCGAGTTAAATAGGGAAATCTTCAGAGAGCTGATGAGTATTGGTTACCGGGGATAGTCCTTGCATTACACAGTATTACAGTGTTCAAATTGCTGTCCCTCTTGAACTTTGCAAAAGAGATAAAAGCATGGAATGAACATTTTACCTGTGTGGTATTGTTTTAAAACGAATAGCAAGAATTGTGTTTTCTTTGAGATCTTCAGTTGAACGTAGGGGTTATTTGAATCCAACAGACATAAGGTGTTGGGAGAAAAAAAAAAAAAAAAAAAAAAAAAAAAAAACGAAGATTGTGAGGACTGGCGACCGAGCGGGCTATTTCACAGGTTCTCTGAGAGCAGATGAATTCCCTTTAAAATGGAACTGTGGGGGAGATTCGTTCTGTTGAAATTAGAATTTACATCTTGGCAAGAAATGAAATGGAACTGCCATCAATTATTACTTGCTTACACAAACACTACGTGATGGTTCTGGTACCGACTCAATCTTTTGGATACGTTTGAAGAATCACCTCCAGATAGCGCTTCAGGTTTGAATTTGTTTGAAACACGATTAAACTCAGCACATGTTTGGCTTTAAAAGTCATTTGATTACGTTATTAGCGTGAATAATTCCGAACAAATCCAACTTTAATCCAATTTTTCCTTTCTACAAGCTACGAAGTGGACGATTAACGACCTTAAAATAAAATGAAACCTTTTATACCATCATATAAAGTGTACAGGATTATGCATTTAGAGTGATTATAAATAAAACCTAATTTGTTTATTTTGGATTTGTCACCCATTTCAGTTAGTCGTTCAACGAGGTTTCGCTAAAATGGAAAAGTGTTCAGTGTTTCGCCTTTTAATTTGGTTGGGAAAACAAGGAGATAAAAGCGAACTTCAGTGGTGTTTATGAGGGCTTTTTGCCATCTATGACAACAATTAGATATCGGTTCAACGAATTTAAACATGGTCAAACATCCGTTTTAACAAGGTGTGCCCAGCATACCCGGTAGATGTGATTACTGAGGAAGTCATTGAAACGTCCACGTTATGATTCCTGCTGTTCACCAAACGAAAGTTCGCGTACTGGTGACAGAGGCCTAAGATGTGTCGACGGAAACGGTTGTGGGTGGAGCTATAAGCGAAATCAAATGGACTTCTTGAGTCCAGTCGATGACACTGAGATTTATTCCAAAAACCAAGTAAACTTAAAACAAGTAATAAAAAAATGGTTACTTCGGACGATTTTGCCCCTTTTTCCGGACTCGCCGGCTGGAAATGGAAACGATTTGTTGGGATTCGAAGGGTGTCGTATTCACTGATTTGTTTGAAAAGACATAAATGGTTGCTGGACAATACTACAGTGAGTTACTGGCTGGATTTGTTAAGGCGTTAAAGGTGTCAGCCCCATTTAGCGAATAAGAAAGTGCTGTTTCACTACAACGTACCAGCAATTCATCCGATGTTATACCCACCAAATTGCATGAATGGGTATCTGTATGATTGTGTATGTCTGAAAGTATGAGTGAGAGAGTAAATGTATGTGTGAGTATAATAGAAATTCATCATCCGAATATATACACATACACACACTTCACGAATTGCTATCGTACCCCCTCCCCCATAATTGCTCAATTTCGTTCCCTGGATTTTCTTCATGTGGCGAAAAAAATTTAGATCAAATGAGTCATTGTCGAAAGGGGCGTATTTTGACGAGCTTACTATTCCAATTTGTTGGTGGGGTAAAAATTGGCAGGAACGTTGGAAGAAGCGTATATCTCCAAAAAAAGAACTATGTGCAGAAAGATTGAAAAAATGACGTGATCATTCTCACCACGGGTGCTCGTTGAAACGCTCTCGTACCTTTGACAAAAATTATTTTTCCTAATGCATAAATAAGCTTTCTAGGACAAAACATAGTTAAATTTTTTCTGTAGGAAAACCTTTGTGTACGGAATCATCTTCTAAAAAGATTAAATTTACCTACATAAAACCCTATATATCAATCCCATCGCATAGTCTACGATAAGAGCGCACGTGCATGCGCCCACACTCACTCATAGACCTATTCCGTGCTGTGAAGAAAACAGCACAGCATCTCCTTTTTTGATTGTGATGGACATTGTCCTTCGTAGGAGGACAACCAGGTATTGACCTAGATTTTAAATGTCGCTTTTAAGGAGATGAGAGAAAGAGAGAGTAAAATCTCCAATCCTTCAAACATAAGCATCGAGTAGACTTGAGCAAACGCGTCTTTAACCGATATATTTACTCGTAGATTATGAGTTGGAAGTTGAGGCGTCTGAAACCTGGGTGTTTCTGGACGTGTGTTTGAACTGAATGCACTTTTATATAAATCCTGCATTAAACATGTTTTTGATGTGCTGTCACACTTTAACTGTTAAAAGTCATTTATTTGAGTGGTCTTTCAGAATTGCTACAGCCTTTACATTTACAATTTCATATTTGGTTAGTGCTGTAATTTGCTCCATGTTTCACAAATGATAATTGCAGATATTTCTGTAACATTGGCCAGCAATGAAAATGTTTCGGACTCAAAAATAGCTGATTCTTACGAATTTTCACCTACTTAATTCATAAATAACCATAAAAATGACTAATCAGCTCTTTTTTGGCGGTAAAGTGACAAGTCACTTGATTAGAGTCTACATTTTCCGTTTTGGAGAAAATTTTATTTTTGAGATCGACAGAGCTATCAACTGACAAAACAGTGTTTTTCAGCAGTTTGTAGGTTATAAACATTCATATTGTTGCTGTGAGTGCACGATTGACATTGTTTCTGTTATAATTAGTGCAGAGTTTAAGGTGTAAACTTTATTCAAATGCAATGTGAAGATTGCCTGTCAGTATTATTTAATGAAGTTAGGGACCAGGATAAGTCATGCTGCAACACGACAATAGCTGGAAAAAAGCAATCAATGGCTTTTGCTGTACCTCTGGTTTGGCGACATCCTACAAGCTATATAGATGACTGCTATTTCTGATTGTCTCCGCCTATAAATGTAGTATTGACAATTAAACACCCAAATCTTCCATCTGCTATTCCACCCATTCCACATTTAGATCCTTTACCATTTCCTGTGGAACGGAGGCTGTTTGTACGAGTAGATTTCTCCACGCTAAGTGTAAAACCTGTATTACTCCACAATGGCAACCATCTTCCTTTTATTCCTGTTTACCATACAGTTTACGTGAAGGGAATTTATGCAAACATAAAAGGCCTCCTTAACTCAATCAAATATGCTGAAGAAAAATTTAAAATGGAGCAGAAATATCCGGGTCTTTGGATTGAAGCAGATGAGCCAAAATATAACGGTTTTGTGACTTTCTTCAAACCCAGCCACCTGCCAGGGATACTTCCATAAATTTAGAACTCTTGAAATGTGACGTTTATTAAAATATATTCAACTGAACTTTCAATCTTGTTTACATACTTAATTAAATTGTATATTTTCTCTTAACCAGCTAAAATAGGGTATTCCCACCTATCACAGGAACTAGAACTAATATACTTTTTCTTTTCCATAATCGTTTTTTCAACCCAAAATTACTAACATGTTATTCATGAAGTGGCGGAAACATAATTTTTTCTTTTTTTTAACAAAATAGGAAGGTAAATGGGAAGTCATCTTACACATCATGTTTTACAAGTGCATATGTTGAAAATTTCAGTGATGAAGCATTCGAATATAATCACTAGTCGCACGATGCTTAATGTGGACAGTAAATGATCTGAAATACTATAAAATGCAAAAAGACGTTAATGTAGTGTTTACTATGCTTTACAAAATATCAAGGAAAAATGCACTCAATTTCTGTTTTTTTATCTTAAAGCAAAGTATTCGAAGGTATTGTCTGCCGGACTGGTACAGGTTTGAAAGCAATGCTTTTCTTTCTCTATTTTGTATAGATAGTAAGTAGCGAAATTATTGTAGTGTTCTCAAATTTTTGACACCTAGATTTTGCTGGAAATAATTTTGAGGTCCCATGAACCCCACCAAAAAGAAAAGAAAAAAAAGTATTTTTAAAAACAAACGTACACGAATGCGCGCGCAGTGTTTGCATGTATCTAAGTGTCTATGAACAGCATAACTAAAAAAACTCAATTAAATACTGAAGATGATCTTTTATGTTTATCTTTCAAGGATTTGAATTTTTCCAAAATTTTGATTTTCCCATATATGGCTAATGATTTTCGTTGAAACATCATACTTTGATATTTTCATAATAAAGTATTTACCTTCGACTCTTCTGGAATTAGTCTCTGTAGTAGGGGCGTAGCGTCAATGGATGTGGGGTATGTGTTACATACCTTGTAATTTTCCTCAAACTGATTGGATTTTGTATGCATACGCGTTTTAATATGATTAAAAACTAGGCTTTCCTAAACGTTATGATCTGAATTCCCACCACTCTGCAGCAGTATGTTCCGAAACAAAACTGGGGTCGTCAGCTGCAAGAAACTGGTGTTCTGCGCCTGACATAAGGTAGGTATGTACTGACGGAGGCCACATCTCACATTAGAACTCGTGCTACATTATTGCATTTATAGCCATGAATAGAAAGTAATTTGCGATTTGTTTTGCTTCCTGTATGTGTGTTCTTCAATTGCGGACATTTGAACATGATTTGGGCACTTGACTACGTACTATTAAAGCAAAATGTAGGCTAAGATTCGCGTGGATTCCGGGCCAAGGTATGCAAGAGAGGCGGTCACATACATGACGTTATAACATGAATTAGAGACAGAGCGTAAACAAAACTTGTTTCCGTGCCATTGTTGCAACAAAAATCAAAACAAACTGTTGTGTGGTCGACAAATTGAGCGTTAGAAGCTCACAGACATTACATTTTCTCCAAAAAGCAATATGTAATTAAAGTAGAGCCTACAAAATCCGCACTCTGTATTACGACGGATACTAAAAATGTAGAAGGAATTTCAACATCAAAGTTTATGAAAGTGAGTCCTGGATGTGCCGTAATATTTTAAACAAACGTTTGGTTATATTTTCTCAAAAGAAAAGTGAGTTTGAAATTCCGGCAGTTCTAAAGATTTAGATTACATTTAGAAGGCACCATAAAACACAACAATTCTTGTAATCACATAATATGCGAAAAACAGCTAAAAATGTTCGTGATAGCTCCGAGAGTAGAATTTTTATTGAATAATCAGTATAAGCTCTCAGTTGAACAGCATAACAGTGAAGTGAAAAAGAACAGAGCTTTACTTTCTCATTTTGCACGGGCTGTATGCCTTCTAGGAAAATATGCACTTGGTTTTTATGGTCACAATGAGAATGAAGAAATTTGAAACAGACAATTATATTGAATATTTAAATGAATTAGTAATATATTATGCCTATCTGAAATAGCAGTTGGGAAAATTGACTTTTTCGTGCAACTTCACCTTTCAAGTGTATCATCATGTCACATGGAATTATGTAAGACATTTCTGATGTCTTCCTTGTTTAATTAATTAGATGAAACTCCTGACATTAATAATGAAGTACAACTTCCTGAGGCATCCGTTGTTATTGGTTTGATTTTCAGATAATTACTTTACTCATCGGTCAGTCGATATTTTTATTTTCTTTCTTTCTTTTCGTGTCCATACAAATAAAACGGAATTCCAAAGACATCAAATTGCGTCCAGCTTTGACAAGGTTTGACTATCGCTTTAACTTAACATGTTCTTTTTATACCTAGAACGAAATATGTGAATGAGTGATGAATGTTTATCTGTATTAACAAGAAGTAGATAGACAAACTTTTGCAAGAATATTTTGTAGAAGTATGACTAGAGAAATCGTGTGAGTGCAACGCATCATGTTTATTTTTTAAACGTTTACATATGTTGGTATGACTCTTAACATGACGTCAGAATTCCAAGAAATTGTTTTGGAACTACGTGTAAGTAAATATACATGTATTTTTTGTTTTAAGATTAGGAATAAGTTTTCAGACACCATTTTATTTGTGGATGATCAAGTTCTAATTTGTAGCTCAGAGGATAATTTACAACAAGCCATATTCCAATTAAATAATTTATGTAAACTGTATGCATTTAACATCTTGACGGTTAAAACAAAGGTGCTTGAATTCCAAAGGTGCAATACAATCAGATCTAAAATTATTTATAAGGAAAAATGATAGAACAAGTAAGTAATTTTAATTAATTAGACTGGAATATTTCATATATTAAAATGACGATGTGATCAATAAGGTTAATAAATTTAATTACATACGTGGAGCAATAAAAAGAAACCTCAAAAAGCTAGGAAAAAAACTAAATTAAAATTCTATAAAGTAATGTCAGTACCCATGTTCCTATATGGCTCAGAATGTTGAACACTAAAAAAAAGTGAAGAGAGAAAAATGTAGGCCGCAGAAATGAGATTACTAAGGAATGTAGCAGGCTGCACTTTGTTAGACAAAACGAATGACGAAATGAGGAATGATCAGATAAGAAAGGGGTTAGGCATCTTTAAACTAACAGAGAAAATGCATTAATTTAGGACCAGGTGGAAAGAACATGTGAAACGAATGGAAGAATACTGCATAAAGTAACAGGCAAAAGAAACATTGGCAGACCAAATAATAATGGACTCAAAATGTTTAGTGCATGTGACCGGAACAAGCCTTTAGAGACTTAAACCTTGATGGTGATGATGATGTATTTTGTGAAGAATTCTAATTTCATCGCTTTGTGAATGAAAGAGCATGTTTAATGAATGGAAACTGTATTCTTGTAAAATATCAAGGAAATCCATTTCATTAGAGGTGTTCAAAGGTCAAGATTTGATTACGTGCTCCAGGAAGAGTAAAGGATTTCTAACTGATTTCCTTTCCCTCTCCTTGGCTCGTCCTTGGAGGACACTTGTCCATCTATGCATTTCCGAAGAGAACAGAGTTTGCGCAATGTTATTTTTGACGTATTCGTGTCCATTAGCGAATGTTTGATGAGTGGAGGTACCTACATATATAACCCACGTGCGGAGCATTTGCTTTACCACAAGACAGTACAAGATGAAGACTTTAGCGCTTGTGTTAGTGCTCGTTCTGGCAGTCATCTGCCATGCACTTCCTCAGGACAAATACACCAGTCGTTTCGATCACATTGATGTGGATGCCTTCCTGAGGAATGACCGCGCCCTAAACTCTGTCATCAAATGCATCCTCGATCAAGGACGTTGCACTGCTGAGGGCAAGGAAGTCAAAGGTTAGAGTCCATATGCACTTTATATCATCAGCTTCCTTTCAGATTTCTGTTTGTTTCTCTTCCATTTATTTTGAATTATATTAACCTTATCTTAGCTCAATGATTTGCTTCTTTTGTCACGAGTTCTCCTTTTTCCTTTTCTGCCCTTCTTCCTCCTCTTCCATGCCTCGGATGACGCAAACTTGCCTTCACCTTTGCTTCCTTTCTTTTTCACATTTTCATATTTTCTCGTTTTCGACTGTGTTTCTCCGTATATGGCTTTAGAAATTCTAGTTGTTTCTGTACTTTGTAAATGCCGTAAATGTTCCTCTGATTTTATCATTTGCTGATTGGAGATTAAACTCCCCTCCTTTACGTTCATTGCATCTTGCATAATACAGATACATTAATTGCCTTAAGGATTTATAAACTAAACTCAACATTTACTATGTATTTAATGTCTCCTTCTCAGGGATCTGCCGACGCACTAGAAAATATTTTGGTTATAGACAACATAGATATAATTTTATGTTGTATAATTCCTTTATGCTGCTACCCCTGCTTTTTGTAATCTCCTTTGTAATGTTCTACTGGTTAGTTCAATTTCACTACTATTACGTACGTGTTGTTTTATAAAACCTCAGTTTGGTGAATCACTTTTACCATATGAATTGGTGCCACATGCCTCTTGGAATTTGGACATATTCTATTTTGCTCCCCTTCGATTTTAAATGTTACTAAAATCGCTCTAAATAACTGAAATTTCACATCACCATATGACCTATTGATATGTTCCGTTGCCCCAAATTAATCTTGCCTTCCAATTGAAGTTTTCCTTTAGTGTTGTGGTTCACACATCTTAAATTGTTATCATTTTGATTAGCATTATAGTGGCATTATCTTTCCAATTACATTAGTACTATTTATTATTTATTCAATATTTTACAATTTCAGCTCGTTTCTTGTATGTTCGCTTTCTTTTTATCCAGTATAGTATATCCAGTTACGAACCTGAGAAATTTCATTTCACCTGTCTCAATTCTACCTTCTTTATTTATTTTCGAGGACTCATGATTCGCAACCGTATAAGAAATCGGCAATGCCACTAAAACTTAATTAACGTTTTATTTCTCACTTTATTTTCCTTAATATTCTTCTTATTGTTCCATAAAAATTATGAAATCTGTTTAATTTTATATCAATTTTCCGTATACATTTTGTTGAAAGATCTATTAATAAAAGAAACAATTTTGTTTAATAGGATATAAGATAGGAAATGATTGGAAAAACTCTCTGAAGATTTGTTGTAAGTTAAATGATCTCCGTAAATACATTAATTTATTTTCCTAGTTATTTTTTTAAACTGCATTCTTAGTTTCGACTAACGTAGACCGTGTAGAAATAAATCTATAAATTAAATATCCTCAGGATATATCAATATATTCAGCTTAAAACAATTTAATTTTATTTCATAATTTCATATATGATATGTAATTTGTGTAAAAATTAAATTGTTGAGCTATCGCACCATTTTTGTTAAAATTAGGCATATCTTAAATATATCTGCAATTTAGGGCTATAATATTGACTATAGTTTTCATTACTTTTTGGCCACAGTTGGTTACTTAATTTTAAAACGATTTTGTGTCATGCTGACTTTTGTGTTCATTCCAATCCTCTATTACGCTTCTAATCAAGTCGTTAACACTCATCAAAATTTGGTGAATTAAATGTTGAGGCTTCACATTCCTTTAAGATCAGATTTATATGGAGTAGCTAATAGAAAAAATTCGTTGTTTCATTTAACGGTTTGTTACGAAGGTTATAATTATGCGTTTCAGCTGATATTAAATATATTTGTATAAATATAATGAAAACATTACATTAAACATCTTCATTTATCTGATACTTCTGTACAATTTTAATGTCGAAATTCTTACTTGTAATTAACATAACCCTAACGTCAATTAGTAACAGTTTTATTCAAGATATTCCAGTTGCTTAGTTTTAGTCCATGGGACTTAGAATATTCTAGTAAGTACTTGTAAAGGGAGGCGGGGAAGTAAGATTATAAATAGTAATCGCTTGTAAAATTTCGGTAATTTCTTAACAAAAATAAATTTCATTGAACTCTTTTAGTTATCTCATAGATAGATACGGCTATGCTGTTAGATAAATTTACGTTAGTTCACTAGCTGTGTTAAACGCTGTGTTTCTACTTTTAACTTATGTATGTGCAGGAACTTGAAAAAACATAACGAATCTGTGGAAAAAATAATTTAAAATTAAAACGCAATACAACTTTGTCGATGGTTCCTATCAATTTGACATGTTTATGTTAATTCTAGTACTTGCTACTCGTGATAATATAGCATACAATATATTTTAACAAGCACAACATAAGATTGTGCATCTTATACTTCAAATGCACAGAGTACACAGTGTGAGTTAAAAAATGTTATCTAGGTCGATTATTGAGTTTATATTCTGTATAAGATTAGCTTTCGGAGGCGGTAAGTTACCGTTTCTGACGAGTTTTAAAGCATAAGTACTATACAAAGTTTTGACTGTCTAGTCACTTTCTGGCTCCTTTTCTTAAACATAGCAAATCAAGTTAAACCACTTGAAGAATTCAACCATAAATTGACAGCAATATTGGTAAACACGACAAATGGCAAAATAGCATATATTGCATACGGAGTATTTTCGCGTTTATATAAACTAATGAAATACAATGCATTTGCCCAAATGTGCTGAAGAAATTATACGATCTGGATACTTGGTTCAATACTCAGTTAAAAGTTTAGATCTCTCAAAAAATACACAGATATTTTCTCAAATTTTGTTGGCCTTTCATCGTGAAAAGGAGAATCACAAATAAACACAGATTAACTGAAGTCAACAATAAATTCATTTGGCATTGATATAAAGTTGAAAGAATGAATGGGAAAATGGAAAAGGAAGGTGCGGAGCGAAATAACATATCAATTTATTTAAAACCTGTCTTCAGATGATCGTAATAAAACTATTTGCTTCTTATGGTCTTATACTGCAATGAGAGTCTAATTTTTCAAAACGATCTAAATTATGCTAAGGTATATCAGTTAGTTGAACACTATTAGTTCTTATTATGTATAGATCTATATATGGTAGACTCTGACAAACCTTAGTTATTGAATCCCCATGCTTGTCTCCATGGTGTGGGGATAGCGTGTCTGCCGCACTTTCATAAGGTATCGAGCTCGAATCTCGGTTACAGCTAGTTTCCCAGTTAAGGTTTTCTTCGGGCTTTCCTCATTACGAGTTGCGTTACTTCAGTTGTAGGAATCCCGGCTCATTTGAACAACATTTCAATCATTTCACTCATTCATCGTCCGTTATGGATATGGCCTACCAGGTTAAAGGACGTTAAATCTCAAGAATCGAGGTAAACATTTGCAGAAATGTTAATTACACATTTCATTGTGGATAAAACCAGGATATAGGAAACCCAATCCATAGTCAGATGTTTGAAGTCCCTTACTCCTTCCCTGACATTGCGAGAAACAACTGAATGACAATATTACTATCAACTTTTCCTTCGTTGTTTTAATTAGGATGTTTCAGATATGGAGGTTGCTACGGAAAAATTATTTGAAATAAGCTGTGGGTTTTAAAATGATATACTATTTTCGTGTAGTAACCCTTTAACCATCTCTTCAGTTTCCCACCAAGCAAAGTTATACAGATACTTTTGGAATGAAGAGGACTTCGCAGATTACTAAAATTAAAGAGAGGCATTATATGCCTATATGTTAATTACAGTATTTTAATCAAAATGACGAAGCCATTTATAGAAATAATAGAAAACTTAACAAACGTTTGCGTAAAGGATAATTAGGAATGGGGAATTTTCATGAAAACCGTCCTGCCGGAACCTTACTTTTTCTCTCCTTTCCATTTGTCTCCTGCTCCTTTTATATTCATTTGGTACTACGTATGATAAGAGTAGGGGAAGTATTGTATTCCATCAAAAGCTTTGATGTCGAGATTTTATGTTAATACGTTTCGAATCTCCTTGATCCTAAAAAGGTGCTTTTAAAAAAAGGTATGTATGTGTGGGTGGCGTGTGTCGGTCTGTTTGTGAACAGCGTAATTCACAAACGAAGTCTGTTAAACACCAAACCTGCCATTTAATTTTAGGTTCATCCAGGGATGCGATACTTAAGATTTTCAAGAAAATTCCCACCCCAAATACCTTTCACATGGAAAGGTTTTCGAAAAGTTTGATTTTCTTAAAAATGGCTCTAACAGTTTTGATTAAAATACTGTATGTTTAGAATACTTTATGAGAAATTGAATGTTTATCTTGAATTTTTTGGGATGCTGCCTGTGAAATTCTCTTCATTCTGGAGATATTTACATAAATAGTAAACCGCAAGAGATGGACAAAATCCTACCTCACTGAAATGTAAGGCTCCTTAAGTTAGACAATTTATAGCACATAACTGTTTGTGGAGATAACCATTTTCGAGATATTCCTTGTTCCTTATTTAAATTGTATAATGCTTGCACTTTTCTCAAATAAGAAGTCGTTCTTTTTTATGTTATGGCAGTGCAAAGAAAATGGAATTTAAGGCCATCACTTAGCAACAAGCTTTAAAACATCTATCACGTAAGTCTACTGTACCCTCCTTTCCCCATTGTATCTATAAGTAAATATGGCATAAAACAATTTCCACAAACGTTTATTTTGATAAATATAAATTAGATAGAAGAAAAAGCGTTTTTAGGAATAGTTTATGCAAGAGTGAGCAGAAAAAGACATGAGTGAACACATCAGATTCTTTTCTTTTAATATTCTACATTTTGTATATTATTATTATTATATTATTATTATTATTCAGATATTATTGTTCTGGGTTATGAAATGTAAAACTTAACAAGTTCAATCAGTATCATTTTTTATTGTAGATAAGTAGCTGGGCTTTCAAATTTTGACGAGATGATGAATTTTCTGCAATAAATTATCCAGATCCATCCGAAGAAAGGAAAAAAAAAATATTGTGCATACTATCTTTGGCAAGTACTTGAACTTTACCACGTTGATACTTATTCAACAGATCCTGACAGACGCAAACATAGCCAGACAGACAGACAGACAGACAGACAGACATAGAGACAGTCAGTCAGATAAACAGACAGACAGTCAAGTCACACAGAGTCAGTCGATCAGGCACACAGACTGGTAGACACACATAAACATCTTTCTTAATTCAGGACCTCAAAATATAATATATTTCTGACGAAACCTCGGTATACTGAGTCGCTTGAAATACTTCCTCTAACTACGGAAAAAAAATGCTCGTGATATTACTATTCACTTCGGTAGTGATAGCGTACGCTTGTGACTGCTTACTTTCAGTCGGCACGCCTGTTTTCCTGCAGTTATCCTTATTTCGTAATTATGTAAATGACACCCATTTAAGAAACCAGTGGCCCAATGTTTGTCAGGTAACAGCTATAAAATATTGCTTCCTTCTTGAGCTTCCCGCTTGCGTGACTGGCAATTCAAGTTTCCATGACCTACCTAGTGTGAGGAAAGCAAGAGTGGTCCACTCGTCGCCAACGCAACCAGCCATGCGGCTCTGCTCTGGTCAAGGTCGCATGCACTTCATGGCTTCTTGAAAACAATGGGAAGATCCTAAACAGTGTTGAGGATGTTACTAATTAAAATTCCGGCCGAAAAGTAAGCTTAACCCACCTTGCTCCACATAACTAAAACAAAAAAATCCCAAATAGATTGTCACCGTTCAGGCTGATATCTCTTATGCTTTAACGAGCTTTAGGCTGTTAACTGTTCAAGAAAATTGATTCTAATTTTCTTCTACGTCCTTTTTATAAGCCAAAATGTTTCGTATAGCTCACTGTTGAAGTTTCTGCAGAATTGTAATCTCTGACAAAGTGCTGGAGAATAGCGATCCGTCGCAGTTAAAACTTTCTAGCATAACTAGAGTTTCACAAATCTGATTCTGATTAGCCTGCAATACTGTGGTGAAGAAGGTACAAGGTTTTGCCCCAAAATCCTTGTGGTTTCCCTAAGAGATATTACCTGTAGAGGTGCTAGTGAGCTTTGAAATATGTTTGCATCAGAACGTCCATTGTTCTCAAACTTCTGTTTTAAATTAGCTTGTGATCCATCGCAACCTCATTTACATATCATATGCATTTTCTTCGTCAGGAAGAGCATTCCCTGTTGCTTTCTGTAAATACCTGTAACAAGGATACATTTTTCTTGTCAGTTGTTCTTCTAATAATATATTGTCGTCTTGGGAGATCAGCTTCGGCAAATAATGACTAAGCTTCCATTAATGACATTTCCTTCCTAAGTTTCTGTTTTAGACAGAGGGGATTTCGTAAAATCCTTTATCACTCTGGAGTATCTACTATATTTGCAGCTAGCAATTTCATTTAGGATCAAATATTAGTATTTCTGGATCCTCTTCAGCAGGAAGGTCTTGAGTCTGTCACCTTTTACTGAAGTAGCCTACTTGATGATGGTCTGTATGGTAAGGCGAAATTGCAATAGACATTTCCAGGATACCTTAAACCCGCTGCAGTTAGCCATCTAAGTTTAATCTGTGATCTAATGTATCAAAATTTGTGCTTGAAATCTTAAGGCTTGTTTTCTAAAACTTTTCCTTTTTAGTAGTAACTTTTCCACATAATCCATTTTTTCTTGATGTCATAATCACTGGACTTTTTCAGTGCGTTAAAAACTTGTTTATGTTTAATGATGGTGATTCCAGATTGCCCTAAAATAAAATAAAAGTAAATACTTATTCAGAAGAGAGCAATAATATTTGCTACAACCGTAACTTACAAATAAAAACCTTACGCAACTATTGAAAGACCATATATTAAAAACGAAATGAGCGCGAAGGTACGGCCTACTTTCAATAATTTTATATATAAAAGCTATTATTCCCTTCAATACTATCAACAAAAATACCGGCACGTTTCTAAAAGTATAACTAATCAATTTGAATTTAAGAGTAATGCTTAATATTTTTAACTTAAAGATGAATATTGTTCTATGCTCTTAAAATGATTTGTTATAGAGAACTTTTAAAGCAGAATGTTTTCGATTAGTTAGTACATACATGCCTGAGGATTATGCACAAGTACCATTAGCTTCGCAACAACACTTTTACTCACCACACAAATGATATAACTTCAGAGAGCGTAAATAAACTGTCAGACGTGCAGTTTCAGAAGTCCTAAATTAAGACTGCCTACACACTCAGCTGTTTATGTGGAGAAATATTTAACCTGTGGCACAATATACCCTATCTATCCATTATGTAAAGCGTTTCATTTATGCCAGAATTTACTTTCAAAATTTGAATTTTGGCTAGCTTTGGATGCGAATACTCCACTGTGCGACGTGAAGTTAGCCACGGGACTAGATCGTGATGGGTGTTGGCATATAAGCAGAAAACTGCAGTTTACACTTGAGAAACAGTGTTGCTTAAAATATTGGGCTGTGAAAAATTTCGCAAATCGAGGAATATTTTAGTATAACTTCATATGCATATAAAGCAGTACTTTATGAGTAAAGGAAGTCAGGTAAGCAATAGTAGATAGAAACATTGGTTACTACGAGAACGAGAAACAACTATATATCTGCACATAAAGTCTACGGATTTGAAACACGGAAGGGTAATATTTTGAATCTTCCAGTCCTAAAGACGCAGTAGATTAGCTACTCAACAACTTGTCACTAAAGTACCCAGACGAGCTATAATGTACTTTCCCTAAACTGGATTTTAGTTACATTTTTAGCTTATTCATAGCCACTTATCATCAAAACACTAAATTTTAACTGCAAATACGCATTGTCAGCTTCTCCTGTTTATTTAACTTATATAAACCGTAGCGCATAATGCACCTCAGTTTTTCATTAACTTGGGGATTACTTTAGTAATAAATACTTAACTCTGTTATGAAAGACTTGCTGTGATATTTCAAATGTTAAAGTATCTTTTAGAGTACACTTGAATATGGTGGTCACTTTTTTCAGCATCGGATGATTCAACAAACTGACATTAATGAATGTCCTCAAATACATTTAACGTAATATTTTAAAGACGAACAGTCTTTGAGAAACCATTTGAAAGCGATGTGTATGTCAAATGCATGGAAAGACAGATTTTTATTACCTATTACTCTGTGTTCGCATATTCAATTAGCCATCAGCGAATTTGAGAATCTCCATAGCCACCTACATTTTACAAGGTTTACTGTAGAAGAAAAGAAGGGTATTCATCTCTACTGGTAACTAGAGGAAGTAATGTATTTCACCCAAAAATTCTATGTCGAGATTTCACCGTAAATATGTTTTGTGGGACTCCCTGAAACCAAAAAAGCATATTTAGAAAAAGGTCCGTGTGTGTGTGTGTGTGTGTATGTGTGTGTATGTGTGTGTGTGTGTGTGTGTGTGTGTGTGTGTGTGTGTGTGTGTGTGTGTGTGTGTGTGTGTGTGTGTGTTTTGTGTCTCTTATCTGTCTGTCAGTTAGCCTGTGGGCAGCATAGCTCAAAGACGAAAAATCGGTTAAAAACCAAAGTTGGTATTTAAGTTTAGTATCTTTCAAGGATGCGACACGATGTTACAGGATGCCCCACCCTAAAATACCCTTTACATAGAACATTTTTCGAAAATTTTGATTTACTTGAAAATGGCTCTAATGATTTTGATGAAAATGTCATATGTTTGAGATATTTTTATGACAAATGAAATGTATAGATATATTGAATTTTCTTTCTAAAGCTCCTGTAGTCGTGTTTACTCTGGACGACTTTTGCATAACTAGTAAACCGTTACAGATAGACCAAATCATACTGTACAAAAATGTAGATCTGGCTAAAAAAACACAATTTAGGTTCGAATAACTTGAACCATTTTGGAGATATTCCTTGTTATGTGTGTGAGTTTCGGAAAACGCAAAACTTTCGTGAAATGGAACATCGTTGTTCATTTTTTTATATGTTAAACGTGCAGAGAGAACGGGATCTCAAAGCTTTAAAAGATTTGACTATCGCTCAAAGCCTACTGTATTCTAATATTCCCCTTGCACCTACAAGGAAGTAAGCAATAAGATAATTTGTACAAATGTTTATCTCAACTAACACGAAGAAGATATAGGAATATGAGTTTGTAAGAATGGTTGGTACAAGAGTAGAGAAAGTCATGTGAGTGCAACACGTCAGATTTTTTACTGTTAATATGTCTGCTTATGTGCCAATCTGTGTAGCGTATTCACCGCCCCTTTTCTGGTCGACCTCTTCGCTTGAAGTCGTTGTCTCGTCGATGCAGCTGAGGAGGCGCCAATTTCTCAGGGTCAGCCTCGACGAGAGATGTTGGTCTTTGGGAGAGGAACGGTGTGTTGGGCGGTGATGAGAAGGAATGGGTTTTTATACGGGGTTCCTCGGAAGAAAAACACAAGATGCACTTCCCCTATGGGCACCTTCGGGTTACAGGAAACTCTGCAAGTTCTATCTTCCACCCGTTAACTAAATTATGATCTCCTGCTGTGCCGAATGAATCACAATATCTATATAAATAATATACAATCACTGGACGTGTAACGACTCAGTGGCACTTGACAAAACACTTCCTAATAACGTGGCTTCTATCCCGCGACCCGCAGACACAGCCTTCCCTTACACCTGGTAGCACTGAACTGTCGACTATCTCACCCACGCTTTTCCCCTGATTGGCTATGCTTATTGGGCTTTGATGTTCATTTGTTTTCTATTTAAACATTTAAATTTTAGCAACGGTTCGCGAGTTCGTTAAGAGACTCGCGGTACTTTAGGAAGGCAACAACAATAATATAATGCCAACTTTTATTGCCCCACGCCAAAATTGTGTCAACGGCCGCATGAATTATTTTGTTTTCTTGGCGGGAAACTTGCAGATTTCCCTGCGTAACTGTGCCTGTGTTTATTTATTATCCTTTATGAAACTTATAACATAAATATAATTCTACAAGGACTTTTGTTTTATATAATTTTCAAAGAAGTTACTACAAAAACATGGATAGTTAATAAACTATTTCCTTAATTATGACAGGATTAAAGTTCTGACACCCATTGTTAGGCGGAGATATCGCTACATCTGTCTATGTATATACTTTCTGAATGAAAGAATGAATGAATGAATGAATGAATGAATGAATTTGTTCCTTAGATAGCTATTAGCTTTTGGTTGCTTATCTACGAGTATTAACTGTATTTTGGGTCTTAACATTACTAGCCCCTTTTACTTTCCACAAAGGTGCATTCATAAACGTTGACTTGGCCCATATTGGTCACTCTACCGCCGGGCCGTGCTGTGGCCGAGTGATTAGACCATTAGCCTCTCACTAAAGCGGCCCGGATACGATTCCATGCGACCGCATATGGGTTTTGTGATTCATAAAGCGGCACAGGACGGATTTCTTTCGGGTTCTTCGATTTGCTCTGCAATCTCATTCCACCGGAGCTCCATGTTCATTCTATGCATCGCCAGCGGCGCCTCCTGCGGTGCCGCAATTTGGTAAAAGCGAGCGTTAAATATTACCAAACAATAATTAGACACTCTACCGCCAGAATCTTGTAATATCTGTTGCTAACGGTTTCTATGTTAACCGTTGTAGGGATGCAAACCGTTGCGACAGGAATGCCTCTTACCACTCACCCTGTTTAATATATAGTTAAAGAGATTGCTGAAAAATGCTTCCGGAACAAGCGAGGTTTGGTAATAAAAGAAAGAAGAATACAATGCATAAGCGCTTCCTGTAATATGCTACTGCAAGTCAATATATTAAAGAAGATAGGCGAATAGTAAAAATGCACAAGGTGAGCAAAGAAAAACCAAAGCACTATAGCTACTCGAGGAAAATCAAATACGTACTATATACATGTTGTTAGAGGTATAAGTGCAGATATTTTGATAATTGATACATTAATATGTAACCACTTTGGTGTGTTGTTTTTTTCTCCTCGTCTAAAGTTTTCTAACAAAACAATTTCAGAATGTACTACCAGATATTCTTTTGTCTGGTCGTAATTACGTAACATAATAAACAACGCCTGGTGCATATATTTTCCGCGTTCCTTCACACTCCAATGCGCGACTTACTGGCCTAGATAATATGAGGTCATTGGTCTTGAAAAAGCATTGGAACTCGGTTCCGGTGTACCATTCATTATCACGAGACTCACACACTCTGTACTATCCCTTCTGTCCCACGCCTGTTTAGAGGTATTAACCAACCTAAAAACATACTACTCTTAATAAGTAAAATTATAAGTTCGCAAATGATGCAATTTGATGTAATATTGCTCATTTCAGTGTCCTCAATTACCAATAAAACTAACTGCACTTATAACCCAACATCCTGTATTAGCAGATTGCAAATTATATGTACATACTGATCTACTGTCAACAATTCAAAACATAACAAATGAAGTTTAACGTTTCTTTCTTTACTTCTCTCTTTTTCAATCAACTTGTATGGAACCTTGGAGAAGTAAGTAAGAAACTGGTTAGTGATTTGTGTGGTGCCACATACGCGGGCACTTGGACGTTGCAAAAAATAAATAAAAACAATTAGAAGTGCTTGAAATATGGACATGAGGAAAATGTGAAATGGACAAATAAGACTAGTAATGAAGTTATTTTAGAAGTAATCGAAAGAAGAATGAAGCTGAAATGGATCAATAGGGGAAACAAGTTTTCTGTGTAGAGTAGAAAATTATGTGTGTACTCACATGAATTCCTCTACTCATTCTTGTACAAAGCATTCTTAAAGACGCGTTTTCTCTATCTACTTCATGTTAATCGAGATGGACTTTGCAGAAATGGTCTTGCTACATACTTCCTTATAGGTACAATGGGAATGGGAGAATACATTAGGCTTAAGTGATTTAAATCTGGGCGTTCTATGATAGTTCTAAAATTCCATTCTCTTTGAATTCAGAATATAAAAACGAATATATTTTCTCCCATTGGAGAAAATTGTAGATCCGTAATGGAAAATTCATACAAATAACAAAGAATATCTCGGTAATGTTGAGTGAATTGTGTTTTTGAGTGAGTTCTACACATTTTCTGCATAATGAGATTTTGTCTGTTTCTTATGGTTGACCAGTTAGGCAAAAGTCATCCATAATGAAGAGGAGTTCTGAAAACATTCTTGGCATGAAAATATCTTAAACATATGGCATCTTGATCAAAATCGTGTGAGCCATTTTTGAGAAAATCAAAACTTGCGAAAACTGTTACATGTTAAGGATAGTCTAGGTAAGGGAATTCTCTGGACTATTCCACTCACAAGTGGCTTGACCGAAATCAAACAATCACGTGCATAACGATTTCAAATTTCAACCAATGACAGCCCTCATTCGCGAGAAATTTACCAGATATCACTATCACCTCCTCTGCCTTTCTTGTTATGATCAGGTTAGGGAATCTAGATGCACTATCCTGCAGATGGGCAACAGCTTATGTATTTTGACGCAACGGAGCCGCTATTCAAATGTCAAAAATGACTGACTCTCGCTTCGCTGAACCATCTAGTCCTGAAATATGTGAAATAATTTGAAGAGGGAAGGTACTTAGAACACACAGTACAACTGGAAACATGTTTGGAATCAGTTTGAAAAATTTTGTATTGAACGAAATTATAAATTAACAGCAGATACTCCAACTTCTGACATTGCCAACATCTTAAAACATTAGCATCAATATGATAATCTTGTAGGCCGTGCCAATGGACGCTGATGTATGTTCATGTTTCTTTCAAGAGCTTAGTACTTACAATACAGCACTTAAATAACATTTCATACGCTATATTACACCTTAATTCCTGAAATAATCTTAATAAATGCAACTCGTGATAGTCAAATTCTCTAGATAAATTGGCAATCACTCGTGACACTGCGCATGATTATCTTCATGTCGTATCCCTGGAAGATGTTGAACAAATACCAATTTCGTTATTTAACCATCTTCTTTTAGTTAACAGATACGCAGATGACGGAAGACACACAGATGCAAACAGAACTTTTTTTCTAAAACTGTTTTATTTCTTTTTCTTCCTTTTTTTTTAAATCAGGGAGTCTCAAAAAAGTGTCTCCCTGAAATCTTAGTATAAAATTTTTGGATGGTATACAACACTTCCACTATTAGAAAGTAAAAATATTGTCAAAAGAGTGAATGAAGAGAAATGTAATGTAGGGAATAATCCTAGATGACAAAAATACTAAGATATGTATATTTTTGTAAGCGAAACTTAGAGGAAAATGGAAAAGAAGGTAGAATGGTGGAGGCTATGTTTGTAAATACAGTTGGATTGAGAGTTGTGTCTGACTGACTGATTGATTGATTGACTGATTGACTGACTGATGTGCTTACATAAAGCTCTGAACCACGTGCTTTGCTAACTTGAGTCTTTTTTCTTGAAATTTGTCTTCATGGTTGATGTTCCTGAAGATTTATTTGCCATTCCAGTTTATAGCTTGCGGAAGTGCTATAAAATAATTAATGTACGTATATGGCTTTATTCGGAAATGTTCAAGAATAAACGTTTCATGGAAGTCCTTGCTCGGAAGCACACACTCTTTACCTTAGCAAAGATGATGCAATACTAACAGATGCTATCTTGCAAAACTGTTCTCAGCTGTACTTAGTTAACAAGGGTCATTTTAGCTCAAACAATACTAACCTACTCCTTTTGTGCTTACTATTCTTATGCTCATTTTTCTTCCTTTTTTTTTTCATTTAAAGCAGCTCCTGTATTTTGTATTTTAGTGCACTTGAAAATAGCATTTGATGTAACCTTGCCTTGCTTATTCTCTAATATGCGGTAAAACCTGTTTACCGAATGAGCTAATTTCGGTCAAAGTCGCCGTGCGGGTGAAAAACCTTGCAGCAAATCCCTATTTGGTTAAGAGTATTGCTGACACTATGCAAATAGGCGCACTTTTTGTTAGCCTAAGACACAATCAGGGGCGGATCCAAGGGGGTAGAAGATTGGGGACTTGATTTAAAAATGGAAAAAGAAAACAAGATTAAACGTTACAATGAAGTAGAATATTTAGGGATTGAAATAAACAACGGAAAACATGAGATGAACAGAAATGATAAAGAGAAATACGCAATTTCAACACTGATTGGAATTCACAAACATGTTAGCAACGGAACAAAGACACATTTATAGCAGTATTGTCAAAAGTGTAACTTATGGCGCTGACATATGGTCACTTACGCACACACACAAATAAATTACTGGAAACAGAAATTGACTTCTGGCGACGAGCAGCGAGAATTTCGAGAATAGAGAAAATAAGAAACAACGTCATTAGGAATATTATGGGAGTAAAATCAACAATTTTACCGAAAAATGTATGCAATGTACCCATTGCAATACATTTGAAGAGAGGATGACCATCAATAACTTGGAAGCATAATGTCGCACAGGCAATGAACAGATTCAATTTGGAAAATGGACACTGCGACAATAGAGAAGAATGGAGAAGGGCTATCGGAAGGTCTGTTACACATTAAATAGCGGATTAAATAATAATAATAATAATAATAATAATAATAATAATAATAATAATAATAATAATAATAATAATAATAATAATAATAATAATAATAATAATAATAATAATAATAATCATAATAATAATCATAATAATAATAATAATAATAATAATAATAATAATAATAATAATAATAATAATAATAATAATAATAATAATAATAATAATAATAATAACAATAATAACAATAATAACAATAATAACAATAATAATAATAATAATAATAATAATAATAATAATAATAATAATAATAATAATAATAATAATAATAATAATAATAATAATAATAATAATAATAATAATAATAATAATAATAATAATAATAATAATAATAATAATAATAATAATAATAATAATAATAATAATAATAATAATAATAATAATAACGTAATCTGGTGAAGGAACAATTAAACATTGCAACGAATATACATATTTAGGAGTCAAAATAACAAAAGATGGAAACCATAGTAATAAAACCAGGTGCAACAGCCCATGAAGGGCCAAGGCCTACTGCCCAGCCGCTGTGTCCCCCACCTCTACCCTTACAGGGGTCATTTGTGGGGTGTACTACTGGAGGGTAGGACGTGGTATACGCCCCGAGCCCTCCCGGTCAGTTATGCGGTCTTCTCGACCTGGGGCCGCTACTTCTCCATCAAATAGCTCCTCAGGACCTAACGAGGCTGAGTGCACCCCGTGCCAGACCTCCCAGTGGGGGAAAAATCCCCATGCTGGTACCGGGGATCGACCCCGGGTCCTCCGCGCCAGAGGCAAGCGCACTAGGTGGAAACCATAAAGATGATATAAATGGTAGAATCAACAAAGGGAGCTCAGAAATATCAAAGTTAAACAACGTTTTATGGGAGAAGGATATTACAATTAAATCAAAAGAAAAAATATATAATTCTATTATAAAAAACATGTAATCACATATGGATCAGAGATTTGGCATTTGAAATCAACAACACTAGCTAAATTAATCTTTACAGAAATGGATTTTGGAGAAATGGAGCTCAACTAGAGACAAAATCAGAAACATGGTTGTAATGGAAAAATGAAAGTAAACGTTTCATTAGTAGAAGAAATTAAAACAGAACAATTAAGATGGTTTGGACATATGAAAATGATGGATAAGAACAGACTGCCGAAAAAGATACATGATGTAGGAAGAGGGGAAGACCCAAATTAACATGCAAGCGAGGAATAGTTCCAACAATGAAAGAAAGGAGATTAGAAGATGGATCCTGGTAGGACAGAGAAGAGTTGAGAATGGTTATAATACCCAAATGAGTGCAGGAAGGTTTCAAAGACATTGTAAGCCCGGAAAAGATACACATAATCTGTTAAATACTAAAAAACGGAAAGACCAGAACTCATCTATTTGTGTTGCCAGCACCCCATTAGAAACGCAATCATGCCTTCTTCTATATATCTATGTGAATAAAGGTAAGGACAATGATTAGGGATGTAAACACGGTGAAGTATAGCGAAGGATGACTGTCTGTGCAATAAATAAATGTCTTATGAAACAGCTTTACTTTGGCTGGATCGCTGAATGAAATCATTGTGGAATGTGTATGGATGGGAGTGATATTGCTGGTCCGAGTCAATATTGTTTCGCTAAATTGATTGCTTTATTATTTCAGCCTTTCTAAACGCTTCGTCTCAACTAACATGGACGCAATTCATGACAAGTTATATTATACTATTCCACATTAAATATATTTTCATAAACATAACTTCAATAACAAATTAATAAATGGTCAATGTTTACCTTCATTCCTATTTTCTTCAAACAAAATGTTGTGGCTTCTTTTGTGCTAAGGACACCATATTGTTTAATGGTTTAACAGCTTGCTAGTATACCTCTTTAAGCAAAATATCTTAAACGTATAAACATTACAGTTCTACATTAAGTGATTTAAGTTCTGTTCAGTATCCACAGGCCACCGAACTGGTGGAATGGTTGTACTGGATTGAAAATTTCATATGGGGTTAAATTAACTTTGGAAACTTTGGGTTCACATTTTCCAGAATTGTATTGTGTTACATAAAATCTTACGTAGAGCATCAGTTTCTAACGTCCAGCACAGGTTTATTACTACCTAATTTTCCTCAATTACAGTGATTCAGTACCTAACACGCACACATATCTACAGAAAACTAATATTAAACCTCCTGCTAGAGACAAGCCAGGTCGCACAAAATGAACAGGAATGGCATTTCTACGTAATGTAAAGAGATGGATAAAAACAGATAGGATAATAAATGAAATCATTCGAGAACTAAAATACATAACATTTAAGATAACATTAAAGCATATAAGAAGAAGTAGAACATTTAAGAGAATGAAAAACACAAGAATGCCGAAGAGAATTTTTCTACATAATCCAATGATATAGGAATGATATATGCTTACCCAATCCAGAAAATACACACTCTACTTGCGACTTAGGTGGAAAAGACTGCATACCCTAGCCCTAATGATGATGATGATGATGATGATGATGATGATGATGAAGAAGAAGAAGAAGAAGAAGAAGATGATGATGATGATGATGATGATGATGATGATGATGATGATGATGACTGAAGCGGAGCAAAGACAGATGTTCTAACAACCCTTTCTCTATCTCTACCAGCTACCAGTAGATAGAAAAGTATTGCATTCCAACAAAAATTTGATACAGGCATTTCACCAAAAATACACATTTAAGGGTCCCCTGAATCCGAAAAAGTTATTCTAGAAAGCCCTCTATGTGTGTGAGCATGTGTGCGTGTATGTGTGAGTGTGTGTGTGTGTGTGTGTGTGTGCGTGTGTGTGTGTGTGTGTGTGCCCGCTCGTGTGCTCGTGTGAACAACAAAGCTAAAAATCGAAAAGTAAGTTAAATATCAAACTTTGTGTTTCATGTTCAGCATTTTCAAGAATGAGTCACAATGATTTTAAAGAAAACGCCGCCACCCCAGACTAATTCTGAAGACCTCTTCTTTCTGAATGACTTTTGCATAACTTAAGACATACACAAAATCTTACTACAGTAGACACAAAGTATATGTCAAACACATTTTTTGCATTTCTGAGATATTTTATGTCCGGGCTTTGGAAAGAGAATGGAATTTGAAATCCATCACACAAAGACCAGCTCTTCATATATTTGACTATCGCTTAAGCCCCACTAAAGCTCAACTTCGCGGCACAACAGCCCACGTAGAATCAAGGCCTACCACCCGACCTCCGTAACTCCCTCCTCTTGTCACAGCGGCGTCATGAGTGGGGCTCCAATCTACTGCATTCCCCTGTTCCCATGGCACCTACAAGGAAACACGTAATCAAATATTTCTACAAACGCCTAGTATGCAGATAGAAGAGTAAGGCTTTATAAAAACAGCTTTTTGAAGAATATGTGGAGAAAGTCATGTAAATGTAACGCATCAGTTGCTTCCTACAACTTGTACCCTGATTTACAATGAGAAAGTCATTCAAGGAACCAATATAAATAAATGATTCCGGTTTTCGTCCTCAACCTTGGTACACAATACGGTTTCACAGGGAGGATATGTGGATTGCCGATATAGCAGGCGAAGGGCTAGTTCATTGAATATGTAATCTTCACACGCTCACATTCAAGCTACTTATACAAATGCCTTCTTCAATGCCTATGGAAATTGCACAGGAGATATAAATGTACTAAGATACACAAAAAATAAAGTTAAGTGAAACAGAAAGCTAATTTGAAGTTAAAATTCCAAGTTATAAAAGTGCAGCTACTTTTATTCTGCACTCAAAATAATATACCGGGTTTATTATAATGATAAATAGTAATGCTAATAATAATAATAATAATAATAATAATAATAATAATAATAATAATAATAATAATAATAATAATAATAATAATAATAATAATAATAATAATAATAATAATAATAATAATAATAATAATAACAATAATAATAATAATAATAATAATAATAATAATAATAATAATAATAATAATAATAATAATAATAATAATAATAATAATAATAATAATAATAATAATAATAATAATAATAATAATAATAATAATAATAATAATAATAATAATAATAATAATAATAATAATAATAATAATAATAATAATAATAATAATAATAATAATAATAATAATAATAATAATAATAATAATAATAATAATAATAATAATAATAATAATAATAATAATAATAATAATAATAATAATAATAATAATAATAATAATAATAATAATAATAATAATAATAATAATAATAATAATAATATAATTAAAGATTAAGCATTTCCTTCGTGCCAAGATATCAGCGTAACACCAACGCACACTATACAAACATTATGTCATTGAAAAATGATTCTCTTTATTGTCTTGTGGACCTCGAATCCGCTATTGTTGACCTCTGACAGGGTGCAAAGTTCAGAGTCAGCTACAGGTATGGTTTATGCGTGGCCAACCTCGCGTCCATTGAAGGAATTGTTTCATCTCTACTTACAACCTATTATGTAGCTGACACAAGTTTGACAACCAGAAACAAAAATGTTGATCAATTGAAGAAAGCTCTGATGCTAATTTCAAAACTGCTATGTAAATGATTTTACGCTGAATGAAAAGAAAACTCAAATAATGAAGTTGGGGTTAAAATCTACAGTAAGGATACAGTATAGCTGGTTGGATTGAACTTGACTCTAAGCTTTCCTGGAAAGCTCGTGTTCATTATATACCTTTATAAGCTGTCACGAGTCACTTATCTGATAAGAAAATTAAAATCTTGTATATCACTTGGGGGGAGGGATTCAGAAACGCTTACGTTACAGTATTTCAAAGTCGTATTACATAATATGGGATAAATATATGGAGTAATAGACCCCGTGCCAAAGAAACATTCTTCTGCCAAAAAGAGTATCAAGATTATACTGAATAATAAACCAGATGAAATTGTAAACCTTTATTTTACTAATTGAGAATCCTTACTGTATTTAATTTAGTTTACTTTTCTGGCTACTGTATTTAATGTGTATATATTCAAGACATCCATAGTTAGATACCAGAACTAAGTATAAATTAAATACACCTAACTGCAGACTTGCTTTGGCGATGAAAACTTTTTATTTTAAGACTGTAGAGTTTTATGGTAAATTAGATATTCAGTATAGATACTTGAGCATGAGTGTTTTTAAAAGAAAGCTTTTGAATAGGTTATTTGAAAGACTTAAATTAATGATTTTAAGTATTGCAGGTAACTGATTTGTGATTACTATATATCAATATGTTACTTTTTCTACTACATAGAATAAGTAGGGGAAGTATTGTATTCGGCCCAAAAATTCGGTGCCAAGATCTCACCAGAAATATGTTTTGAGGCCTCCCTGAGTCCAAAGAAAAGAATATTTAGCAAAAGATCCGTGTGTGACTATGCTTGTATGTATGTCTATATGTATATATGTGTGTGTGTGTGTGTGTGTGTGTGTGTGTGTGTGTGTGTGTGTGTGTGTGTGTGTGTGTGTGTGTGTGTGTGTGTGTGTGTGTGTGTGTGTGTGTGTGTGTGTGTTCCTCTACCCTATACTATCCTTTACATGGAACATTTTTTGAAAATTCTGATTTTATCAAAAATGGCTCTAACGATTTTGATTAAAATGTCATAGTCTAAGATATTTTTATGACAAATGAAATGTGTATTTTGAATTTTCTGGCTATAGCCCAGGTAGCCCTGTTTACTCTGGATGACTGGTAAATCGTAAGAGATAGACCAAATCTTAGTATACGAAAATGTAGACCTCATTAAAACACAGAATTTTATCCAGATGTATGTTTGTAGAGTGAACCATTTCGAAGATATTCCTTGTTATTTGTGTGAGTTTTGCAAAATTTATACTTTTTTCAAATGGAAGGTAGTTATTACTTCTTCATCTCTTGGCCGTGTAAAGAGAACGAAACTTTAAAGTCTTCATATAACAACCAGCTTTAAAGGATTTGACTATCGCTCAAAGTCTACTGTATTCTTCTTTCATGCACAACAAAATTTGGAGTAAGATAATTTCTACAAATTTTTATCCCTATTCACATGAAGTAGATAGAGGAATAAGTGTTTGTAAGAATAGTTTTTAGAAGAGTAGAGAAAGTCATAAGAGTATAACACACAATATTTCTTTTTTAACAGTTTCCTATTCTTGTAAATGTTTTCGGACAAATAAGAGTTATAATCTTCATTGTCATGATTATAATATTTATTGTTATTAATTATTACGATTATTATTTTTTATTATTATTAATTATCATCATTATTGCAAGTTAGCAGACGGCTTGCTAATATACACACAAGTAGGCATTGCACAGTCGCTGTGTGCATTTTGTGCTCCAAAAATAACTTACTCGCTCCTAAGAGTGCTTTATAAATGCATTCGGGGATATTAGTATCTTGCATAACATCATTCTACAGTTGATTAAGCAATTAAAAACTTTACATCAACTTGACGTAAATAGATTAATCATCGAAAATATGAACGTCGCAGTATGTATATCACAAGGACTGATATTTTCAAGGCAGTTGCAAAAGGTACAAATAAATCACCGGCTAAGGTGAATTAATAAAAAATGCAAGTCAGAAGCATAGAAGAAAAATGTAACACTGACTAACATCTGGTCACGTGTGGTGACCTTACTGCCACTAGCATAAATAATTTATCTTCTAACATCTGATCACATTGCTTGAGAGGTTTTAAAACAATAAGAGGTAGACAGTTTCTATAATTATTGCATGCAAGTTTTTATGCTATTAATTATAGAATCCATTTAACTTTGCTTCTATCACAAACAGTTTTTAGACCAAAGACCCTCCGGGAACTCTCGTCTCTTATTGTTTCCTGGTTTTTTCGAACGAGGGCTTTATAGGGTATTGCTAGATGATTCAAAAATATATTTTGTCGTGTAAATATTAAATATAAACCATTTTAAACAAAATTGTTTGAGGAATTATTGAGAAAATCGAAATAGATATAATATCAATTTAAGGAATAGTTTGAGGCTGGGATTTTATTGAAAAATCTTACTGTCGCATTTTTGGATTAGCAAGTTTGGTATTTAATCCGTGTTTCGTTCTTGTCCACTGACATAGTTTCAGTATTTTAAAAATGGCAATATGTTAAACATAGGGAATTTTAATCCAAACGTTATTTTTGAGAAAATAAAAGACAAGAGAAACTGTCTACTGCAGGGGCAGTATGGTTGCAGAAATGTTTGTAAAATCTTTATGTTACATGCTTGAAGCATGGTGAATTTAAATACCAACTTTGTGTTTAACTGATTTTTTGTGTTATTCTGTTCACAGACACACGGTATACATACCGAAGGACTGACATACACAAGGGCCTTTTTTTTTCTAAAATGTTGCGTTTTTAAATTCAGAATGCTTTAATATGTGTATTTCCATAAAATCTCTATAAAGATGTTTTGTTTTCTATTCTTACTATAGACAAATAGTAGCAGTAGAAAACAATATATATTGTGATACATTCATATGACTTTCTGTATTAGCTACAAACTAACAGCCCTAATGACCAAGTTGTCGACGGACCCTTAAACCCAACACACTCACTCACTCACACTCACAAACTAACATTTATGCAGACATGTGTATCCACACATAATAGAATTCTTATTTGTAATAGATTCTGAAACTTGCAAGCATGTATGTTAAATGACGCTCAACCTAAAATGTTTCCACATGGAATATCTCGAAAACGGTTAACACTACAAACTGTTACTTGACCCAAAATTGTGTATGTTATTTATATCTACATTTTCCTACAAGTTTTTGTGTATCTTTAGTGGTTTTCTTGTAAACAAAGTTATAAAAAATGTGAAAATAAGGTGACTTTACAAGCTATTCACAGCAAATTCAAGATATATATTCTAATAGTCACTCAAATATCTTAAATAACATAATTTTTATTACAATCGTTAGATACATTTCTGAGAAAATAAAAATAACGAATATAATTCCATGTAAAGAGTCACTTTAGTAAACAGTTTCTTTAACCTCTTCGTGCCACAAATTTGAAAGACGCTGAACTTAAATACCAAGCTTGATGGCCACCCAACTTTTCGTTTTTATGTTATGTTGCCCAAAGATAGACAGGCAGTTACAAACACTCACATATAATTGCGCGTGCACACACGCACGCATGCTCACACACAATACAGACACGTACGTTTTCAATTCTTTTATTCAAAGAGCCTCAAAATGTTTATTTCTGATAAAATTTTGGTATCAAACTTTTCGTTGGAATTTTTATTATACATAACACATAAAAAGTAGAAAAAATAGTCATATTCTGTCAGTTTTAAACGGATTGTTTGCTTTAAATTCCATTGATTTTAAGTGGAATACATGCTCACCAAGATACTTAAATAATGCTGGACTCTTGAATACCACTGTGCTTTTAGGGTCTATAGTATGTCTGACTTTACAGGCCTCGAGTTCCAATCTTGGCTGAAATAAGGATTTTCATATTTTGTTTGTCTTGAAAATAAAAATGCAAGGAATATCTCACCTGTTTAGATTCCGAGATCTTTTGTCATTAGTCAATCTGCTTTCATTGATTTCTATCAAGCACATGCAGAAGTGGGATGGCGTTTGGTAAATACGATGTCTTCTACACAAAAACAGATGACCTTATATTTTCTCTGAAACCAGAATGTGATTCTCTGTCCATCAGTTCCCTATTGTATCCTTAGCTTAAGTTAGGATGTTAGCAAGTTTGGCTGGTTCATGGATGTTTCCAGCTTAGCAAATGGGTATAATCTTTCATCGCCCAAAGACACCGGTATTACTGAGATATCAAAAAGATGCAAAGTGGCTGCGCGGTGTTTTGCCTGCCTGCGCAGATGAAACCATGCATTTTTTAAGCTACTTTTAAAGGCTTTACTTACCAACTTTACTAAAGGAGATGCTAAAACTGGCTACTGTCATTGTCCATACATTTCTGGCACATCTTTCGCAAACTATCCTTCACTTGTCCTAGTTCAGGTTGAGAAATGCTGGCAATTTCCTGGCAGACAGGATGTGTCCGTTTGTCTTGTATACGAGTCTTTTAAGTCACCCCAGACATATAAATCGCAGGGGATTAACTCTTGGACCAAGGGGACCACAAATCTCTACTAATAATTCTGTCCTAAAGCATACTTTCAATTGTTCTCATCAAAAGATTGGCCGTATGAGCTGTTGCAGAGTCTTGCTGAAAAAGGCAAAATTACGCTCCTTGTCGATTAATGGTGTAAAAAAGAGGGAAATTTTTTATTCATCACGTATGCACGGTCGTCAACTGTTAACTCGAACAAAATTGGCCCTATAATTCTTTCTCCACTAATGGGATATCATTCACTAACTTTTTCGTCATGAAAGAACATTTCATGAACAATATTAGATTTCTCAGAGCTCCAATAACGATCTCATTTCATAAAGTTGGTAAGTTAAGCTTTTAAAAGTAGTTTTAAAAACGTATAGTTTCACCTGTGCCTTTCTATGATAGCGGTAGACGGCATCGAGCGCCGATGATGCGGACAGGCAAAACACCATGCAGCCGGTTCGGAATTTTTTCACTCTCTTGCTATATGTGCATCGTTTGCTGAAGGCGTTCTTTAACAGAAAACGCAGATGACATAAACCCAAACAGGGCGTGAAGGAAATTGGCAGTAGACATACCTGGGTTCAACACTACAGCCGTCACTGAACATATAGTGATCAAAGGTCTTACTATTCCAGAATGTTATTATAGTTGTTTGAATGTTTATAAAGAAGATTAATCTGCATACTATTTTATTTTATATAAATTAATCTATCTTCATTAGATTACAATGCGATTGTAGTATCCTACATCAAAAATTTATTTTCAGTTTACAATATTTAGTATGCAGCAGAGAATTAATTACAAAAGAATTCATAAAATTTGCTAATTATATTATGATCATTGTTGCTATTATGATATCAAAGGATAATGTTTCTGTTATGTTATAGAGAACCTACCCGATGCCTTGAAGACAAACTGCATCAGGTGCACAGACGCCCAGAAGAGGATAATGAGAAAGGCTTCCAGATATCTACAAGAAAAGCGCAGCGATGATTGGAAGAAAATTGTTGATAAATATGATCCTGAAAGAAAATACGAACAAGAGTTTAGAAAATTCCTCGCTGAGGAATAGGGAATTGTTATATTTTTAACTTTTAATTCTTAATATATTAATAAAATATTTTTAAAAAATGGTTTATTGATTTCTCAAATTATCACAACCCATAAAATAGAAAATGTACTTCCTTGAAGAAATCCCTTCACCCCCAATAACAAAGTTGATTTCTAGGAGGAAGAAGAGTCAGTCTGAAATATGCAACGCTATACTCGGGACTTGAACTACGAATCTTCGGTTTTCTTGATGTTGCTCCAATCAAAGGAGCTACCACGGCAAATACCACTAGAGGATTAAATCTCCTAGTGTTACAGTTGGTTAGAGCAACGACGCGGAAATGTGAAGAGCTATGGTTCAAATCCTCAAATCCCACCTATGGGGCTTAAGCCCTCGTACGCCATGCATGAAAGAACCATTTTAATTGTTAATAAATAAATCTGATTAAATAGAAAAAACATACGGAGATGCCACGTTGCAGTGAGATTCTTTGACCTTTAACCCTAACGCAGAATGTAATAGAAGCTTTCCAAAGGTCCCTAGTGAAGGATGGACATACAAGAAAGCTAATTTGCTCTTAAGGAATAATAGTTATCTCCCTTAAGTCTACGCATCCGGGCAATTAGATCTCTGGTTGTACATTAAGCTTATTCCGAAAATTAATTATAAAAGGTATTCACAATATATGACCGAAGAATATTTAACACCTTGAAGGCTTCTACTCAGCGTGTAAACTAGAAAATAAAGCTGTTACAAAAATTCACAAATGAAAATATACATCATACGTTTAACCATTCCTTTTTTACTTTCTCTGCTACGTAAGTAGAGGAAGTATTGTATCCCACCCACGAATTCGATGTCAAGATTTCACCGGAAATATGTTTTGAGGTCCCCTGAATCCAACAAAAGCATTTCGATAACAAGGTCTTTCTCTCTCTCTCTCTCTCTCTCTCTGTGTGTGTGTGTGTGTGTCTGTGTGTATCAGTTTGTGGATAGCATAACTCAAAAACAAAAAGTCGGTTAAAAACCAAAGTTGGTATTTAAGTTTAATGTCTTTCAAAGATATGACACGGATATTTTGAAGAAAATCCCTTCATCGTAAATTACCCTTTACATGGAAAGTTTTTGGAAAATTTTGATTTTCTTGAAAATGTCTCCAACGATTTTGATTAAAATGACATGTTTAAAATATTTTTATAACAAATGAAATGTATATTTTGAATTTTCTGTCTATAGCCTATGTAGTCCTGCTTGCTCTGTATGACTTTTGAATAACTCGTAAATCGTAAGCAACCTAAACAAGCTCTTAGTAAACAAACAAACAAAAAAAAACAAAAAAAAAAATGTATATCTCACTAAAAAACACAATTTATGTCTAAATAAAATGTTTTGAACGCTGAACCATTTCGGAGATATTCCTTGTTATTTGTGTCAATTTGGAAAATCTTTTGCCAAATCCTTGTTCATTTTATTATGTTGGTCGTGCAAAGGGAACAGAACCTTAAAGGTTTAAATGATTTGACTATCGGTCACAGCCTGCTATATTCTCATACTCCTCTTCCACCTCAAGGAAATAAACAATAAGATAATTCTGAAAATGTTTGTCTCAACTAACACAAACAAGATATAGGAATAAGGTTTTGTAAGAATGGTTAGTACAAGAGTAAAGAAAGTCATGTGAGGGGCGGACATTTCATTGTTTCTCAAAAAGACCTTGAAACCTTGAAACAATTACGTAAATTAGTAGGAGAAACAGTGATTGACACTTATTAACTTCACGCCTTTAATCTAAAAATTAAAAGACAGACATTAAAAAATTACAGATGGTAGGCATAAAGTGGCATTTAAGGGCCCGTCGACAGCTAGGTCATTTGGGAGGTGGGCATAAAGTAACCCCTCCGTTAGTAATTCTAGGGTTACCTGCTTTTAAGAACGAGGGAATCCCTGCATTATTCACTTATCGCCATGTCATTGCGCAGTTTGTGAAGTTATTTGCAACACATGCTTTTAAGGTTGGGTTATCACATTTATGCTCATACAAACATGCTCATCGTGAGGCAATATAAAAACACCTTTGGTTATACTGTGCCAAATGTTCCTAATGTATTCTGCAGCGTCATCTCCGGAATGAACTAATGGGCTCTCATTTTTTATTTCCATCCCAGAATTTGTTAGAAACAAAACCAGTTAGACCGCCGTGAGGTAAATAAGCTGTCAGGGATTTCCCTCTCTTACACGCATTCTGGTTACATTAGCACCAACGTCGTAGGTCATTGTCAAGGATACAATAAAGTTTGAATTCATTATCGTCCTCAAAATCTTCGGTTGACACTTCATGATACATATATTATGTGTGAAGTATAATAGTGGGACCTTGCACGTGGCCTTGTAGTCCTTGCAGACTGGATGCTATGACGCACATGGTTTGGTTTTTTACTTATATCTTTATTTCTGACCTTTATGCATCTTGCAGGATAGCCATGTTCATTTATAGCCAACCATGACCTGTTTGCTACCCAATGGGCGAGTCTTTCTGCCTTTACGTAGCATAATTCGTTTTGTTTCGTTTTTGTAACAACATTGTTGACTATAATATGTATATAAATTTATTTTCAAGGACAAAATCTATGACACTGCGTCTATTATAAGGACATAGGTACTTCTATGTCATCATAATTTCTGCTAACTATTGGCACTTGTAATACTTGCCACTGTTTTCTACATAACATCCATTTTAGAAGTTTCAGATACAAGTTATAGTATTGTGTATTCTTACATGCAAATTTAATAACATCCTCTGAAGACAATTTGCAAAGAGCTATATTTTATCTAAATGGCATTGTAAGAAATTATATTCTAAAGATGTCAACTGAAAAAAAATAACTAAGGCCATGTCATCTCAAGACAAAGAACAGTTAAAGGCAAAAATAAGTCTAAATAATTAAACACTAAAACCAATTGCATTGTTTCAACACCTTGGTTGAAGTGTCCACTATATGAAAGATGAACATGTTGACAGAAATTTCACTATCTATGCAGCACCATTAAGATGTTTTAGGAACGTTACTTAACAGACTAAACTAAAATGTTATAAAGTTATGGCAGTCCCAACATTGATATACGGGACTGAGAGTTGGACGTTTGCAAAAGCTCAGCCTCAAAGAGTGACGATGGCTGAGATGAGATTTCTTAGATCTAGGATACACTATTTCTAGGATACACTTTGAGAGAGAGAGAGAGAGAGAGAGAGAGAGAGAGAGAGAGAGAGAGAGAAAACGAAATTAAGAAAGGAACTAGTAATATTTAATTTACTAGACGAGATTGAAAAATATAGAACAAATTGGAGAGAGCATGTAGAGAAAATGGAACGTAAAGTGATTCTGAAGTTCAAACCAAGAGACATGCGGGATGTGGGAGGCCGAGGAAGAGGTGGAGAGACCAATTACTATGAAGGAGGAACAAACCAAAATGGTTTATGTCTTGGCCCTGATGGAGACGCCGATGATGATGATGATGATGATGACGACGACATGCAAACTTTCCCCTTCCTATACTTCAATATACCAACAGGAACCATTGATTTTCCGTGTTTGATTTACAATGTACAAGCAAGTATTAAACCTATATGTCATGGCTGCCCATTGTCCTGGTGTTTATTTTGCTACCTCTTGCACTCCCCTCCTCATACTGACAACGCTGAAAACTTATGCCATGGGCCAGTCAGAAGCGAGGGTTTACTAGGAGTCCCAACTCCCTCTCTTGATAAGAGAAGGACGGCAACTGAGTGGCTCTCCTCTCTGCGAGACTTACCTTGAGTCTAAAAGTCCCCCCATACCTTTAAACAGGGTGGAGGTGGCTATACTACTCAATGCCTCATCCCACCTGGGGGATTGCCGGTAACCTTGGTGGAGCCGTCACGAATCTAAGACACTAACTACTAGTTAATCAGGCTAGTACCAGATAACCATAAGGAGAGTCACAAACCCACCTGTATATTATTACTCAATCTCCCATAACTATCGGGAATCACTGTCTCGCCGAGTCTAACCCAAAATGAAAAACTCCCTTTCGTAAGAGGCTCAAATGTATGGGCTGGCGTACTTCTAGTGCGAGTAACGTAAGAAATACCACGAGAGTTTTGAGTCCGCAATGCCTGTGCGGGAGAAGGTAAATTCATCTAAAGGAAATTATTATCTTTAATATGACATGTCAACTCTTCCGCAAATCTACTTATTTGTCTGTCATTTGAGATGTGAACTAATCCGCGTACCTACTTAAAGCCGATCATCTCTTCCTATTTTACACAGGATTAGGACTGGCAACGGCGAGTGTGCCATAAAAATTACTCTTATGCAAAGAAGACATTTCAATAAAAACTAGCATGGACAAATTTATCTTGGATTAGGATGATAAGACGTAATTTTAATAAAAGATAGCATGGCCAAATCTCCTGCTTCATAATTCTCAACTGCTTCACACTTACGCAATTCCTTATGCCTGTAACGCGTTTAATTCATCTCTATATTTATACTTTGCAGTTTCATATGTTTTTATCTGAAATTCTTTTAAACATTATAAAGTCGAAAATGTTTGAATGGGGAGTGTTAAAATTCTTGTTAAAATTTGCATGAAAAACTCGTATGCATTAGTTGTGTGGCAAACGCTATTGGAGATAGCCCATATGTGTAAAGGGAATGTAGCATCCTCTCATATGTAATTGTTAATGAAATATCAGTACAGTTTACTAACCGTTCATCTTCTGGACGTATTAATGACAGCTCCTCAAGTTCCAAGTAGACAAGTCCAAAGCAACATCTTCACATTTCCCCGTGAAATGGATCTTACGGACAATTTTACGTTACCACTGTAAACAAATAAATCCTAGGCGGACGAATTTACAGGTTGGATTAAAATGTTTCACCTTCGGAAGAGTTTCCCTGCCTGCACTACCGCAGATGAAGGGGTCAGAACCTCTCCCCCAGTACATTTATGGACAGTGATACGGTAATATCTGTTGACCTGATAATCGTTACTCTGATGTTAAAACATCTGAAAATACAGATTTTTAAGCAAAAGTTAGTGCAGATCCTTGCTTTTGTAGGTAACTACATTCAGCTTTTAAATAGAAAATGCAAGAATGAATAACCAATCTCACTTAGAATACCGACATTCAAAATAAATGCAGGCCTTCCAGGCAATATGTGGGAGAACAAATAGAAAATAGGAATCAAAAACAAGGAGATATACAAAGGTGAAGTTTCATAACGTTTCACAACACCAGCGTTTTTATATGCATCGGAAAGTTGGGTTGTGAATAATCGAGAACGAAGAGGATAGAAGCACCAGAGACGAGGTTTATAGAAAGGTAAAGGAATAAAATTCTAAATCAAGACATGGAAATAACGTGATTCTTTGCATAGTAAACGATCAATTAGACGAACATATAGCGAAATGAAAAGAACCACATTGAAATGCTGGTGGCAGTTATTAAAATTTAACATTTAAACATTTTCATATACGCCAGGGTACAGATATATCCTGTGAGACAACTGTGAAGGAACAATAAGCTTTCTTCCTAAGCCACACCTACCTAAACTAAAATAGGTCACCCTAAACAACTTTTTTTACAATAATTCCCTATCTGCGTGAAACCCTATTGTGTGTGGGTACGCAGCAAAAAATTTCAGACTAAATCTCAGCCTGCCAACATCGGACCATGGGAGCAGCAGAATCCTCAACAACGTTGTAATGTACCTATATACGTAGAAGATATTTGGGAAAAGATAGCAAGCAGTATCCTTGAAGCCGCAAGAGGCAGTAGAACAGCACCAGCAGTAGTGGTGGTAAAAGAGCAATTGATTTATTCATATTACATATTTACTAATTTCTTAAGAACTTTGCTCTGGTCTGCAATACTGACTTCACTAGAGTTTTCAAAGTGGTCCAAGCTTCGCGACTTTCTACCATAATTTCTTCAAAGTTGTTTGTACTTACCATAGTCCCAGTTTAAAACAGATTAGCAATTAAAACGTCACTTCAATAGTGCTGGTAACTGTAAAAGTAGAGCTAAGATAAAGAACCACAAGAGAGGTATAAAAGACCAAATTTCACCAACAACCAATGATCGAATAAAACCAAAAGATAAAATCTGTGATTCAGACACGACCAGCCATTACACTACAGCGGATAAAATGTAATACATGGTCTACTGCACCTAAAGTATATGCCAGCACCTCTTCAAGGGTAGCTCGCAGACCCTAGAGAGACACACGTGAATGAGCTAAAAACTGGCACTGGATTAAAACATGCCGCACCGCATGTTGCTCACATCAATGAGCACAGAGTGGTGCAGCGTCCGAGAGTAAAAAGTGACTAGGACTAAAACGGCACTGCCTGATTTACAATCTCGCTAAAACTTCCTCCTCACGACAACAGGCGCGCGAGGAAGTCCTCCAAGTGAAAAGGAGGGGCTTTCCTGAGTATCCGTCCGTGTGGCTCCACCGCGAAACGACACAACCGCGTAAAACGGCGCTAAAATCATCAGAGGAAACAGAAGCACTAAAACACCTGAGACCTAAAACTGCTGTCTTTGCAGCCTAGTTTCCTTGCAGGTTAACGTGTCCAGGCACTCACATAAAGAACACGCTAGTGCCAGCAGTAGCGAGTAAGTAAACGTTCCCAAGCACACACTGCACCAGTGGACGGTAATCGTACAGCGTCCTTAGGCTCTGAAGGACATTCAAAGAATCTGAACACATAACACACCTCGCCAAGGCCTGCCGATGAGCATATAAAAGAGCCTGGTGTATACCCTAAAGCTCTGCTGCTAAAATCGAGCACTGCAATAAAAGACGAAAGCTAAAACTCTGGCGACCGTGAATAAAAGTACAATCTACTTCCCGGTCGTCCTTCGAGCGATCAGTGTATTTAAAATTGCAGGGCTGCGCTTGAATATCTAAAAAGGCCGAACGAACAACTAGATCAGACTTCGACGACTTCGGCATGGACGTGGGTATCCGGACGGAGTCATGGGGGAAATCGCGTTTGTCTTTTAGAAATGGCGCGTGTAAATCAAAGTCCAAAAGCTGAAGCAATGAGCGAAACCGAACGCTAGGAGGGAGTAGGGCCAGGGAGCTGATTAAAAAGCAAACTAAAAGTCGGGTGTTCTGCCAGACTAGACAGTCTGCTAGCGTAGCTGCAAAGAAGAACACCGCGCCGATAACTAAGCGGCAGTTCTACACGCAAAGTGATAACTCATTGGAAAGGCGCCAATACTCAACCAGATGCCACAGTGGTGTGTAGGATTGAGGCAATTTGTAACCGACGGTCGAGCCGAGGAATACACAACACAAATTTGATCAAGTTTCGATCGGACCAGTGAGTGGTACAGTCGTAAAAGAATTGTTCGATCAGCTCCCCAGGATGTGCCTTTAACTACGCGATATGAGAACACCAACTAAGTTTTCGGTCAAAAACCAATCCCAAAATTTTCGTCTCATCCAGGAAAGGAAGTGTATCTGGGCCGAGAGTTAGGGAAGGTGGAAAAACGCTTTCTTTTGCCAAAAATTAACGCAGACGGTGATCTTGGTGGAGAACTTAGAGCTCGCTTCCGACACACCAAGCGAACAGGCGGTCAAAACACAATTAGAGGCAGAGTAGTAAAAGAGAAGATGGTGGTGTGGTTCTGTGGTGAGCTCCACCCTAGAGGACCGGTAAACTTCTGTGCCTCTATAACACGTGCAGAAGAAACAGCGGCGATTACTCAGTGGTGCGCCCAGGGGGGATCAGTGTGCAGAATCGTGAGTAGGCTCTTCTCGAAGTTTTTAGGACCAAAAGGGAGGAGAGTATTCCGAATACTTCTACCTGTGTCCCGATAGGCCTTTCGGGCTGTTTAGTAAACTGAGAGCACTTGCCTCTCCCTCTCTCCAATCAGCCACCGTTTGTCGGTGATGGGACCATGCCCTGCCCTAAGAGGAGCAAGCATTCGGAGGTGTTTGTCACAAGCTCTTGAAGGCAAGACGAAGGAATAGATTGCCTTGTGATACGTGATGCGTAATATGGGGATTAAAACCATGGAATCAACAAATTGTGATAGTGGAATTTTGCATTACCTTGATAGAGGAGTGGGTAATTCCTCAGGTAGGTATGAATGCCATCACTGTCCCCAATAATACGTGGTAGATGTATTTATTACAACACATTTTCACGTCTGCTGCAATATACTTAGTATACATGTTATATTCGCATGTCTTTTGCATAAGCATAAAGTACATGGATGAATAAGCGTCTGTAAGAATGTTTTACACAAGAGTAGAGAAAATAATGATAATGTGAGTACAACACATCAGATTTTCTCAAATGTTCAACAGTAATCAAAGTATAGGCTTTCGTGATATTTATTTTCGATGTCTCAACTCATTTAGTTTAATATACGACTGACACATTATTTGGAACACTTTTAGAAAGCAGCGTTTACAGCACAAATGTTTCTTTAGTGACGAAGCTCCGGAAAGGAATGTTTATTACATGCTTCGAAATTCCACATTGAGATTAACGGTCCATTAAAGTCAGCATGCAAGGTCATTGCATTGATTTCATAATCTGCAGTGTAAACATGTCTGCAGTTCAACAGCAAAAATGCAAGTAAACACCACTTAAATACACGTATTAAATGATAACGGTGTAGAATGGAGTGTTTACCAGGAAGAACATAGGTTATGTCACTGAAGGAAGTTGGAAGTTCAACTGTTTGTGTGGGCAAATACAGATTTAATCATAGATTAATCTCGACAGGAGAAAAGGTAGAGGTTAGAGCAATGTGAGAAATACAGTCCTACTGCTTCATTCTCAGCACACAGCATTATATCATCATTCCCGTTATATCTTAGTCTAACATAATTATACATTAGCAAATATCATACTTTACGGGTAGTGCCCTGGTCTAGCGGTTACACCATTCGCCTAACACCAAGTCCGGGTTCTATCCCAGGGACCCGCATGTGGTATTCGTAGTGGACGAAGCGGCGTCTGGGTGGGTTTTCTCCGGGTTACCCGGTTTCCCCAGGCACTCATTCCCCAATAGCTCCACCATCATCTTTCCATTCATAGATTTTGCCTTCATTTCATGTCATCCTCACTATCATACCTGATGCTTGGCTGACCACCTGCTTCCAGGTCCGATCCGTAGGTTCCTGTGCTCCCCAACAGGGTCTGACGCTAGGCTGGCTTGTAAATCCTACGTAAGGGGAGGGTAATCAGGTAAAGAAAAAATATCATAATTTGTGTTTTCATTCGCATGATTGTTGTGACTCCATTTTTAGAGTCATGTTCATATGTACTACTGTGTAATAGAATAACTTACAATAACTGAGGGAACCACAGGGTGATAAGGAACCACAGATGATGAGAAAATGGAATGAAGGGAAATGGTGGCCGTGGTATGAAATACTGTACCCCAGCATTCGCCTGACATGGGGAAACCCAACCATGTAGAGTTCGCGGCCAAGGAGTCCGAATACAGACGGCACATTACCGCCTGAGCCATCTCGCTCGGGTATTCTTTACAATATTATTCTCGATTGCTTCAGTAGTTGACTGGTCAGCGTTCTTGTTCTGAGTTCGATTCTCGAGTGCGGCGGGACATATTTCTTTTACCAGAAACGTTCGCTATTCTCTGCAGCATGTGGGAGTAAATGTGAGCGTATGTAACAGCAAGAAACGAACAAAACGAGTAAACTAATCACTTGTTTCTCAAGTCATAGTCCCAAATATGAGCTTGGAAGTTAAAGGGATTATATAAATTAAGGAATTCAAAAATAGCAACTCTTCGATTTCTTTTCAGCAAGTGTTGCGGTGGGTTCATTATACCGCTCAAGCTTTAACATCGTCTGACATCTGTATTTTTAATCAGTAAGATATGTTTAAATTGGTGTCAATATAACAATATCACGTTAGGGTACAATTTGATAACTGCTACCGTAATATATATCCATTTCAGTGTGTTAATTGTTTTGTTTTCTTGTTGTAGCAGCTTTTCCATAAATACATCTTATAATTTACCAGCTGGTGTTTTCTATACCCTCTTAATTACTGAACAAAGTGCACAACGCCTGTAGGTATAGACCGTCCTCTTTGCTTCCACCCGTTCGCTTCTTCTGATCTATTGCCCAGATACTCTGGAAGCATTAACTTTCTGAGAGCTGGGTCTGTTTCCCCCCTAACAGCAACCCATCTGGTGCTCTTGGGGAAAATAAACACGTATGTCTTTGAGTGCCATGCGTACTAGTCAATCTGAAGATATTCTACACTTATTAAGAGACACTGGGAATTAAATGTTGGTCAAAATTGTCAAAAAGCTGAAAATTGTTTTTTTACCTTAAAATGTTCCTGGAATATCTGTGCATTTGGATCAGCTAACACTTTTCATATCCCCCACTCCATGTGGTTAATACGGCCCTTTCAAGTAGTGCTCTTCCCTTAACATACACATTATATTCCTATATAAAAGTCTGTTTTTCTCAAAACGACATTTCTGCATATTCCAAAAGAAGGTCGCGCCTGAGTTTTTCTTCAAATTCAATGAAAATTACCAAAAGTACTCATAAATAGCATAATAAATAAAACTATGATTCAATATTGATGTTATCATTAATATAAACTCCAAAAACATTTTTTGGGTGAAAAAATCAATAATTTTTAAGATTAAATTTTCTTTGTTATTAAAAAAATATGTACAACATAATCAGCAAACGTATTTGAAATATCTCTTCATACAATTGTTACCTATGTTTTAGAGTACCAGTTCTGCCAATATAAATGCATTTTGAAAAGTTATTAGGCGCGAGCTACATTTTGAAAATGTGCCTATTAAATTCATAAAATAACTTATATTTCATAAACGAATTATCCAATTTTAATGAAATTTGGTTGTTGTTGTTGTTGTAGTGTTTAACGCCCGCTTTTACTACTACGGCACCGCAGGCGGTGACACTGATGACACATGGAATGAAGATGGAGCACCGGTGGAATGAGATGGCGGGGGAAACCGGAGCACCCGGAGAAAACCCGCCCTGACGCCGCTTCGTCCACTACGAATACCACATGCGGGTCCCTGGGATCGAACCCGGGCCGCCTAGGTAATGAAATTTGGTGTACCTCCTATTCTCATATAAATACAAACACAGTAAAGATTTTAAAAAGTCTATCAAGAAATGTGGAACTTTCAAATTTCACTCCAAGAATCCCTTAACAAAAGTTGTTAGTCTGCAAATGAAATTAATATTCATGTAACGCTGTTCATTACCTGTCTGAGTTACCAAGGCAAACATCCACTTTTATACCCAAAACACCCCGCATATTTCTTGAAATTTCATATATTGAAGGACACGCAAAATCTGTAATTTTAACTTTTGCAACACCGTTCATTTTAATTATATTCATAGAAAATGGTTACTTTTTGATAGTCTAGCTTATTAACATGTTAATTGTAGTTGTCTACAGGCTTATATAACTACCATTTCATATTTTTATTGTGCAGCGTTTATGTATTCTTTTTATCGCTTCACTTACGAGCAAAGTTATTTCTTTTTGTTCAATAATTGATTATAATTGGTTCCCTTTCACCTTATCGAAGGCGTCTCTGAAACAGATTGGAGAATTAATCATAATAGTACGTCAGCAGTATGAAGTAATCTACGAAGTAATAAACAAGGGAGAATGCTAGGAAAAAAGCGGATGTCTTACATTCAAATAAATTTCTGTAACAATTCTTCAACAAATGATACTTTGCGTTTGTAGGGATAACTGGTTTGTTACATATTTCTTTGTAGATACGAGGGGGTAGCAGAATACAGTAGGCTTAACCGATAATCAATTTTATTTCGGTCGCTATGTGATGTTTTAAAATGTTCTTCTCTTTGCTTGATCGCGAGAAGAAGTTGAGATGTTACATTAGATGGTTTTCTTTCATATAGCTTCTCAAACTATTCTTATGCAAACTTATTTCTCATATTAACCTTGAAAAATATTTGGAGAAACAGTTTCATCATAGATTTCGTTGTAGATATAAGACGAATAGAGGAAACCGATTTGGTAGTTAGGTGTTTAAAAGCAGCTCACGCTTGCTTTAAAATTTCATACACATTTCAGAACACCGAGAGAAACAAATAGAGACAGGAGTTTAAAACATTATAAGTACTGGACATTGAAAACGATATTCACGTACACCTCGGCAATGGCTGATGTCCCCAAAAAGTTGTTTCAAATAAACTGTGTGTGTTAAAAATATCTGTATTTTTTGCTTTCTCTATTACGTAGAATAAGTAGGGGAAGTATTGTATTCCACCCAAAATTTCGAAGTCGAGATTTCACCAAAAATATATGCTTTGAGGCCCCCTGAAAACAAAAAAAGCATTGTTAGAAAAAGGTCCATGTGTCTGTGCGTGCTGTCTGTAAACAGTATAGCTCAAAAACGAAAAGAACGTTGGAAACCAAACTAGGTTTTAAGTTGTACTTTCACAACTACCTCTACCTTAAATTACTACTTACATGGAACATTTTTAGAAAATTTTTATTTTTTCAAAAGTGGTAAACGATTTTTATTAAAATGCCAATGTTAAAGATATTTTTATGGCAAATGAAATGTATATTTTGAATTTTCTGACTATAGCGCATGTACTCCTGTTTACTCTTGATGACTTTTGTAGAACTGGCAAACCGTGAGAGATATACCAAATCTTACTATACAAAAATGTAGATCCGTTAAAATACACAAGCTATGTCCAAATGCATTTTTTTTTTTTTTTTTTTTTTTTGGAGTGAATCATTTCGGAAATATTCCTTGTGTTTTGCATGAGTTTTGCAATACTTATATTACTTTCTCTACTGATAAGTAGGGGAAATATTGTATTCCACCCAAAAATTCGATGTCGAGATTTCACCGGAAATATATGTTTTGAGGCCCCCTGAATCAAAAAAAAAAAAAAAAAAAAAAAAGCATTTTTAGAAAAACGTCCGTTTGTGTGTCTGTGTGTCAGTCTGTCAGTCTGTCTGTGGACAGCATAACTCAAAAACGGAAAGTCGGAAGCATAATGTCTTTCAAGGATGCGACACGAAGATTTTGAAGAACATAGCCCCACCCTAAACTACCCTTTACATGAAACATTTTTCGAAAATTTTGATTTTCTTGAAAATGGCTCTAACGATTTGGATTAAAATGTCATATGTTTGAGATATTTTTATGACAAATGAAATGTATATCTTGAATTTTCTGGCTATAGCCCCTGTAGTCGTATTTACTCTGAACGACTTTTGTACAACTGGTAAACCGTTAGAGATAGACCAAATTATACTGTACAAAAAATGTAGATCTTGCTAAAATACACCATTTATGTCTCAATAAATTTTCTTGTAGGGTGAACTATTTCAGAGATATTCCTTGTTATGTGTGTGAGTTTCGGAAGACTTAAAACTTTCATGAAATGGATCATCGCTGTTCATTTTCTTATATGTCAAGTGTGTAAAGACAACAGAATCTCAAACATTTGACTATCGCACAAAGTCTACTATATTCTAACATTCCCTTTGCACCTACAAGGAAATAAGCAATAAGATAATTTGTAGGAATGTTTGTCTCAACTAACAAGAAAGAAGATATAGGAATATGAGTTTGTAAGAATGGTTAGTACAAGAGTAGAGAAAGTCATGTGAGTGCAACACATCAGGTTTTTTTTTCTAAAACTGATGGTCCTTATTCACTTTTTTATATATTGGCCGTGCAAAGAGAGCGGAATTTCAAAGTCTTCATATATCAACCACCTTTTAAAGATTTGACTATCGCTCAAAGCCTACTGCATTCCCATATTTCGCTTGCACCACCAAGAAAATTAAGAGTAAGTTAAGTTGTGGAAATGTTTATGGCGATTAATACAAAGAAGATAGAGGAATAAGATTTTGTAAGAATAGTTAGTTCAAGAGTAAAGAACGCAACACATCAATTTTTTATGTACAACACTTTTTCTGTCTCTTAACGTTTAGCACTTATACAAAATAATACTCCTTCCGAATAAAGCGGGTTTCTTAGGCTACTCCCAAGCAATACAGCAGTACATGTGTAATATTTTAATCAAATATTATTTTTGAGAAAATATTTAAAATTGCATCGATGCAGAAGATTTTGAAAATCTGCGACCTGCATCCTTGAATGAAGTTCAACTTGAATAGTTAATAGTTCAATATTTATTTTGTAATTTGAACGTCATATTTCATTAAATATGCTCATTTTGATTTAGGCATCCTCTATAAAGCTGTCGGTTAGATTTTGAATTTCAATGGAAAGGGAGGACGAAGAATTAATCTAGACAGGATTTGATTCTATAATTGTAATAGATTTATTTTAAATATGTAATATTGCAATGGGTCATCAGCAAGGTAAAATCCAGAGATATGACAGAGGTTAAAGATAGTCATAAAGGGAACAATAAAGAATATCATGACAGTTTTTTTTTCTATTTATTTAAATTAGATAAAAGAAGCAATACATTGCAATTACAATCGGGTGTACAATACTAAACCATTTCTGCATTTTGTAATGTTCTTTCACTTGGTAAAGCATATTACTGTTCATTGCACGAGGTCAGTTACCTTTGCTGGTCCTCCATTTGGTTTCATCTGGCAACTGGGCGATGACACTTCCGAGATGGTGATACCTCCATCCAGCTGGCACACTCCTTTACACAGAAGATCATTGCATGATGTAAGTTACCTTTGCTGGTCCTCCATTTGGTTTCATCTGGCAACTGGGCGATGACACTTCCGAGATGGTGATATCTCCATCCAGCTGGCATAATCCTTTACACAGAAAGGACATCTATGTTAGGGTGAAGCATCAAGAGAAAGTCACGTTTTTTCCTTTTGAGGCGCGTCCTATGTTCTGTTAAAAATATCTCAAGGCCACGGACACTAGGAGATGGATCCTGCAACATATAGTGGATATAGCCCATAATAAGCCATATTTGGGCAAAGACGTGTTTTTTCACCTGGATATCTAGCTGCAGGATCGCCCTGCGAATGGTATTTGGGTTATCTGCCCTGGTAATGCAGCGGATTTTATGTTGTATCCAATGCCAAGTTTCGGGAATGCACGTTGTAAGACGGTGTTGAAGGGTGTCAAGGTTGTGGCATCGAGAACAATACGGTGAATTGCAGATGTTGTGGCGATATTGTTTTTCTGCTGTGGGTACTATGGCACTGAGCATCTTGTAGGCAGAGGCCTTCCAGTCCGTCGGGATATCAGGGTAGCGAAAAACTCTCCAGATATTCTTCCAAGGAATATTGGGATATTTTCCCTCTATTGTGGGAGTAGAAGGAATCCGTAACTGCAGATGACGGTAGAGGATCTTTGTGGTAGGAATTGGATCCCCAGAGACGAAATTCGCAGGTAAAGTGGTAGTACATTTCACCATCCGGCGATAAATGGCATGGTTCATTAATGTTCCAGTGCTGGAGTGAAGTTGTTTGTTGTCCTTGAATTGTCCCATCTGTAAAGAAGTTCTAATTAACAGTGCTGAACATTTTTCGGAAACCTTAATGAGTCCTAGGCCTCCATTCATGATGGGACGCCACAGCTGAGATTTTGCCACCTTATATACATGTCCATTCCACAGATAATATGACACTGCCAGCTCGATGCGCTGGGAAATCTCTAACGGGATGGGCAGAATTTGGGCCAAATACCAAATCTTGGATAATCCCATGAGGTTAACAAACCAAACTCTCTGTAGAATGTTAAGGTTTCTACTCAAGTTGCGCTGTAGAGAGTAACGGATGCGATTGAGTAAAGATGTCCAATTTATGTTGACCATTTCTTGACGTTCATGGTGATTTGGAGTCCTAGAATAGTGACGTGGTCTTTAATGGGCACATCATCCACCGTTAACGTCCGAGGCCAGGTCCCAAAAGGTATCAATGAGGACTTCTGATAATTAATCTTCGCGCAAGATGCCTGTTCATGAAACTGTAATATGTGAGGAAGTAGGAAAACTTGATGATGGTAGCGGAGTAGCAGAGTCATGTCATCGGCATAAGTCTTTATGGTGAGCAGTCTTGTCGGCACTGTAGGTGAAAATAAGTGTTTCTTCATCAATCGCACCAGAGGTTTGGTGCAAACTGTAAACAATAACATTGATAATGGGCAACCTTGTCGTATACCACTCAAAATGGGTATTGGCCTAGTAAAATATCCATTGATATGGATTCTGGAGTATACAGACTTGTACACTAGTTTAATGGTTTGTAGGATACGATCAGAAATACCCATGTGCTGTAAGACACCAAAAATGTAATTATGGTCAATATTGTCGAATGCTCTCTCGAGGTCCAATGACAACAAGGCCGCCTCTTCCTCAGGATGTTCCTCGAGATATACCACAGCATCCCTTAATTGTATCAAATTGTGCGAGATTTTCCTGTCTGGAAGTCCACAAGTTTGTTCCGGTCCAATCAAGGCTGGCAGTACTTTACGCAATCTGTTGGCTAAAATCTTTGTAAAAATTTTAAAATCAGTATTCAGTAGTGTTATCGGCCTAAAGCTGTTAAAATGGTGTGGTTTTATACATTTTGGAATTAAAATTACAATTCCTTCATTAAACCCTGACAAGTGGTCGCTCATGGCAAAAGTGGCGTTCATCAGTTGCAGCAGACGGTCTTTAATGATCGTCCAAAATACTTTGTAAAAAGTATAGCTAATACCATCTGGTCCTGGTGCAGAATTGTTGCTGGCTTTAAAAATCACGTCCCGAAGTTCATCCATGGTGATAGGTGCGTCCAATTCATCCTTATCAGTAGGATTCACAGTTTTATTGATAGCCTCAAAAAGTACTCTTTTTGAGGAATCAAGAGTAGGATGTTCACCATATTGCTGTCGGAAGTGTTCCTCTGCCCCTCGGAGAATTTCAGGCGTTGTGCGTAGGAGAGTAGCATTGGTAGTAGAAATATCACATATGAATTTACGTTGGTGTCGTTTCTTCTCCGAAGCTACATGGTACAAAGCAGCACGTTCATCATCAGTAATTGAGAGGCACGAGAACGCACCCGTATACCATCTAAAATGGACTCCTGAATTTTACGAATTTTAATTTTATCGCAGTTATCCTGCCACTGACGTCGTTGCCGGTCCTCTGTTGATTAGTTAAATCATGTAACAGGGCGTAATAATAGTGTTGGCTATTAGCTCGTTCGGCAGCCTCAGCCTTACCAACACATTTGAAGAAGGACTGTATCGCTGGTTTATAAATCAAAAGCCACTGTTGAAGCTCCTGGTAGCAAGACCTGGACGCTCGTACGTTAAGGCTTTCCCAAGTTTCACGAAACTGTTGTTGTACGTCCTCATAATATAATAGAGCATTATTTAATTTCCAGTAGCTTCTACCAAGGATGGGTAAAGGAGTGGATGCTGTCATCTTCACAATTACGGCATGATGGTCGCTTATTGCGGCAGGTACAACAAGGACATTCCGGATGTTGGTTCGATGAAGGCCATTAACATAAATCCTATCAATTCGTGAAGCGGAGGTAGCACGACAGAAAGTGTAGCGAACTTCATTTCCATGTAGATATTCCCAAGTGTCAGTTAACTGCAATTCCGAAGACAGGCGCTGTAGTGCGGGTGACGGATTATAAGTTCCTCGTTGGTCCTTGGCGTGTAACACGCAGTTAAAGTCACCACCCAGCAACAAGTAATTATAGCTGTGACGAAAGAAATATGGCATATCATCTGCAATGAGAGATTCACGGTCTCGTCGTTTATTGGAGCCAGATGGCAAGTACACATTCACCACTAAGATGTCATTGTCTATTACCATAGCTAAAATGCGTCCACTAGGATGTTCCTCATGATGGGTAATTCTCAAAGTCAATATGTATATTATTGCTGTGCCCCTATTGTCAAGGCCTACATTGCAAATGTAGTTATACTGAGGACCAAGGAAGTTTAAATTATCGGTGTTCACCTCTTGTAGGAGTAGGATGTCAATATCATGGCTGAAAATGAAATTATTGAGAAGTTGTTGTTTAGCAGTACTGCGTATACCATTGACATTTAAGGTGGCATAAATACGGGTATAAGTCATGCAAATTAAGTAGATGAGGTAGAATAGGAACAGCCAAGAAGAAACATCAGGCATTATGATTGCGGTGTGGGAGTACCCGGGTCATTTTCGAATGATTCTTCAGTTTTCTCTTTCTTTCGGTTACCCTTGCTACTCTCCGTACGTCTCTTTTTCACGCGTGGGTCGCGGCTCCTAATATTATTGGAAATTGTGGGCACTACTTCCATATCTGTCGTTATTGGAGAGAGTGCACATGTTTCTGAGGTTATATTTGAAGTTTCTGGTGTCACCTCGGAGGGTTCCTCTGCCATTGGAATAGTGGTAAAGTTCGTTATCGGGGCATCACTTTGTGCATCATCATCATCCATTAGTAAATTTTCCGCCTGTTCAGGATTGATTACAGTTTCCCTCTGTGTTTCGACCACGGTATCTTTTCCTGAAAACTGAGCTGCAGTTACTTGTTTTTTAGCAGTAGTCGTCATTTCTGCCGAGGTCATAACTGTGTCTTGTGGCAAATCCATCGGTACCCGTCTAATGGGGAAGTCTCCCTGCACTAGTTTAGACCATGTGGGCGGGTCTGTTAGACGTGGTGTCTGCGTGATTACCCTCCGTCTGGGACAGTTGTTTCGTAAATGTCCTGTTTCACTACACACCGCACATGTAATTGGTTGACCTTCATAGCTTATAAAGCTTTTATATCCGGCAATATCTATATATGAGGGAATATGCTTTTTTAAATCTATCTTTGCAGTGCGTACTCCGTTACTGATTTTGTATCGAAGCGTGGGCCCCCAAGTATCCATTGATAGTGCTAGTACTGTGCCGTAGTTTCCTAGATGTTGTCGTACAATTTATTGGTTTAAATCTTTGGGTAAGTGGTATACTTTAACAATACGAAACCCTAGACCTGCCGTTGTTATTGTTACTTTACTTCTTTGTCCATTACTATAGGTAAAAATTGACTCACCGTTAGTGTCCTCTATGGCCCTTTTTACTCGCATCGCTTCCTTACACTGGATGTATATTTGCCGGGTGTAGTTGTTTATCTGTATCATTTCCAGCTCCTCTTCTTCAAATCGAAATATATCGTGAATCCATTCATGCAGTTCGTATGGAGACGGTTTCGGCACATCACGATCCACAAACGTTAGTACTAATGTGTTCTTTCGTTCTATATACATTTTTTACTTTACTAGTAAATCACACTTATTTAACACACAAAAATGTGTAATGAAAACCAGCAAGTTATAGCTGGTGCAAAGTCACGTAAGTTGAAGGTCGAAACAAGCGAACAAGCTCTTGCCAAAACACGACCTCTCCCTACACACGCTGCTGCGCGACTGTCAGTTCGTAGGTACATTGCACAAAACAAGTAGGTAGTATGTTTAACTTATGCACAATGTTTAAGAAGATTATTGCGTTTGTTGTTCTTCTTTACCCGATTACCCTCCCCTTATGTAGGACTTAAACCCCTTAGGCCAAACGTTTGGCCCTAGCCGAACAATCAACCAACCAAGGCGCTAGACGCGAAACAATTTCACGGATAGGCCAAAGTTCAGAGGCTGACTCTGACAGCTCCCGCGAAGTTTCAGACGCGGAGTCGAATATTGACGAGACTGTGGTCCCGTCCGATCTGTCCAGGATGGACGAAGATGAGGCAAGCTCCTCCGACATCTCTACGGAGGTGGACGAGGCAGAGTTTCGCGAAGTGGTTCATCGCCGGAAGAGCGCCGGCAGAACCCACCAACCATCCCGACCGATGGTCCAGTTCCACTGCAGCAATAACCAGCGGCATATTCCGCCTATCATTGTGAACGACTTCAGGGGCATAGTAGCCTTCCTAAAGGAAGTCATGCCAACGCTCTCAGGGTCGTGCTCGGTGACGAGGAGGAAGAGCCGATATGTCTTCCAGGAGAAAAATGTGGAGGATTATAAGATCCTCTTATCTGTTCTTGATCGGAGGAATCTCCCTCACTTTACCTTTGGCCTCGACAAGACTCGAGACATCCGCCGTATCATTAGAGGACTTCCGGTGGATACGCCCGTGGGCGATATGCAGAAGGACCTCTGTCGCAAAGGCATCACCCCTCGGCTAGTGAGGTAGCTCACCAAGCTGGGAGAGAATGGTGAGGCCAAGAGACCAAGCCGGGAGAGAATGGTGAGGCCAAGAGACTAATTTATCCCCCTTTTCCTGGTTGTGGTGGAGAGGGCGTGTGATCCGGAGATGAAAATCGACGGAATCACAATTCTCTGCTACGTCAGGGTGAAGGTGGAGGCGGTGAGGAGCTCTTTTGGACTCCCGCAGTGCTATCGGTGTCTTGGCTTCAACCATTCAAGCCATTGTTGCAAGGGTCATGAATCATTCTCCAGATATAGCAAATAGACACAGATACAATCACATACAGGTTTTTACGTGCTTGTGTTTTAAATCGTAATCCTTTCACCTACTAATTAAAAACTCATCTAAATTACTTGGAACTCAATTTTGAAACCTAAACCAGTCTAAATGCTCATTTGTTTATTCTCATTATTAATAATTGCTAATGATTTTGACGTAACAGCGGAAAGAATGTCTTTAAAATTCATTACTGAGAAATGGTCCAGATATTTAGCAATAGTTTCCAAACTAGATTTATCTAGCGAAAATTAAAATCAGGAGTTGTATTTCTAAAGCATATTCCACATTTCATGGATAATACTTAAGCAGCAGCGCACAACAAAGAACGAACGGGGCTAAATTGCTTCACGCTATATACCAGGCCGGAGAGAAACACGTGACTAACAACAATGAACAGCTACACAGAAAGAGAAAAGATCTGGGTGCGTAACCGGCGAGGCGTTTGTGGAGATAGAGAAAGTTCCTGTGACGTCATTCCCTCTACATAAGAAGGGGAGATAACAGCAGAAAGAGTGAGTTAGAAAGTTACAGTCGCAGATATGAACAGTTCAGTGTGTCAGCGAACGAGCATCGAGTGACTGCATTGTCGTAGTTACTGAATGAGAGACAGAAAAAGTGAAGAAAGACACTGAAATGACTGAGGCAAGGTTACGAGAATTAAAAGTTGTGAGTTGTGATAGCAGGCAAGACTGTAGACTGTGTTAACGACGAGAAGAAAACTGTGTATTTGTGGTACAATTTTAGAAGGGAATGAAGTAAAAGAAAACTAACCGGACTGAATTTTCGTGTTTGTCACAATATATAAGAGGAAAGAGTAACATACAAACACTTTTTGTGACTACTTTGAGTTTTATGAGTACCAGATAGACAATATATAGTTAGAATCAATAACGGCTTTCAATCTGCACAGTACTGGTCACATGACGTTTACAGAAGAGTTCGTCTGAATCTAAGGTTTTAGAATTAGTAGCAGGAGACCTTCATCTGACACTTATTACGTCGTTTTAGTATGGTAAAAAGTAGCATTTTAGGGCGTTCATTGGCCTCTCAGAAAGGTAAACAACTTTCAGAAAGGCATCAATTTTACCACCGGAAACTCCTTGTGGGCATTTGATAAGAAACTTGACCTGGCAACGAGGAATGAAAATGAGAAAGAAGTAGAAATAATTCGATGTTTTTTATTCATCATAAGAAACATAAAGAAAAAAGTATTTGGGGGATACACTGCACCAATTTTCGATTTTCCAAAAACCTTGAGAGGTATTGATTAGATTAAATTGCGTTTAGCAAGTTCACAAGTAGAGTTACAAAAAATAAAGTAGGAATAATTCAGCAACAAAATCAAATTTCCTGTAGCTGTAAGATTAACAATGTATATTTACAAATACAATGGTGGCAATTTTAAAAGCATTGAAACTGTCAACTTTTTCTTTGAGATTATTAGGAAAAGCATTAAATATCTTTGTCGTTTCACAGTACCTATATACATTTATAGAAGCAAGAAAGTTTTGCATTTCTTTTTTGTCTAGTGTGCATCTCATGGCTTTCATTGTCTGTTATAAATGTAGCTCGATTGCATGTAAAGAGTTTTAGGATCAAGGGTAAGGTTAATATCTTCAGTCTTCTAAAAAGATCTTTGCATGAGCGTCTGCTATGGGCGATGGAAGTAACTCTTATAACGCTCTTTTGTATGAGGAATATCCGTTTGCTCTCTACTGAGTTGTCCCAAACAATAGTCCATATTCCATGGCAGCGTAAAAATTGCATAGTGCACTAATTTAAGTGTGTCTATAGAACTCACATTTATCAGTGTTCGGATAGCACAGGATATATATGAAGCTTGAACTATCGTGTGCAGTCCGTGATAATAGACAATAACAAAATATTTTCCACTTTACTTACAGGGAATTTAATTTCCAAGGAATAAACCCATTCCTGTACATGCCTCTTTCCCTAACATTACGGATTACAGATTGTAAATGGTAACAAAGTGCATGCAAACACAAGAGCACGAAATTGTTTTGTCTAATATTATTAATATCTGCACAGTTCTAGAGAATAAACTACCTTTTAAAACCTCTGTTTATCATTTCTCCTTAAATTTATATAAGTCATATAAAAGTAATTACTTTCATTTAGTAACATACATTCAAAGTTATTTATGTTTGTAGTTTAATTGAAACATTATGTTATAAAGGTTTAAACCCTAAAGGGTGTTTTGACATATAATTTTTCAGAACTGATTTTAGTTTCATTGAAATGTCTTCAAATAACTCGTATGTTGGGATTTGAATTCTGACATATTGAGAGCTAAAATATAACGCCATCCTCAATACAGCAGTTTCAACGACGGTGAAGTAATGTATAAACATTGCAAACAAATATAACATGTAAATGAGATGAAAATACATGACAAGTACGCAACGACATTAGTCGGGATTTAGTTGAAGATGTGAGTCACGCCTTCAACAGTGTAGCACACTGACTAGAATCTATCCAGCAGAGTCATTTACTTCAGCAGAACACTGATATTGTAAAATGTGAGTTAGTAGCTGAAAATATTTATGTATTTCTTAAGCCTATATTATCCAAGAGTAAGTGAACTGAATTGAAAAAGACACCCCATATCACACTGAACGTAAATTCATCTAAGATGACTTACAGGTATTTCAAAAGGTAATGAAGGTTTCAGAATATATTAATTAGTAAATCAGAAAAGATACAAGATGTGACTTGGTATCATTTCAAGTTTTGGTTACCACTACCAGTGAATGTGATGCTCCTCAGTATGGGATGCAACAGGTATTAAAAATATAATCATGTTCAAGAACTTAATTTCTATTTTGTAACAAACACATCCATAATCCTTTAACTAGATGGTGTGACGTCGGGCTCGGCTCACAGAAAAGGACAGAGATGGCCAAACCTACTTCACAGCACATGCCATGCCGGCGAGCGGGTAAAGTTTAAACGTCAGGCTGTCTCGTGCGACTGTTGTATGTACGTGACTGTTAACAATCGAGGCGACAGAAACAAAAGAGGCTTTGGGAACGTTCACGAGATATGTAACAGCGTCATTTCCGGCGTGTGTATATGTGTGTGTATGTGTATGTGTGTATGTGTGTCTGTGTGTGTAAAACTCAAGAAATATCCGTGTGATGGCATCTCCAGTGTATAAAGAGGCCCGAGAGTGAGTTTCTATAGTTACAGTTACGGATATGAGTCGTTCAGTGTATCAGTGATTGTGAGACAGCTGTGTGCGTGTGTTTGTCGTCCTGTTGTACGTCGTGAGAGGATTTAATTTAACATTCTTTCCTCAACATTTAGCAGGAATACCTCGACGATATTCAGATTGCCTCGCGAGTGATCGTAGCGTCGTAATTGGTGCATGAGAGGCAAAAGAAGTGAAGAAAGACGCTAGAAGACTCTAAAACAATTGCGCACCCCAGTAGTACAAACAGTGATTGACAATACCTATTAACTACTTGCCTTTAATCAAAAAATTAAAAGATAATTTAAAAATTTGCAAAAAGTGGTCATAATATGCCCCCTCACAACCCCCTCCCCACTGTTGGTATTACTAGGGTTAAATGTTATGCAATATTGTCTGTATCATGAGATCATGACATAAAGAAATAGGAATAGAACGCTTCCTGAAAGGGAACCATAAAGAAATAGGAATAGAACGCTTCCTGAAAGGGAACACAAACATTTGTAGATCAGACTACAGCTTAGCGAGTCCTTGCCATATTACTTCTGATAACTTCTCAGTCTACAGAATGGAGTGATCCGCTCAGTACTAAATACAGAAGGGCTCGATGCAATATTTAATTTCTACTAATAGGAAAAATAAGCAGGAAATTCTTAGAAAAGGCGATGTGCTCAGCCAAACACAGCTGAAACCTCGGGCGCCAAGATAAAGATGAGTATCATGAAATCAAGCATTTGATTTATCTTTTTTAATCTGCACAAATGATTTAATTCCGTGTAACTTGATAAACTGTGGTATGGCGTTAAGAACTCTATATTTTGACTTCGCAATAACCGGTGACACCTGATGCCGCTTAGGTCTGGGTCACTGTGTTCAAGAGCAAAACAGTTGAGAGCTTGCATGTGGGGAACAACTCTCCGTGCAGGGGAACAAGGACATTGGCTGACCAGGAAAATGTCTATCATGGTGCGCTCCCCTCTCCCCAACTTCTGTGATCCTGCAGAAGAGGCAACCTATAAACTAACACCTAACTTAACCTTGCTTCTTAGAAGCAATTAAACCCTAGTTTTTTTTTTTTTTTTTGTTTTTTTTTTTTTCGGTTTTGTTTACTGGTGGCTTTGGTTATGACTGGCACTACACAGGGTGGGGGTAGTGTTGCTGCTGAAAAGCCGTCTATAAAAGAGCCACCTCCACCATTATACAAGCGTATTGTATTCTTCGCGAGCAAGCTCCATCATGTCAGCGATCAAGGTATTCTATGTACTGGCGATAGCTTTTACACTTGCTGTCGTTCTAGAGGCTTTGCCCCAGAAGGACCTTTCGTCCAAGTACGAAAATTTGGATGTGGATATGATCCTCAGCAACAAACGCACTCTCGCTAGCTACATCAAGTGTGTTCTCGATCTGGGACCATGCACTCCAGAAGGACGTGACCTCAAAGGTAGGCAGGCATTCCTTGCTTAACAAGTTACATAGTTCCTATTATTGCCCATCGCATTAGCATTTATAGAGTCCGTAGTAAAGCATATGTTTTACAAAGAAATAATAGCAACGTAATAATAACAACAACAACAACAACAACAATAATAATAATAATAATAATAATAATAATAATAATAATAATAATAATAATAATAATAATAATAATAACAATAATAATAATAATAATAATAATAATAATAATAATAATAATAATAATAATAATAATAATAATAATAATAATAATAATAATAATAATAATAATAATAATAATAATAATAATAATAATAATAATAATAATAATAATAATAATAATAATAATAATAATAATAATAATAATAATAATAATAATAATAATAATAATAATAATAATAATAATAATAATAATAATAATAATAATAATAATAATAATAATAATAATAATAATAATAATAATAATAATAATAATAATAATAATAATAATAGCAGTAGTAGCAGCAGCAGTAGTAGTAACTACGATGCTTTAGGAAGTTAAGTAAAACTATTTCAACAACATTAGCCGGTATAGTTCTAAATATAAACTATGCATCTTCTGCCGACTATACAACAATTATTATGAAAACACACGACATTAGAATAGGCAGTTCATGAATTGTAAATGTTCCAACATTTTATCAAGAAAAGAAATGTATGCATAATTTGTTGGAGTGTATTATTTGCATTGAGTGCTTATTTCTTAGTTATGTCATTCTACAAACTAAGTTATGGCTCAGAACTAACAATTGTTTTGCAGCAAGCCATAAATAAAATAGTTCGAACAATATCTGAGTGTTTGTCTCTTGACCATGAGCATTTATTTTTAAATTTGTGTAAATATTCCCGTAGCATCAGAATTTATGATCTATCTCCGTTTTTTACTTTATCTACTGGTAAGTAGAGTATTGTATTCCACCCAAAAATGCGATGTCGAGATTTCACCTGAAATATATTTTTTGAGACCCCCTGAATCCAAAAAAAGGATTTTTAGAAAAAGGTCCGTGTGTCAGTCTGTGTGTCAGTCTGTGGACAGCATAACTCAAAAACGAAAAGTCAGTTAAAAACCAAAGTTGGTATTTAAGTTTAATGTTCTTCAAGGATGTGACACGAAGATTTTGAAGAAAATAGCCCCACCCTAAACTACCTTTTACATGGAAATTTTTTCGAAAATTTTGATTTTCTTGAAAATGGCCCTAACTATTTTGATTAAAATGTCATATGTTTGAGATATTTTTATAGCAATTGAAATGTATATGTTGAATTTTCTGGCTGTAGCCCATGTAGTCGTATTTACTCTGGACGACTTTTGCATAACTGGTAAACCGTTAGAGAATGTACATCTTGCTAAAATACAGAACTTATGTCTCAATAAATTTTCTTGTAGGGTTAACCATTTCGGAGATATTCCTTGTTATGTGTGTGAGTTTCGGAAAAGTTAAAGCTTTCGTGAAATGGATCATGGTTCTTCATTTTTTTATATGGTAAGTTTGCAAAGAGGAGAGAATCTCAAAGCTTCAAAAGATGTAATTATCGCTCAAAGCCTTCTGTATTCTAACTTCCCCTTTGCACCCACAAGGAAATAAGCAATAGGATGATTTGTACAAATGTTTATCTCAACTAACATGAAGAAGATATAGGAATAAGAATTTGTACAAATAGTTTGTACAAGAGTGGAGAAAGTCATGTAAGTGCGGCACATCAGATTTTTTTTGTTGTTGTTATTTATTTCTTAATTTTAAGTTATTTTGACGTTAATTGAATAACCGAACGCCTTCTTTAGTATTATACCTTTCAAATAATTAAATATGGAGCACATTAAGCATTAAATTGCTTGATTTACATTTACCCAAAGTGTGAAACGTAATACTTAAATTGTAGCTCATAATGGAGAGTAACTAAAACCTAAGCAAACGTTATAAATTTGACCTGCAATTATTCGAATATCATAAATATTTAAATTACTTGGATAGTTTATAACACTTATTTGTTCCGACTAGTTGACACCAATTTGAATCTGCGAACTGCTTGTATAGTTCAAATATTTAAACTGTTTCAAGAATTAAAAATAAGATTATTATTATTATTATTATTATTATTATTATTATTATTATTATTATTATTATTATTATTATTATTATTATTATTATTATTATTATTATTATTATTATTATTATTATTATTATTATTATTATTATTATTATTATTATTATTATTATTATTATTATTATTATTATTATTATTATTATTATTATTATTATTATTATTATTATTATTATTATTATTATTATTATTATTATTATTATTATTATTATTATTATTATTATTATTATTATTATTATTATTATTATTATTATTATTATTATTATTATTATTATTATTATTATTATTATTATTATTATTATTATTATTATTATTATTATTATTATTATTATTATTATTATTATTATTATTATTATTATTATTATTATTATGACCCAGCAGTGTTTTTTTACTAAGATAACAAAGAACAGTTTTACAACTTAGACCAAAAAAATACAATTTTTCGCGAATTTTTACGAATTTCTGTTTCTTCGGAGCTTATTTTTTGATAAACACAAAATTGACATGTTTTAAAAATTGCATAATTTTCATTTTACGAACAACAACAAAACAGGCAACAAAAACTCCGATTTTGTTTTTGAACCAACAAAATTAAAAACCTGGGTTTAGTAAAGATTATTTTTAAGCAACTATGTGAAATTCAAAGTGAAAATAATACGCACCTTCAGATTATATTAATTCTTCGACGTTGTTCGAAACTTCTATCAGGTTGGTAATGGAACTAACGTACTACATGCTCTGTTGATATTTAAAGCTAAACGTAAGCAGTTTTAAACATCTTGTGAAATATCTGTACAAGTCTTATGAGTAGCCTCAAACGCGGACAGTGTAATATTATTCCCCCACTGTAAAACAGCAGTCACTGACGAGACCTTCAATGGCCAAGAACATTGTAACTTCTATGTTGCAATTTGTCGTCACAGAATAAACAGATGAAATAAATAATATTCAATTTAATATTTTCTACCGAACGTTAATATCCTTTCAAAAAGTTGCACGTTCGTTAAACCACAAAAAATTACTGGTGCTATTATTAACTACATTTGACGTATATCAGAATATTTGTGTTATAAGACAAGTTAATAATTTTTTTCCAGATCAATTGTCCAGATCAGTCGGCTATCATTTGAACAACGCATATAATTTGCTTTTTTGCACAAAATTATAGGCGTAATTAGGCGCAGCTTACTAAGTCAAAATAGAATTAATTTTCGAGTATATTATGATCATAGAATGTAGTTATAAGATAAGGACTGAATTTATAGGGATCTAGTTCTATTTATTAAATGTATTATAGTGTCAAAAGTTAACTACGATCATTGACAAGGTTCAAAATCATCCTACAATGCACATCTCTGGACGAGTTGTTTTATTGTTAGCCTGTTTAGTAACGACATTATTACTACAACGCAAAGTTATAAATATGTTCCATTCATCTTTAGTCGTATTGAACTACTGTAACTTATTGTTAACAATTATCTAACTCGTTCCAGTAAGAGATAATACAGAAACGTGCTTATTTTACTAATTTCTAGTTTATAATATTTTTATTTCAATCGGACTTTCAATTACTAAAATGATACTCCTTTGGAGATGAGTGAATCATATAGTTCTTTATAAACAAACCACAATAAGTCACTGGAAAAAGGTGTAAACACGAACTTATTTTCTTAAATGTACGAATAGTGGCCATTAAATAATATAGATATTGTTGAAGCAATGATTTGAAAATTTCGCTTTATTAATTTAACCTTAACTATTAGGATGTACTTTTTATAATGGTTGGTTGAGTCAGATTTGACCAAAACATTGGAAAGTGTTTCATTTTATGAATATAGACGTAACTCAAGTTTTAAGAGTTGATCTTTGAAAAGCTGAGCTTTTCATTAAAATCTATTGCTCAGATATTTGGTAGGAATGTAAAAATTAAGTATATCCAGATTTTAAGTACAATCATCAGAAAAATAAATCGAATTTTCAATACTCAGGTGAGTTCTTCTACTAATAACAAATTTATACATACCCTTTACACATAATGTTGCTGATATAAAAATATGATGTGCTGTACTCACATGACTTTCTCTACTCTTGCACTAACTCTTTTTACAAACACTTATGCCTCTATCTTTTTCATGTTAGTTGAGATAAATATTTGCAAAAATTATCGTATTGCTTTTTTCCTTGTATATGCAGGGGAAATAAGGTAAGCTTTGAAATTCCATTTTCTTTGCGCAGCTAAGGGATAGTAAGATGAATAACCATCTTCCAGTTGAGAAATGTATAAATTTGCAAAAATCACACAAATAACAAGGAATATCTTCAAAATGGTTCACTGCGCATAAAAATTATTTAGACATAAATTGTGCGTTTTAAAGAGATCCACATTTTTTGTTTAGTAAGATTTGGCGGTTTAGCAGTTATGCAAAAGTCGTCAAGAGTAAACAGGCCTACATAGGCTATAGCGAGAAAATTCAAAATATACATTTTATTTACCATAAAAATACCTTAAACATACGGCATTTTAATCAAAATCGTTAGAGCCGTTTTTGAGAAAAACAAACAAATACACACACACATACACACACACATACGTACACAGATATACATACACATACGCGCGCACGGGCTTTTTCCTTTGGATAAAGAGCGCCTCAAAACAAATATTTCCGGTGAAATCTGATATGGAAATTTTGGGTTGGACACAATACTTCCCCTGCTTACTACACGTAGTAGAAAAAGTTAAAATGTTCCATCAAAGAAAACATACAGCTGGGAATGTTTTGGAAGGGCCTAGCACTGCTAAAAGTATTTTAATACAAACTGTATATTCTGGTGAGCTCTTATTGTTCCTACTTTTAAAAATACAATGAGAAAAATTTTTGATTACTGAAATCCCAAGTTTCAGTGCTGACGTAACTCTCATGTTTGTGCATACGAGTATTATAAATAGAAAACAGCACGTTATGCCGTGACAGCAATAAGTGACATTTGAAGGTAGGCGGGTAAGACTGACCAATAACGCGCCAACAATGTATTGCCTTGTGCAGTAATCAACAAGATCAATATTAGAGGTTTTAGAAGGGAGAGAGGAATAACAAGTTGAGATGAGAGAGATAAAATTAGACACATCAGGAGGGAGGGATATAAACATTTTCCACATAAAAGTTTTAGACATTCTTACTGACCTGTAATTGTACTTAGCAATGACTAAGGCAACTCTCATTGAAGTAATGCTAAAATAGTAGTTTGTCAACTTTTTATTTCTCTTTTATAGTTGGACTTTTTCATCTTCGTTAAATATCTCACGCAGTTTCATGTGTTTGTTCTATATATGCTTGTAGACATTAGCTTAAAATCTATAATATTTTAAATATGTTGGCCAGATCGTGAAAATCGAGATGTAAGTGTGATAGCTTCATTTTACCTATATAACATCTCATGGGCCAAACCGTACTTTCTTTCCTTTTATGCATCCCTTGATTTTAATGCGCAAAATCAGTTCATATGTGCTACACACGGTCATCGCAGAAAACGTTACAATTTTCTTCGTGCAATTTGCCCTGTAAGTCTCTGTGACGGGTCTATCTCCGGCATCTGCCAGGCTTGTGGTCTCCTTTCTTTCTACATCTCCATCCCGGGAGGTGGTGTAGTGCCCTACAATAGATCTATAGACATACCGAGCAGCAGTGGTAAGGTGCCCCACCCCCAGCGTTCTAATATCTGATAACTCGCACAATTGTCTTATTTTCATACATTCCAGTAAGTAAAAAATCATTCTTTCTCGTAGCGTAATTTATGCAGCTCCCATGACAAACGGGATGTACAGAAAGTGAATTTAGTATACTGCGAGGCTAATATGATTATTTAACGAGCCCTTCGTAGTTACACCTTCTTTCTCTCTCTTTACCCCTCTCCAATGACAGCAACATTCACACTATTCACTCCTGGCAGCACATGCTATAACCAATGACACATCGGCATGAAAAGCAAGTATTGATTATTTCTAATGACTCAGTAAATAATCTAATGAGTATATGAGGTATGCTGTTCACAGACAGATACACACACACACACACACACACACACATAAAAACGCACACACACATACACACGGACTTTTTCCAGAGATGGTTTGGATTTGGGGGTTCTCAAAACATATATTTTCAGTGAAATCTCGACATCGAATTTTTAGGTCGACTGTATTACCTACTCTACTTGCTATAGGTAGTAGAGAAAGTAGAAATGTTCCTCAAATATAGAAGTTGTAATTCGTTCCCGCTTACCTGAGTAACGGTTTCATGAATGTTCTCTTTCCGCAGAAAACATCAACAAGAACCTGGAGAGCAAGTGTGGCGAATGTACCGCCCGACAGAAGCAAATTGTAAGGAAGGCCACCAGGTTCGTGATGAAGAACAATCCTGAAGACTGGCAGAAGATTGTTGACCACTATGATCCTGACAAGAAATACATCGAGGGATTCATCGAATTTATCAATCGGGATGACTAACTCGCATCTTCCATCCACAACCACTATTTTCGTCATAATTTGCAGTTCTCTTCATTTGCCATAACTCATTGTTTTCATAGTAAACAACTTCCATTAAAAATCCCGTCTTGTCCGCAAACCTATTTGATAATGGATAGAAATTAGAGTTGTTATTTCTAAGTTTTAATATTTATCTATGTTTCACTATTTGGATTTTATTTTTCTTTATTGTATTCTAAGGAACAATTTATAATAAGTTATACTATTATCTGTACCTGAAAAATTAAGCCACTGTCTGAGATAAATTGTCAGTAAGAACTCCAATGAATCACATTAGTATAAAAAGAAAGGAAAAAATCTTTAAAATATATGGAGGTATAGTTCTCTGTTTCTGTGATAATAAAATAGGAATTAAGTTGTAAGATTTCAAATATATTCATTTAGCAACAATGTCTAACATTTCACAGGTAGTATACGGTTAGATGCATCCACTGTTGTTATAAGTTCTATGATTTCATTATCTAAACGGAGTCATTTTAATGTGATTGTTTGTTTAATATGAAAATGAAATAAAATTAGATTTTTAGTACTTTGGTATGTAACGATTTTATTCTAGATATCGTTCTGCAGTAGCATAGGTAACGAACTTCCAAAGTCAGAATACAGATTTTTACCTTTCATAAGCTATTATAGTTGTTATATTTCAACTCCTCCGGAACTCGTTCATCTGACTTACTTGAAGTAACCGAGTGAGGTGGCTCCACATTTGGGAGGTCCAGGGTTCATCTCGTCACCAATCCCTCTGACCTTGTATTTATTGGGGCTGTAGAACAGCGATGCCCAAAGTTTTCTAAGAGGGGAAGTTGGATTTATCTCCTTACACAATACGTGAACTTTGCAACTCCTTAACACACAGACGTGTATTGTGTTGCAGTGGAGGTTTGGTTATATGTACCTTGTGTTTGATTTACGAAAGTACTTTCAAATCTTACGCAATCAACATTTGTTTATCAGCGACTTGTTTGGTACTGCTTACATTTCAGAAGTTTATCAATATTTGACAACAAAATCAAAGTGTATAGCCTTAGAAAATACACCAAGTGATCGTCGCATACCCTATTTAAATAGAGACTTTTGGTACAGTTCAATTTGGAGAAAGTCTGTTCGCAAATATACTACTCCTATACACACTATTCTTGCAAATGCTTACTTCTCTATCTACTTCATTTTAATCAACATAAGCCTTTCAAAAAGTATCTTATTCCTAATTGTCCTGTAAGTTCAAGGGAAATATGGGAATACAGTAAGGCTTTAAGCGATGGTAAAATGTTTTAAGATCTGGTTGCTATGCGATGGCTTGGAAATTCCGTTCTCTTTGAAAGGCTAAAAGAGAAAAAAGAAATAACATATTTCTATTTGAGAAAAGTATAAGTATTGGGAAATTCATAAAAATAATAAGAGTATCTCGGAAACGGTTCACTTATATATATATATATATATATATATATATATATATATATATATATATAAATCGGTCGGCATTTTGCATAAATTTTGAGTTTTAACCAGATCCACATTTTTTACTTAGTAGGACTTTGTCTCTTACTGTTTACCATTTGTGCAAAAGTCATCCAGAATGAAGAGGTATGACCAGATATGTGCCCCAAAAATCCAAGTTAAGACTTAAAAACTGCTTTGGAATCGCCTGTTTGTGTCCGCCACTGCATACTCACTGCCTGGTTATGCTTTTACACGTCATAGGCAAGAACTGAGTCACCGCCGGACTAAACGGGTAGTGTGGAGAATAGCTGCCAGTTAAGCGTCTCCAAAGAGATAAGGTTGGACATCGCTGTTGCTGAATATTCGTGTGGGTTCTCATCTACCACAATTTCATTTGCATTATTTCCGTTTAGTTCCGTTTTTTTTTTCTTACCCTTAAAGTGTGCTTCTAAGTTTTGTAGTGTTTAGCCACGTCGTACAGATGATTCGGATGATTGCTTAAAGGAGAGAGTATAGTGCTGCTTGGTCGACGGGTCGTTCATCGCCCTCTCTAGGCAGCTCAAGGAGGGGAACAGATCATCGAGCCTGGAACTGCTAGGAACTTCCGCGCGTCTCTGTGGCCTGTCCACTCAAGTTCTTCATTCCTTCTTCCTGGTGTGTGGTATATGTGCGTGTGTGCGTGTGTGTGTGTGTTTAGGTATCCCTCCTTGATGTACCTATAAGCTATATGTCTCTGATTGGCTCAAGTCAGATATGAGTCGATTCTTATTGCATGCAAGCGGGGTAGCAACAAACTCTACTCTAGCAATGAAGGATTCGATCGCCTTAGTTGCGTTAAAATAGGCTATACCTAGCAAAGATGTCAAATTCAGGTTAAGTTTTCACTTCTGCAGGAACATTCAAATGCTCATTTGTAGCAACAAGTTCTTGCAATGGAAATAAAAATATAGGGGGGGGGGGCAAGAATGACAAATTTTCAACCTTATGCGTTAGCCGACACTTAGCATGTGATATTTCAAAGTGAAATATTCCGAAAACGTCTATCAGTATTAGGCACTTTAATGAGTTATGCATTTTTCCTGCAGTAATTTTGTCTACAATTTTAAGTTTCTCTGTAATTCAAAATTATCAAAATTTATAGGATGTTCAAGATATGCATTTATTTCCAGTGTTAATATATTAAACTTTTATGTAATTATCAAAACCTTCAAAGCCATTTTGCTGAGTATAATATATATATATTTACACTATTACCTTTAAAATTATTTATTTCATAAAGTTTTACAATTGGTGGGACCTTACATGCACAAATTTTACAATTACATTCAAACTTTACATTCAGTTTTAACTCTTAACCTCTTATAACACAGTCCGTTATTTCTTCTCTCTGCTTAGCAACTATGAAGAGTCGCTACTAAATGGCAAGCTTTCTCAATAGAGGTCTTAACCCCTTAAGCGCCCCTTCAGCGCTTCGCGCCCGAGCAGCGCCATCATTGTAGGTCAAACTATCTGAATGCATCACCAGCATCTTCCCACAAGGCAGCCTCTGGATGCGATAGACTACATATGTCGTTTATCCTTTTCGCCACGTGATATGGTCCTTGCCATGGTTGTTGCAGCTTGGGGCACCGCCCCTTGGTCCGGATTTGGCGATACAAGTAAATTACCCTTGACCGTTAGCTTGCTGGTCCTACCGGGTCTTCATCCAATTGCTCGCTACCTAGATGTGCTTACGGGTCAGCTCATAGACGGTCCACGTGGTTCTCCACATATTCGACTGTTGACTGTTCTGATCTAGAGAAACTTCCAAACATCAGGTCGTACGGAAGGCACAATTCTGTACTGAAAACCAAACTAGCTGGCGTCATCCCGGTGGTACCATGCGTAGATGAACGATAGGCCAGCAAGAACAGCGGCAACCTAATATCCCAGTCCCTCTGGTGGTTGGCTACTACTTTACTCAGATGCTCTTCGAGGGTCTTAATGTACCTCTCGACCATGCCGTCTGGCTGTGGGCGTCGTGCCTGTCTTGTGCACTCCGAGTCACTTTAACATTACTTCCATCAGGTTGGACTCGATGTTTCTGCCGTGACCGCTGTGCAATTCTAGCGGCACTCCAAATAGGCAGATCAGTTGTTCCACAAAGCAGTCCACGATCGTTTTAGCGTTCTGGTTAGAGATCGCGTACACTTCCGGCCACTTTGTGAAGTACTCCATGGCCACTAACAGACATTATTGCCTCTATGCTCTCTCTAGGAACCCGAATGTATCTCCTCCAGGGTCTCCATGACCTTACTCCATGGAAGTAAGGTCATTGGTCTTTCCATCGGGTGACTCCCAGATTCCGTACAACTCACCGTCCTTGATCTTCAGCGAGTCCCATTGTGCCCAGTAAGACTTATTTTCACTACTTCTGGGTGTGATGTCCTCCCAGCTCGGCCTAGTCCCTGTCCCCACATCTTGGAGGATCATCCCTAAATGGGTGTCCGACAGCTATTCTCTCCTCAGGCCTGCACTACCCCATCCAGGTACTGCTGAAATTACATGGACAGCTGCGGCTCATTCCTTCTCCTCCACTTTATTACAGTGGCCGCACTCTTCTAGATAGGGTCTTCTCGACAAAGCATCCACATTGAGTGACTCTTTTCTGTGTTCTGAGGTAAAGTTCTACTCCTGGAGCCTCTGGATCCAACGGGTTGTCTGGCCCTCTAAGTTTTGAAGCTTTTTGCCAATCATTCGTTCCACCCTGGCGTTCCTTGGTGCTGCCGTTGACTCTGCCTTCCAGGACACTAAGCCATTTGCCGACATCTTACAGGGCATTTACGCGTTGGTCAAGGTGTTTTATCCTCCCGCCGAGTTCTTCCATGTCTTCTTTCATTCTGGTCATTGTTCGTCAATCTTCGCCGATAGCTCCGTTTTCACCTTATCCATTTCCGAATTCATTTCTAACATACTAGCGAGCACTTCTCTCATCATCCCTTCCATTGCGGCTTTCGTTCCACTTCTGACACCATGTTAACACTATTACCTTTTCAATTATCTATTTTATAAACTTTTGCAATGGTGTGAGCTCGTATACACCAATTTCACAATTACATTCAAACTTTACATACATTTTTAACTCTTAACCTTTTATAACACAGTCTGCTATTTCTTTTCTCTGCTTAGCAACTATCAACCTCTGAAGAGTCTCAAGTATATGGCAAGCCATCTCCAAGAGGTCTTAACCAATGTTACAATATTGCAAAATACATGGCGTATTGCACCCTAGAGAAATGCTGAACCTACAAAGTTTAGGCATTCAAATTACCGTTCTTAAGTTTTGAGTTAGGCTGTTCAGGAAAATACTCTTGGACAGACACTGACACAGACATGCATACAAAGGCACATACACACGGATTTTTTTTCTATAGATACCTTTTGGGGTTCAAGAGATCACAAAACTTCTATCCTAATATCAAATTAATTTGGGTGAAATATAATGCTTTTTCTTTCCTTATTTTATTATAGTAGTAGGGGTAGAGAAAGTAAAAGTGGCTTCTACATGTTTGTTTACATATATTTATTTACAAACGGAACATTTACTTTGTCTGCAAAAGTAGGTGCAAAAGGTTTTGCATTTCTCTGGAGACATACGTTATGAGATCCTCGAGTCTCAATAAAGCATTTTCAGAAAAAAGTTCGCGTGCCACCAGAGGCACCAGAGGCAGTTCGAGTCGAACGGGTGCGATGGTTGCCCCGTCCGAGTGTCTTGTCCGCAGTACCTAGCCGTCATACGGCTTAACCTGCGCGATGGTTTCGATGTTGTCTCTACGGGGATGTGTGTTACTCTAGGAAATTATTTATGGAAACAGGGGTTTTTATAAGGGCAGGAGGGGTGGTTGGAAGGGATTGGTCCGCGAGCGGGCTCTGCGCGGCTTCTGATTGGTCGTTTCCGGCCAGTCAGGTGACGCGCTAATCCCGTCAGTCACTCACTGAGAGGTGAACTGAAACAGGTGTTTTCTCTGTTTTGGATACAGATTGTACTTTCGCCTTTCCCATCTTCAAAGTTAAACCGCCGGACTTAGGATGTCCTTTGGTAGTCTTTTTGATGGTAGTCGGCGTGGCTCTCTCTGGTCATATTGACCCAGAGTATTTACCAGCGGGTTAGGGTGGTTCTGGAGTTTGTTGTACATTGTTCGAGCGCGGGTTTTAATCACGTCGACAATGTACGGCATACCGGAATGTTCATGAAGGATATGGGCAGGAAATCTCCAGCCGGTATCATAGATCATCCTTAATGCCCGGTTCTGCAGCGTCTGGAGTCTGATGAAGGTGGACTTTGCCACCACTCCCCAGATCTCACATCCGTACAGGACCAGAGGCGGGATGATCGCTCGATACAGCTGGAGCTTCAGGCGTAAGGGCACGGTTTGGGATCTGAGTATGGGATATAGCTGCCGGAGAGCAGCATGGCCTTGTAGTACCTTGCCCCTTACGTGATGTCTATACGTCAGCCGCCGGTCCAGCGCGACTCCGAGATACTTCACCGTAGTGACCCAGGGGATCCGACGGCGCCGAAGCACGAGGTCTCGCGGGAGCCGGTTGGCTATCGTATTCGCCAGGAGAATCGCAGAGCTTTTCTCCGGGTTAATCGACATACGCCAGTTCTCGCACCATCTACTGATGGCGCGGAGATGGGCTTGTGCTTGTTGGAAACTGTAGCGCGGATTCTTGTTAGTAGCGAAGATCATAAGATCGTCCGCATACTGACAGATGAGTGTGTTTGGGTGCGTGGGGAGATCGGCCATGTAAGCTGCCAGGTGGTAGAAAATGCCTTTTCCACGTCAAGCAACACTGCCACCGTTTTAGCCCTCTCCTGGTAAGCCAGGTAAGCTTTTTCGGCTACACGCAGTAGTTGCTCAGTCGTGGAGTGGCCAGAACGAAAACCAAACTGATGTTCAGGAAGGAGACCTTTTTCCTCCAATAGAGGTCCGAGGCGGGACAGGAACAGTTTCTCGAAAACTTTCGAGATAACTGGTAGGAGACTGATGGATCGATAACTGGATGGAAAGACCGGATTTTTGCCCTGCTTCAGAACGCATACCACACGCGCCTGTTTCCAGATAACTGGAAAATGACGCATGCTGAGGCATGCGTTATAAATGCGGGTCAAGTGCATCACGGCTCTATGGGGAAGGTGCTGGAGCATTTCCGCTGTTACACGGTCCTGTCCAGGGGATTTTCGGGCTTTTAGTGATTTGATGGTGTTAGTTACCTCGCGAGGGGTAACTATCGGGATGTGAAATTCCTCGTGGTCCGCGGGTCCGACTTCTAAGAAGTCTTCTACCGCCTGTTCCACGAGGTCAGTTATTTCGAAAAGTCTTACTATCTCAAGAATGGCTGTAGCGATTAAATATACTGGGTGTTCATTGTTGAAATCATAGTGCCCTCTATGGAGAACCAGCTGCAGTTGTGCAACAGTATCTCACAGCGCCGTGACTGTAGTTTATGCTGCAAACTAATACAATAGACAAAATAGTATGTAGTGTCCTCTACTGAGAAGAAGTGGTACTATTTGTGCAGCAGTACGAAAAGCATGTCAGGTTCTGAAAATAGTGCGCTGGGCGCTGCTAATATCACCCAACCTCCCTCACCTTTCAACCCCTTTCATCGCGGAATCCCAATTATGCATAGCATTCTTAGATTACAATGACCTCCAACACGAACACAAAGAGTTACGAACACAGAGCACCTTGTGTTCATGGTTGAATGCTATTTTAGTACCGGCATCAAAATTGGTGCGCGTAAAAACGCGATTTGAATGCGGCATCCAGGTCTTTATTAAACGCTATCTGGCATATGGACTTGGTGAGGGAGCGATCCCGAACCATGCACACCAAACTGAGTTCCCACACCAACCAACTGGTTGGGCACTAGGTCAATACGACCACAGAGCACCCCGTAGAAGGAAAAGTTACCACCTTCCTAAGGACGCCCTTGGGTAATGCCTCTCCCATCTTCCAACACTTACTCCTCCCAACACCTATTCCTGCAACCCTTCCTGCATCCAAACTTAGGTATGCAGGAAGAAACCATGCCCTCAGACACAAAAGCTTGAAAAAATTGGAACACCTTATATACTACACAGTTAAAGTCGCATTAAGCGGCTAGGAGCTGTGCAGATAAACATACCGCACAAGAAAATCTGTACGACCTGTTCTCGAATGCTGGAATGCAGGATAAGGATAAGACTAAAAAAAGTGTCCAAGTCTCGACAAATTGGCATACGTACCTTTTATGAGATGACCACAATTACACCTGCGATTGTGCAAACATATGAGCATATGGTGAAAGAGATACGAACGTGTCTTGCTTTGAATAGTGGTCATACAGAACCATTCGTTTAATGAAGGACTGATATTTAATTTACCCCAGCGGCTCATCTTTATGTGCATATTTGTGTTTAACTGTTCCTTGCTATTTAAATTCTATAAAACCGCTAACAGATGTTCAGGTTTGAAGATTATGGGTTTACATTTCTTGATAAACGTACAGGATAAGTTTATGTTCCTTAATTTACATCTGTTTCTTTAATAAAACATTTTAAAATAAAGTAAATAATGTCATTAAATTGGCAAAGTTATATTTCAATTATTGTTTGTATTTATCTGACATTTATAATTAATGCATCATTAAAACAAACTATAAGAGGTATTTTACGCAACAAGTGGAAATAGGCACGCTTTGTATTACGCGGTCAGTGTGGATGACTTAATTGGTTAGGCACTGACCTACTGATGCCAAGGTCGCGGGTTCAAATCCGGCCCAGACCGTGGTTTCTAAGTGTGCTTAATAGCAACAGCTCCATGTCAGTAGATTTACTGGCGTTTAAAGAACTCCTGCTGCACACTGGTGACGCTGATAGACCCAACCATCAACGTATGTCTATCTGCCGCTAGGAGGACAGTATTCAAAAGCCTCAACACCGAATGTCTACGCAATAAAAGGAATTAGGCACGATTTGTATTACGCCGGCAAGAGTCACTCATCAAATACTATGTTTATCTGCCATTAGGACAGTAATGTATATGTTTCCACATCAAATACGATATCTGGCCGCTAGAGGAACCGAACATAAACTCGTTTCATAGTGTTGCTATTGATGACGTCTATTTCTGCGCGGGAAATCACGAATAAAAAATGAACACCGTATACATGGAGTTCATTATTGTGCCTTCCAAGGTCGCGTATGGGTCATTACTAGAGCGAGGATACCTCACCCAAACCAGCTGGTGAACAGCCTGGGGCAATATGACCATCGCCTCCCTAGGCGGAGACAGAGCTACCGTCTACCCAAGGACGCCCTTGGCTGGTAGGTACCGCTTTGCCTTCATCATCCTCCACACCTATCACCTATTCCCCTCGGTTTCCTGTCACTGGCACTGCATTGCTCGCCGGCCAAGGCTGACGAAGTAATCAGTAGGGAAATGGTCGCTTGGATGGTTAGACATCCAAGATCCGACAGATCCCGCCGCCAGTGACAACACAGGAACCCACCCTGCACCATCAGACATTACAAAGACAAAAAAAAGCCTGTTACATATACCAACCTATACCACCACACGGGTAAATCCGTATTTAAACGGATAGGTACCGTGGCCACCTTACCATCCGCCTGGGTTAACCCAGACGACTAGTACTCACTCCTGGACTCCTGGACTCCTGGAGAGCGAGGATAAATATCCCATCACTTACAATGTTTGCGCGCTCGTACTATACACGCCCCGTGGTGACTGGCAGACGGTGTAGCACAGGAGTTCAGAACATGTAAACAAAAGGGCAGGGCTGTGTAAGAAGCTCTAGTCCATTTACATCATTCATATCGTCATCTATTCGTTCCTCAAAAACAATGTAGTGAACAATAATACATTTTTAAATTGTTCAAAAGTAAAACTTGTCATCTAATCAATGTTTATACAGCGAGAAACTTCTCTCAACGTCACATGATGTAACGGGAGCAAACGTAAGATATTTTGCATTGTGTTCGTCATACGTAGATAACATTTTGTCTAGCTGTTGTAAACCAATTTTATATGAACCATTGTAGCGTAGCCAGGATCATTACATGATTTTACATGATCTATTTTGCACATGTCTTAAAAAACCTCCGATTGAAGTGACAAATGGTCGTGTTCTTTATTCTTTGATGCTGCAACAAGTGCTTTATGTTTTTGGTATTACAATGTTGCTTCAACAATTTCCGTTTCTCCTTGGAATCTCTAATTTGTGAATAACATAATTTACAGTGTATCGTATCGCCATTCAATAAGAAATTATTTCTTCCAAATTCTTCGACTAACTGATTTAATTTACCATCACCTAAAGCTGAAGACATTATTCACCTCGTATGTAAACACGGATCGCACAGAAAATAACACTCCCTATCTGTACGGTACAGCTGTCATACTGAACCAGAGCACGCTGTGTACCCCTCAGTCCGAGGTAGCAGCGATGACGTCAAGCAAGCAATTCGCCGTGCAGTCAACCTGATTTCTTCTTCAGAGGATATATGTCCTCGCCCTAGTCATTACTGTCTGGCGAACTTTTAAGTGTCATTAGTTGAAAAAGAACCACATAGAGAGCGCCCACTTTGCATACTGCAAGGGTGCTTACTTCGATAATCGACATCACGCTTTCGAGCTGGGCGAGTGTACAGGCCTGATAACGCGTGGTTCTCGTCTATATACTTTGAGTTTCTTCGAGATTGTGTTTTGTGATTAATAAATTACAGTGTGGTTAGTTTCCTTTTGTTATTTCATGTTTCTCCTCGTTAGTGCTGTGTGCTTCTGCGCTGTTTACTTCTGAATCGTGTGTTACGGCAGCCTCGCGGTGCAATGCGTCCGCGACTGAGAGTGTGGTGACATACGTCACCTCCATTACAATTACAACCGTAGGCACGCACGTATTCACGCTCTAAACTCGTGACCCATTGGGCACGAAGCATACCTACTGACCGACTGTCACAACGCAGAAACCTTGAGATGGACACCTCCGATGTTTACGCTGACCTTGAAGAATCTACAAAGCTGGCCATGAAGCGAAGCTTCCATAGAGGCCGTCAATCCTGGTAACTGGCAACAACCAGGCGCCACATTTGACAGTCTACCTTGTACTCTCGCTTCACGTTGCCAACCCAAAGTAAGTATTCCAGCCTCCCACTGGACGACGAGTCGTTGCCCACTGATTCTGCACCTTCTGTTCAAAAAGTACCCAAACTTCCGTCTATTTTTGTCGCTCTCTGCCACGACAATATCTTTTCTTCCCTACTTTCTGAACTTTCTTCTAAACTCAAAGTTACTCTTCGTGTATGTTACACGAGAAACGGTTCTTCTTCATACTTTCTCAGACTTCACCACCGTAAAGAGTTTTCTGGAAGATAGCAAGCTTCAGTATTATACTTTCGCTCCAAACCCCGACCCTGTTGTTCACTACACTCTAAACGGCCTTCTTCCTGACACCCCATTAGATGATATTTATTCTCGCGCTGCAAAATAAAAATATCGAGGTTCTGCAAGTTAGACAACTACGGAAGACCAACATGGATCTCCAGACGGAGGCCAAGCTGCCCCTTCTGCTGCTCATCTGGATAGTAACGTTGAAAAAGAATGCTACCAACTTAAATATCAGGTCTCTTACATACCTGATTCACCTGAAGGTCAGTATTGAAGATTATATCCGACGTGGAGGTCCTACGTAGTACTATCGTCAACGCTTTGGCCATACGTCACATAATTGTGCTCTCCAACCACGCTGTAAATGCGCTAGTCTCCATGCTTCAACTGAGTACTGCTAACCTCCTGACCTTCCTGGCACCTGTGTCTACTGCGATGGTACTCATACAGCTAACCAAGCAGTAACTTCGGCTTCTCTCTTATGTCCAAGCACTTTCCACTCATTCCCAAAACAAGCAACATGTGCCCTCGGTAGCGTGATGGTTAGCGTGTCTGCCTCACGTTCAAGAGGTCGCGAGTTCGAGTCTCGCTTAGGATAAGTTATCCGGGTAAGGTTTTTTTCCGAGGTTTTCCCTACCCTGAGAAGACGAATGTCGGGTAACTTAAAGCTCCATGGACCTCGGGCTCATTTGAGCATCATTTCACCCATTTCATTTCATTCATTCGTCCGAAATGACACAATGTTGGAGGACGTTAATAAAAAAAAAATCTTCTTGTCCTTCTTTCCAGGCCTCAAGACCCGCTTTACTCCATCCGCTCCTGCCTCTTCTCCTCCAACAGCCAATGCCCATGCTTCGGTGTTTTCGTCTCTTCGGGACTTGCTCTCCTGAGAACCCACAATTTTGCTACATTGCGGGGGACATTCGCTAAGATCCAGCAAGCGCCGGACATTATCAGCAAGGGTATCTTACTACATGAAGGGTTTTGCTCTCTATTCAGTACCCGAAATGGCGAGTAACCTACCTCACCGTCCATTACTTTTCTGTCCAGCAATGCTGACGGACTTCCAAACAAATTACAAGAATTTTGAACATTTCTTCACCCTGAAGATAGGTCAGATTGGAAATGTTCCATATTACACACTCTATCACGATTCTCATCCCACGAAATCCATTGGCGGCACCTGCATTTACATTAAATCCTAGATCCTACACGTTTGTGTTCCAACTCCAGCTGCCAGCGGTGAAGGTTCTTCTACGAAGTGAGGAGGTCACCAATTGAATCATGTTATCGTCCTCCTGCTACCCAATATGTGCATTTCCTTCATGACCTGAATATTATAACCTGTTAGGGGAAGTTTCTATTCGGAGGCGATTTCAATGCCAAGCGCAAGGAATGGTGCACTCGATCGAACAATTCAGCATGGGCTACGTTACTTCACACTCCGAACGCTACCACTGTGATGTTATTGCACCGGATACACCTACCTCCATGCATACCGATGGTTCAGAGGACATTCTAGATTTCTTTATTTCAAACTTGCAATCAATTTTTCCTCCATACACAGGATTCCTCACCTATCATCTGACGACCTACCTGTTATAATATTGGTTACAAAAGCGTCCAGTCCACATATGCATCTACCAAAGGTTCCTGTCATAATGGCTTATTGGGATGCGTATAAAGTCTACTGTACTGACTCCTTACCCTCTCTTTCCCATTTCGCCGATCTTTCCCAATATGACCTTGATCCTGCTGTCTCTACCTTCATCACAAACACATTGAAGAAAGCATATCAGTGCTCCAGCACTGTTCAGCGGTCTATCCAACCCCTTCAGCCTGAAGATCTGCAGGATCGGATCACACTTGTGCAGGTCAAACGTAACGCTGGCCTCATCTGGCAACATAGTTGGGATCCCATACACAAGATGGAATTTAACGGTGAGTGGCCATTTTAAAGCACCACATCCCCACCTGTCAGGAGGAAGCTTTTCTCCTGAAAATTCGGGATGCGTCGGAGGAAATGAACAGGGGTAAATTGTTTCTACTAGTGACTAAAATAATAAGAATATTGCCTCTGTGGCCATGTGGTCAGTGTTGTGGCTTCTCAAACCAAAATCTCCTGGTTAAATTCCCAGCTGCCGTTTGGAATTTTCTTTAACCAAAATAATTTTATATATCCTACAGTCTGGAAGTATGAATGTGGCAGCGAACTGAGTGCATTTAATATTAAAAATTATAAACATCAAAGTTAATAAATCCTATGATTCAGAGAGTGATAACCCCATCAATTTTTTCCAAGATAAAGGCCCCCGATATGACCAAAGAAGCTAAAGCACTATATAAATGAAACAATAAAGAAGAAGTGCTCCGATATATCGTACCTCTGCGTCCAAAGGCAAGTTATTTCAAGCACCCAGTTTGATGTTGGCAAATACTTTATCGAAATATTTTTTTGGTTGCCTCGGACGTATGAACATCGGAGATCTAAACGTAATAGTAAGTACATGCAGTCGTCATCAGTATAATTCATTATTAATAATAGATATCTGCATTTATGAAAAAAAAGTACTATAACACCATTTTCACCACAAAAACATACTTCCTTAGCTTAAAATTACTTGAACATATGAAATTCGTTTTGTTATTGTGAGCAAAACAAAACAAAACTGGGAAGTTATATGTAGAAGTAATTTTTATTTAATTGTTGTCTTCCTTATTATTTTTAATAAACTGTGAATGTGTGATAATGGGTTGTAATTAATAAACAAATGCAAGGGTATAAAATTGCTTTTAGTAATGTGACCATAGAGCTTTGTAATTTCTATTCGTGTTTTATATATGATACGCGTAAAATGCTGAATCTGCTGGTCCTGCACGTCGCCTCTATTTTATTCAGTATTAAAATTGGAGGTTTTGTGTTTTGCATTTATAGTATTAAATAACTACGGTAACACCTTGACCATGATTAAGTATTATTTGACTGATCCAATGATTATTTCAACGATGTTTCCTACTTATAGTCTAGGTGGCGGCGCCGTGGCCGAGCGATTAGGCCATGCACCTATCACCAAGGCGGCCCGGGTTTGATCTCTTTGATCCCAGATTTTTTACATTACAATCCCATCCAATATTCACAGGCTCATTCATACTTTCAAACCCTAGGGAGAATTGGGAATAATCCTAGTTTAAAAAAAGCTCCCATCCCCCAGGCCGGAAATCGAACCCGAGACCTCCTGCGCAGGGTACATTAAATTAGTTAAATCGACACCTGAAAACCTAACGCGACTAATCCAGTCGTATATTTACTGATTTCCGGGGCTCTTTGTAAGTGGTATTAAACTTATACTAATATTTGTCGAGCCATTCTTCGAATTGATGATTATGCCACTTCACAGAAAGAACTGACATTAACATTATTTAAGTTCAAGTTCAAGTTATTTATTAGAAAAGTGTTGGCCTGGTGCCGGTACAATGGGCCCGGCTTACAGGCTATATTTAACATTTTTTTACATTTGGCTTTGTTTATATATACACTTTTTCGGTGTCTACAAAAAACCCATACGGTGACCATCTGTAGGTCACCGAGAATAGTTTTCTTTTGTCTTTTGTCTGTTTCGTCTTTGGGTTATATATACATATGTACTTAACATTATATATGTTAAATTTTAGCCGCACAAGTTCGTTACTGTAACTTACGGTACAGCTAAAGCCATCTGCTGACAAAGTTTCGAAACGACGTGACAGTAGAAGAGCAGAGCAAGATACAGCGCTCTCTGTTGATGTGACTTCAAACTCGCTGTCCGCAGAAGAGTAATAGACTATTTTACTATACAAGTAACCTGAAGTGATAAGTACCTACTTCATTTACGTGCTGTTTTGTGCGTATATGCAGTTTTTGAATTATTGGTTTTTCTTTATTCTGCAGTGACGAGTATGCAGCCCTATTTTTACTTTCTGTGCTACGTTATTAAGTAGTGAAAGTATCATATTCCACCCAAGAATTTTATGTCAAGATTTCACCGCAAATATACATTTTCAGGCTCTCTTAACCTTCCAAAAAGCATTTTTAGAAACAGGATTATATGTGTGTCTGTCTATGGACATCATAAATCGTAAATGAGAAGTCAGTTAACTACCAAACTTTGTATATAAGCAAGGATGCAACATCAGAATTACAACAAAATCCCAACTCTCCGAACTATCTTTTATATGGAATATTTTTCGAAAAATTTGATTATCCCACAAAAAATGTCTGCCGATTTTGTTTAATTTTCTATATGTTTAAGATATATTCATGACAATTGGGATGTATTTTATGAATTTTCTGGGAATAACCTTGCTGTGCACTTCATTCTGAATAACTTTTGCATGATTGGTAAACGGGGTAAACCATAAGAGATGGAAAAGCTTCTTACTACAAAGAATGCATATCTCGTTAAAACACACAGTTTATATCAAATTATCATTTTTGTGGATTTTATTTTTTACCAATACGTTCCTTGTTTCAGTTTTCCGATTATTCTTTCACCAATTTTTTTTTCTTTTCTTTTTTCTTCCCCTTTCTTCTTTTTCGCCTTCGAGGTCATAGCTATCTCCACTGTGTTGAAGTGCAACATAGCTTCGGTATTAATTACCGGACATCACACAGGGTTTCGAAATAATTAATCACTTAAAAGATGTAAAGGAATACTCCGAGGTGCTCTCTCAGACGTTAGGTAACTCGACAACGTTGCGTTGAGGTTGGTCAGGTAATTGACCTATTTGTGAATGTAAACAGGTCGGGCACTCTCGCTTTCGTTGGGAGCTAACGCTCGTGATTGGCCTACACTCCACAGTAAACACGGAAGGACAAGGCACGGTGAGTTTGTTTTTAAGACGCACCGTTACGCTATTTGCTTATGCATTGAGCTAGGGAAAGTGACACTCACACAATCCGAAGTGTTGCCAGTTTGTTTTCCGCAAAATATCGAAAATATCTCCGTAGGAAATGTGTTCCAAATACCGAGATCTATCACTGGTTTAAATTAATGTAATGACTTCCCTTACACCCGGTATGTAACATTATAAGAAACTACTATATGTCACATTTACACGACTTCATTCCAACCATTTTGCAACAAACGATTCTTACAAGCTAACTCTTCTATTTACCTTATATTAATCCATATAAACTTGTAGAAATAGTTTTACAACAAATTGCTTTGTAAGTACAATGACATTAAAGGAATACAGAGGACTTAAATGATCGTCAAATCTTTTTAACGCTGGTTCCTTTGTGATGGCTTTGAAACTAGACTCTCTTTGCATGACCTCGAAGGCGAAAAAGAAGAAAGGGGAAGAAAAAAGAAAAGAAAAAAAAATTGGTGAAAGAATAATCGGAAAACTGAAACAAGGAACGTATTGGTAAAAAATAAAATCCACAAAAATGATAATTTGATATAAACTGTGTGTTTTAACGAGATATGCATTCTTTGTAGTAAGAAGCTTTTCCATCTCTTATGGTTTACCCCGTTTACCAATCATGCAAAAGTTATTCAGAATGAAGTGCACAGCAAGGTTATTCCCAGAAAATTCATAAAATACATCCCAATTGTCATGAATATATCTTAAACATATAGAAAATTAAACAAAATCGGCAGACATTTTTTGTGGGATAATCAAATTTTTCGAAAAATATTCCATATAAAAGATAGTTCGGAGAGTTGGGATTTTGTTGTAATTCTGATGTTGCATCCTTGCTTATATACAAAGTTTGGTAGTTAACTGACTTCTCATTTACGATTTATGATGTCCATAGACAGACACACATATAATCCTGTTTCTAAAAATGCTTTTTGGAAGGTTAAGAGAGCCTGAAAATGTATATTTGCGGTGAAATCTTGACATAAAATTCTTGGGTGGAATATGATACTTTCACTACTTAATAACGTAGCACAGAAAGTAAAAATAGGGCTGCATACTCGTCACTGCAGAATAAAGAAAAACCAATAATTCAAAAACTGCATATACGCACAAAACAGCACGTAAATGAAGTAGGTACTTATCACTTCAGGTTACTTGTATAGTAAAATAGTCTATTACTCTTCTGCGGACAGCGAGTTTGAAGTCACATCAACAGAGAGCGCTGTATCTTGCTCTGCTCTTCTACTGTCACGTCGTTTCGAAACTTTGTCAGCAGATGGCTTTAGCTGTACCGTAAGTTACAGTAACGAACTTGTGCGGCTAAAATTTAACATATATAATGTTAAGTACATATGTATATATAACCCAAAGACGAAACAGACAAAAGACAAAAGAAAACTATTCTCGGTGACCTACAGATGGTCACCGTATGGGTTTTTTGTAGACACCGAAAAAGTGTATATATAAACAAAGCCAAATGTAAAAAAATGTTAAATATAGCCTGTAAGCCGGGCCCATTGTACCGGCACCAGGCCAACACTTTTCTAATAAATAACTTGAACTTGAACTTAAATAATGTTAATGTCAGTTCTTTCTGTGAAGTGGCATAATCATCAATTCGAAGAATGGCTCGACAAATATTAGTATAAGTTTAATACCACTTACAAAGAGCCCCGGAAATCAGTAAATATACGACTGGATTAGTCGCGTTAGGTTTTCAGGTGTCGATTTAACTAATTTAATGTACCCTGCGCAGGAGGTCTCGGGTTCGATTTCCGGCCTGGGGGATGGGAGCTTTTTTTAAACTAGGATTATTCCCAATTCTCCCTAGGGTTTGAAAGTATGAATGAGCCTGTGAATATTGGATAGGATTGTAATGTAAAAAATCTGGGATCAAAGAGATCAAACCCGGGCCGCCTTGGTGATAGGTGCATGGCCTAATCGCTCGGCCACGGCGCTGCCACCTAGACTATAAGTAGGAAACATCGTTGAAATAATCATTGGATCAGTCAAATAATACTTAATCATGGTCAAGGTGTTACCGTAGTTATTTAATACTATAAATGCAAAACACAAAACCTCCAATTTTAATACTGAATAAAATAGAGGCGACGTGCAGGACCAGCAGATTCAGCATTTTACGCGTATCATATATAAAACACGAATAGAAATAACAAAGCTCTATGGTCACATTACTAAAAGCAATTTTATACCCTTGCATTTGTTTATTAATTACAACCCATTATCACACATTCACAGTTTATTAAAAATAATAAGGAAGACAACAATTAAATAAAAATTACTTCTACATATAACTTCCCAGTTTTGTTTTGTTTTGCTCACAATAACAAAACGAATTTCATATGTTCAAGTAATTTTAAGCTAAGGAAGTATGTTTTTGTCGTGAAAATGGTGTTATAGTACTTTTTTTTCATAAATGCAGATATCTATTATTAATAATGAATTATACTGATGACGACTGCATGTACTTACTATTACGTTTAGATCTCCGATGTTCATACGTCCGAGGCAACCAAAAAAATATTTCGATAAAGTATTTGCCAACATCAAACTGGGTGCTTGAAATAACTTGCCTTTGGACGCAGAGGTACGATATATCGGAGCACTTCTTCTTTATTGTTTCATTTATATAGTGCTTTAGCTTCTTTGGTCATATCGGGGGCCTTTATCTTGGAAAAAATTGATGGGGTTATCACTCTCTGAATCATAGGATTTATTAACTTTGATGTTTATAATTTTTAATATTAAATGCACTCAGTTCGCTGCCACATTCATACTTCCAGACTGTAGGATATATAAAATTATTTTGGTTAAAGAAAATTCCAAACGGCAGCTGGGAATTTAACCAGGAGATTTTGGTTTGAGAAGCCACAACACTGACCACATGGCCACAGAGGCAATATTCTTATTATTTTAGTCACTAGTAGAAACAATTTACCCCTGTTCATTTTTAGCTAAAGTTTTCTATTACTCTTGTAAAGCAATGGTGATATCTGCGGTTTAACACTAATAATGGAGTTAAGGGCTCTAATGACCAAGTTGTCGACGGGCCCTTAAACAACACACACTCACTCACTGGAGTTACAAGTTTTACAGTTCTAGAAAAATCATACAAATTAAGAAGAGAAAGAAGAAGCAGCAGAAGAGAATGGAGGGAGGAGGGGACTGTAGTCTTGTCATGAATGTCTATTTTGTTTAGCTCTTACTTCAATGAGGCGGGTATGGACGGCTACAATTTCTCTAATCCTGATGAAAAATCTTCACTAAGCTATTCTAATAAATCTTATTACGTTTTCTAATACGTATAGTAAAGTAGAGGAAGTATTGCATTTCACCCAAAAATTTGATGTCGAGATTTCAGCGGAAATATATGTTTTGAAGCCCCCTAAATCCAAAAAGAAGAATTTTTAGAAAAAAGTCCGTGTATGTATGTCTGTGGACAACATAGCTCAAAAACGAAAAGTCGGCTAAAAATCAAAGTTGATATTTAAGTTTAATGTCTCTCAAGGATGCGACACGAAGATTTTGAAGAAAATAGTCTCATCTTAAACTACCCTTTAAATGGAACATTTTTCGAAAATTTTGATTTTCTTGAAAATGGCTTTAACGATTTCATTAAAATGTCATATGTTTAAGATATTTTTATGACAAATGAAGTGTATATTTTGAATTTTCTGGCTATAACCTCTATAGTCCTGTTTACTCTGGATGACTTTTGAATAACTTGTAAACCGTAAGAGATAGACAAATTCTTAAGGTACAAAAAATGTAGATCTCACTAAAACGATAATTTGAACGTATGATAGTTCGATACTGGCGAAGTATCCTTTTCACTGGTTTTTCATACCAGCGAAATGAAATTAATTATAAATAGCGACACCACTTTTGCTCTTATGGCCTGTCTCCAGCTGTAAGACAACCATTTCATATTCTAATAATCCTCGTACCTTTTATCCTCTTATTGCTGGTAGATCCAGAAGGCACGATTTAGAAAATTGTTGATCAATGGAGAAAAGTCGGAATAAGTTATATTCCGTGTGAAATAAAGAATATGCCTGAACCTGATAGTTTCTGGAGTGTTGTTAAACACATGTCACTTTGGTGATTTCGTTGCATCTTCTTGTGAAAGAGTTTTTTGTAAACTAGGTTTAGTAAAAACCAAAATTAGAAACAGATTGGCGCTAGATATGGTAAACGGACTTATTTGGTCATCTCAGCTTATGAAAGAATGTGGTGAGTCCGGAAATCTGCAAGCCACCGAGATGTTAAGGTTTGTGTGAACATCACATTTGTATAATGCTGCAACAGTTGAGGAAGATGATGAACTTTTAGATGTATAGTGCGAGAAATATAAGTTCTAAAGTTGTAATACTGATTGAGGTCGTCAATCTTGTAAGTGCATACCATAAACATCAACACTGTTACGTTTTCATTAGTGTCATGCTGATATATTAATTTTTGCAGCACATGGTTTATGATGTATTAATGTTTATGAGAAAATACCGAAAACCTCACATCTGACGTGACAGCTCAGAAGCGACTGGCAGTGACGCTAGCTTCCCCCAAATATCGGGAACAGGGAAATTTATTGGAGATTTTTTTTTTTTTTTTTTTTTTTTTTTTTTTTTTTTTTTTGAATTAACGTCCTCCAACATTATGTCATATCGGACGATTATTGGAGATTATATCCTAACTACTGTTCATAACCTCAACAATTGTGGCAAGCTCCCAGGAGCCCCTTGCACAGAGCGGAAAAATGCACGGTCGAAAAGGGAAATGTTAAATCCATCACACGCAAGATATATCCGTGTTTGACAGACGAGCGACAACATTTTTTTATAGTTTTAAAATAATGCCAAACAACAGGCAATTAGAATTACCTATATGCAATGTAGGAATATATTGTATAGTAAAAGTTTGGAAACACAAAAAAGAGGATAAAATATCGAGTAAGTTGAATGCTTAAGTAGACGATGTTATTTTATACCGTTAGTTACGCTAAGCTATTCATTCCACTACCGCCTAATTCTTTGATGAAATAAACTTCATTGCTCGAAATAAAATTAGATTTCCGTTAGAAATAGTGATAAAAGATACAGGTAAGGAACTGAAAATTCCTTTACTGCTCGAGAAGTTGGCCATCTGGTGACTCTGGCCGCAGAGGTAACTAAGTGCAACATATAGACGAAAAAGGGGTGCTTTGTCGAATACATATTTGTAAATATGATATAACTATGGTAAATAAAATACCTCAATCAAAAGAAAATATGTGCAATGATACATGATGCATCAGCTATTTAAGTGAGGAGATAGAAAATTGCTCAGTAATACAATCTAATAGACAACGGAGTAGCGAAGAAAATCAGAAGAGACTTTCTTGCAGAATAAAATTCATTTACTAGCAAAAAAGAAGTAGTAATTATTTTATACTGTAAGAGGCAGAGGTCAATTAGCGGTTAAGTGGAAAATCTCCACACGGGATAAGTATAAATAGCTGTGCTAGAAATCGTAGAGATACAATCACCATGTCGAATAAGTACTTGAACCATGGGTTTCCGTTAAGAAGAGCATAATCTAACTCTTCAACAATAATGGAAAATGTAAATGAAATAATCATTGTGAATTAAAAGTACGCGGCTCACAAATTAAATAAACTTTGAAAATTTAAACTCTTGAATGAATAACAAAAAAGCCGTTCTTAAGAATGGAAATCTTGTTGAATATGAAACTTTGTGTAACAAGAAACAATATTCAAGTGCACAAACCAATGACAAGTGCATCAACATTTCACTTTTGGGAAATTGCAACAATTATAGTTCACAAGGAATTACTTGTTGAGAGGCCCATAATTCATGAGAAAAAGAACATCCAAATAACGAAATAAGTTATGAACTGAAACACTTAACGTTTTCATTTAAGTGGAGTAAGACGTATTTCTAATAAGTGCATTAAAAGTATCCTAAAATCAATACAGTTAATTCCTTGAGGATAGTAAGCAGTAAGAGTGTGGATTTTACACTCAACACATTAATTATTTCATCTGATCATTGCAGTGATAACCTCTGTTGTCTTATGTATAGCAGTGCAATAAATATCCATATAGCTATATCAAAGTTTTATTTGGTTACATCCTCATTGTGATTTACAAGTGATCCCCACCTAGGAGTTTAGGCTTACATCAAATGACAAAAAAGGCTTCTGTGATATCTTCGTCTGCATGGCAATAATAAACATGATAAAATTGGATCACAGTGGTACTACCTGGCAAAGTGATCAGGCGTACTGACCTTAGTTGTCGACCGCTGCGATCGCTTGTTATCTTGTTTACTAGAGCGGCGAAATACTGGTAGCTTGGTGCATAGTCAATAATGCAATTCAAATGAATGATCTCTCGCGCCTGCCGATATATGAGACGTTGCTGACCTGAAGACATGATTGTATCTAAACAGAGTATACGTACACTTTCTCACCGTGAATGTGCGATAAGCTCGCGTAAACAACTCGGCAGTTTCACATCTTTCCGATACGCCTCGTGGTTTGTCACCTAGTATAAACAGTTCAACTCTCATTCAGAGGAAAACAAATGGGAGAACTGCGTGTTGCGACACACTATCATGTTGCAGAATAGGTAGTTACTTTGCAGATTTCTTACTGTCAGTCTTAATTTCGTTTGCTGATGTAAACATGTGTTATTGAATCATTCATGGTGGAAAACTTATCTTTTTCTTTGCAGATACGCCATATCTGCGGTTTACTAGGAAGATATGATCTCGCTTAAGCCCTATACAAAAATCCGTGTGCGATGAACAATGGAAATCAGACCTCAGTCCTATACAAACAATACGGCACCAGGAGGTTGTAAGAAAAAGTAATATCGAGCTAGAAGCACAAGAACCTATCCAATTCTGAAGCACCTTATGCATTTCTGTCTCTGTAATTTCACTAGACATTCTCCTGGTTTAGTTTTGTAATTTTTAAGACTATGTGAATTTTTTAAACACACTTTCTATTTTAGATCCCCCACAGATAAAAAATCATGGACATTGTAACGCATGATTGCTAACAAGGGATTGTCTGTCTGTTACTCGCGTGTTTTCAACAGTACTTGCGACTCTGAGACTGAGGAAGGTACATAGGTTTCAAATGATTTTCACTATTCGGTAAACTATGCAGCACTCATATTTCTCTAACAACTGACATCCTCTCACGAGTTGTTCTGAACATACTGTGTTGCCTTGATCCATGTTGACTAATAGTGTTTGCAACGTACCAATTCGGGAAAATCAACTAACTCATCGGAGATTTAATGTCTGTTGCTTGCTGTAAACTCTGGACCTCTGGAGTACTCTACGACAAAATATGCCAAGTTGACACTGACCAAGGAACATTATTGTTCCCAACATTTTTGCTATTGAAACCCATATATTCTCCGTCACATATTTCTCTTGTCTTCCACAGAATGTGCAAGCCCATTAAAATTGGAAACAATATAGCTTTAATCTCTAAACTTGAAGGCTTCCAATAGAATACTCCAGGGATTTCAGAGTTTTCTGTTATCTACGTTTTCCCTTATAAAAGTTGGAAACATGGATTTTGAATTCTGTTTTTCTGAGAGCATTTCAACAAGATTAAGGTATTTGCTTATACCTTGTATGATACAAGATCCTTAGCTGCAATGAAAGCGAACACTTAAATGTCTCCAAATTTGGAGAGTGAGTAAATAGTGCAAATTTTCGGATTTCTTAAAGGGGATATCATAGAAGTGGAGGGATGTTTATATAAGGAATCATAGTGGGTTGTAGTAGTAGAAGTTTCCAGTAAGCCGACGAAATCTTCCAAAGAAAGTTCAGACAAAGTTTGTCTTAAAACCCAAACGCTGAAAAACTAGTGAAATGCAGACTTGATTTCAGAGTTCCAACCAAGCTTTTGCCATTTGTTTCTGTTAATGTGTTAATATTGAGATTATTTTTTCCTTCTACAAAGCTATTTTCCACTCCAGAGAGACATAATATGGCTTTTACTCGTGTGAAAACGTTAAATGTAATAAAATTGAATTCTTTTCCCCTTTTTTTATGGAATATTGTGATAAATGAATTATAAAGTATTTCTTATTAATACTCTACATTCTTTTTTTGTTCCTATTTGGCAATAGTTTACTTTTTTCCTGTTTGGATTATAAGTTTTCCCTTTGAAATCGCCACATGCAGGCATTTGAGAACATCAAAGAGTGCTCCAGAATAATTAAATATATTCATATATTAATTTATTGCTATTAAAAGCAATTTGATGCAGAATAAAAGCTGAATGATGATTAAATTAAATACCAAGTAAAGAGATGCAATAAGTATATTTTAAATAATGGAAAGAGATGTTATCATACAGGCTGTGACGTACACACAAAGGGGAACACCTTGTGCACTGCGACCTACGGGAAATCCGTTGTGGCAACCACTCCCCCAGGAGGAACCTGGAAGCTGAAGGAACCAGAGGAGGCTATAGAGCGCAAACATATAGACCCCAGAGACGCGTGCAAGTCTATAACTGTTCCTGGCTCGAACATCAGTTTCACTACTGGTGCTGCCGAGAAAGGGTGACGAATGACTCGATTCAACCAAGCAATTCTCTAGTATTCTGAGGGAGTACTCTTTGCTTTGAGTAGAAATCTGCGTCATCTATACGGCACCACCCCACGCCACAATACGTAGAAACACGTCTGAAATACAATTAGGAAACGGAATGAAAGGGTAACCATAGAAACAAAATAGTCGTAAATGAGAAACCAGCACAACATTCGCCCAGTACGAAAACCCAAGTTTAGAATGGGCGATGTATGGAAATCGAAGTCAGGACTTCCCCAATGGAGCCTCACACGTTACCACGGAGCCAAAACGCCCGGCCAGATACCATCGTAAAAAGTAATTATAATTTCGTGCAGGGCCAAGACATGCGAGGAATTAATAATAATAATAATAATAATAATAATAATAATAATAATAATAATAATAATAATAATAATAATAATAATAATAATAATAATAATAATAATAATAATAATAATAATAATAATAATAATAATAATAATAATAATAATAATAATAATAATAATAATAATAATAATAATAATAATAATAATAATAATAATAATAATAATAATAATAATAATAATAATAATAATAATAATAATAATAATATAGAAAAGACAATATCATTAATTAAATATATTATTATTGCAAGGAAATGAAGACATATCACAAAAAAAGAAAGGAAAAAAAAAAGAAAGCTTCAGACGATAGTGAACTTAGTAACACAAACTAATAAATAAAGTACAGTAGAGTCCCGAAATAACGCTGTTGCTGCGGGACATGCTGTAGCCCCGTGTTGTAATGATTCCGCTGTATATCGAGATGTGAACTTACAAGTGACAAAAATCGACCCCATGGAGGTGGTGGGAAACATTCGTGCAGTAATTGTAAAGTATGTAATACACGGTAATGTACACCGCTTTTAAATGCAATTACACACCAGTTATGCCAGGAGTGTATTGCAGTCCTACAACAAATCTTAATTTATACAATACATGCATTCACACTCTACCCTTTTACACGAACCTAATTTTGCGTTACCTTAAAGAAATCAGTAGGTATTGTTTGGTGGCATAATTCACAACTTTTTTTTCTTCTTCTTTTTTCGCGTACTATTGCCTTTTTGTAGCAAGATGGAGATGAATACTGTTAGTTTCATTTTGCTCCTCAGTACACAAAATCATCATGTTTATGAAATTTACTACTTCACTAACGTGCAGAATATCTTCTTCCGTGTGTATGTCTCGTTATATTCGGAAATTTTTAGCAATCAGTGACCAAGGTCCACGTTAGGGATAAGCAAAAATTACGATATTCTAACACCGCTCTTTGAAGAAAATTTTAAACTCAACTTAAAATATCTGATGTGTTGCACTCACATGACTTTCTCTATTCTTGTACTAACCATTCTTACAAACTCTTATTCCTATATCTTCTTCGTGTTAAGATAAACTTCTGTACAACTTATCTTATTGCTTATTGCCTTGTGGGTGCAAGGGGAATGTTTGAATACAGTAGGCTTTGTGCGATAGTCAAATGTTTTAAAGCTTTGGGATCCTGTTCTCTTTGCATACTTTAAATATAAAAAAAATGAACAACGATGATCCATTTCACGAAAGTTCCAAGTTTTCCGAAACTCGCACACATAACAAGGAATATCTCGTAATGGTTCACCCTACAAGAAAATTTATTGAGACATAAATTGTGTATTTTAGCAAGATCTACATTTTTTATAGTATTAACGGTTTACCAGTCATGCAAACGTCGTCCAGAGTAAATACACTGCAGGGGCTATAACCAGAAAATTCAAAATATACATTTCATTTGTCATAAAAATATCTCAAACATGACATTTTAATCAAAATCGTTAGTGCCATTTTCAAGAAAATAAAAATTTTCAAAAAATGTTCTATACAAAGGGTAATTTAGGGTGGGGCTATTTTCTAAAAATTCTCTTTGTCGCATCCTTGAATGACATTAAACTTAAATACCAAATTTGTTTTTTGACTGACTCTTCGCTTTTGAATTATGCTGTCCACACACTGACCGACAGACGGACATACACACACACACACACACACACACACACACACACACACACACACACACACACACACACACACACACACACACACAAACACAAATGGACCTTTTTCTAAAAATGCTTTTCTTGGATTCAGGGGTGTCTCAATACATATATTTCCGGTGAAATCTCGACATTGAATTTTTGGATGACATAGAATGCTTCCTCTACTTACCAGTAAAGAAAGTAAAAATGTACAAGGATGATCCATTTCACGAAAGTTTTAAGTTTTGCGAAACTGGCACAAATAACAAGGATTATCTCCGAAATGATTCACTCTACCAAAAAATTTATTCAGATATAAATTGTGTTTTGGTGAGATCTACAGTTTTTGTATATTAAGAATTTGCCTATCTCTTACGGTTTACGAGTTATTCAAAAGTCATCCATAGTAAACAGGGCTACTTAGGCTATAGCCAGAATATTCAAAATATACGTTTCATTTGTCATACAGATATCTTAAACAAATGATATTTTAATCAAAATCGTTACTGTCATTTTGAAGAAAATCAGTTTTCGAAAAATTTTCCATGTAAAGGGTAGTTTATGGTGGAGCCATTTTCTTCAAAATCTTCGTGTCGCATCCTTGAAAGACATTAAACTTAAATACCATGAACCGACTGTTCGTTTTTCAGCTATGCTGTCCACAGACTGACACATACATCACATGGACCTTTTTCTTAAAATACATTTTTTTTTTTTTTTTTTTTTGGTTTCAGGGGGTTTCAAAACATATATTTCCTGTGAAATTTCGACAGCAAATTTTTGGGTGGAATACAATTCTTCCTTCTACTTACCGTTTTTCAGCTATGCTGTCCACAGACTGACACATACATCACACGGACCTTTTTCTAAAAATACATTTTTTTTTTGGTTTCAGGGGGTTTCAAAACATATATTTCCTGTGAAATTTTGACAGCAAATTTTTGGGTGGAATACGGTATTCAAACAGCACTATTTCGGGCTTCTACTGTAGTTTTATACACACAATCTGTATAAGAATAAAATAAAGTGTATTTGTTATAACTCCATCCTTTATTGGCAATGGAATGAGCAATAGCAAATTAAGCAAGACGCAGAGGTAACCCAGAGATTCAAGCAGCAGTATAGCACCCAATGTGCTTAGTTCATCCACATCTCCAGCTTTTATCATTAGCTTTTGGGTATTTTTCTGTCATTTTCGCTTTCTAAAGCAATATTACTTCTGTTTACTGTCCCTACTTCATATAGTAAGTAGGGGAAGTATTGTATTCGACCTAAAAATTCGATGTAGAGATTTCACAGAAAATATGTTTGAGACCCTATCAATAAAAAAAAAAGTATTTTTAGAAAAAGGTCCAGATACGCCTGTGTGTCTGGGCGAGTGTGTGTCTGTACGTGAAAAGCATAACTCAAAAACGAAAAGTTAGTTAAAAAGTTCGTATTTAGGTTTAATATGTATCAGGAATGTGACACACAGGTTTTTAAGAAAATTCCTCCACCCCAAATTCAAGTAAACTTTTTCGAAAATTTTGATTTTCTCAAAAGCAGCTCTAAAGAATGTTATTAAAATGCCACACGTTCAAGATATGTTTATGGCAAATGAAACGTATATTTTAAATTTTCGGCTATAGCCGGTGTAGTCTCATTTACTCTTGATGACTTTTACACAACTCGTAAACCATAAGAGAAACGCCAACTCTTACTGTACAAAAACATGTATATCTATTTACAACACACAAGCTATGTCCAAATGCATTTTTGTGGAGTGAATCATTTCGGAGATACTCCTTGCTATTTGTATGAATTTTCCAATAAAATAATTTTATATAACATTTTACTATTTTCAAATGGAAGGTCGTTAATCACTCTTATATCTCTTGGCATGCAAAGGAAATGGAATTTTAAAGTCTTCATATAGTGACCAGCTTTAAAAGATTTGACTATCGCTTACAACCTACTGTATTCCCACATTCCCCTTACACCTACAAGAAAATGAACAATAAGGTAATATCTGCAAATTTTTATCTCAACTAACATAAAGAATATTGAGGAAGAAGAGTTTGTAAGAATAATTAAAATAACAATGGAGAGTCATCTGAGTGCAGCACATCAGATGTTTTCTACAAATGTTATCTCGGCTAACATGGAGAAGATTTTTTTATATCACGTATGTAATTAACACCCGAGACCTTGTAAGAAAATTGAGGAAAAAGAACTAGTAATTTTATTCTAGGAATAACTAAGTATATGTCTAGTTGTAAAATAAGTGTGGTGTATCCAAGGTGAATATTGAATATACTCATACATTTCAGCATTACTTTGCTGTTTCATTGATATTATTTTCCGTGGCGTTTTATCCCATATACAGTAAAATCTCGTTCATATGGCCCTCGTTTATCCGGATCAGATTTGTAGAATTTTTTTTAAATTTAATGTTTACATTAGACAGTAAACTTATCTATTATAGCAAGAACGTAACTACATATAAGTATACACGCCAAATATTCACTTTTTAGTTTGATTCAATGTAATGGATAAATTGTACAATAAATCATGGTATTAAGTACAGTACTGTACTGTAAAATGCTATCGTTGAGTTCAAGAAAGCTTTAGCGATGTGTCACATGGTGCTGACGCGGTATGTCTCACCAGCTATAAATATCACCGAAAGAAAGCGTTGACCTTGATCCCTACTCCCAATGTTCACAGTTTCCCTACTGTTTTCAAACGGCATTTATCAGTAGGTTTATCGTGTTTATTTTAATCGGATTGTTTTTGTCTTTTATCAAAATGTTTAAGAGTGTAATTCAGCGTAAAAATGTAAAATGACATCAAAGAGAAAGAAGGTCATGGTTTCCATGGATAAAGAGTTGGATGCTATTAATCGAAGTCATAAGGAGAAACACTGAAGAAAATATCTGCTGAATTGGGAGTTGGTGTGCACCAGCTGACTAACATTTTGGTGTACTTAGAGCGTCAGACCGACACCACTCCAGCTGAACTATTAATGATAAATCGTTTCCATGACAGTACATCGTTCAAACGCCACACGTGTTTAAAACGGAACACTGTGGAACAATCTTTGTTAAGAAATGATGTGATTTTATATAATTAAGATTTTTATATTTTTTAATGTCTTGTAAACGATACTTACGTACTATCTTTCACAAAAGTAAATACCCACCTCCAGCCAAACCTGAGCGAAGGGTCACTTAAACCTCAGGCGTGCTTGCATAGATGGTATGAGAATGAAATTAGTCATGTGCTTCCCTTGCTGTTCAAAGGACGTGGCAGCCATGTCACCTATTAGCTCATTCACCTCACAGTTTTAAAAGCAATATTTCAGTATTCCTTCTACATTAACGGGCAAACATTGCAAATTTAACTTCAGCGCATCTGCAGAAAAGGTGTTCTTATGGTGTTTTATTAAAGTGTGGAGTAGAACTAAAATGACTCCAGTATTGGGTGCTACACTTAGAGACGTGAGTTTAATCAGCGAGATGAACTTCGTGGCTGCCACGTCCTTTGGACAACAAGGGAAGCACATGACTAATGTAGTTCTCATACCATATATGCAAGCACGCCTAAGGTTTAGGTGACCCTTCGCGCAGGTTTAGCTGAAGGTGGATATTTACTTTGGTGAAAGATAGTACATACTACGTACTGTACATAATTTTTATACAAGACAGACTTTTTATCGTCCCTTCCTCCCTTCCTCCCTTCCTCCCTTCCTCCCTTCCTCCCTTCCTCCCTTCCTCCCTTTCTCCCTTCCTCCCTTCCTCCCTTCCTCCCTTCCTCCCTTCCTCCCTACCTCCCTTCCTCCCTTCCGCCCTTCCTCCCTTCCTCCCTTCCTCCCTTCCTCCCTACCTCCCTTCCTCCCTTCCTCCCTTCCTCCCTTCCTCCCTTCCTCCCTTCCTCCCTTCCTCCCTTCCTTCCTTCCTTCCTTTCTCCCTCACTTCCTTCCTTCCTTCCTTCCTCCCTCCCTCCCTTCCTTCCTTCCTTCCTTCCTTCCTTCCTTCCTCCCTCCCTCCCTTCCTTCCTTCCTTCCTTCTTTTCTTTCTTTCTTTCTTTCTTTCTTTCTTTCTTTCTTTCTTTCTTTCTTTTTGTTATTATTTTTTTGCTTCAGTGACCAGTGACCGTGACCGAGTTCAGGTCCTACAGGTTCTCCTGTACGGGATGCCGTGTTTGCACAGCACCTAGCCACTAATGCGACTTTATCTGTGCGGTATTGGAGGTTGTCTTTGTGTTGTCATGCTTTTGTGTCCTTGGTAATGGATTCCTTCTGTATGCCTAGTTTAGGATACAGAAAGGGGGCAGGAATAGGTGTTGGGGTAATGATGCATTGGAAGATGGGAGTGGCATTACCCTTATCCCAGGGGGTCCTTGGGTAGGCGGTAGCTTTTCCTTCTTCGAGGTGCTGTGTGGTCGTATTGACCTAATGCCCGTACCAGCTGATTGGCGTGGGAGTTTAGTTTGGAGTGCATGGTTCGGGATCGCTCCCTTACCAAGTCGATGATGTAGGGAAGTCCTGATTGGTTGTGGAGGATGTAAGATGGGAATCTACGTCCGGTATTGAATATCATTCTTAGCGCCCTGTTCTGCAGTGATTGCAGTTTGCGCATGTTAGATGGTGCTGCCGATCCCCAGGCTTCGCAGCCGTATAGGATCAGTGGCGGAATGATTGCCCGATAAATCCTTAATTTTAAGTGGTTGGGCATGGTAGATCTGAGGATAGGGTAGAGCTGTCTGAGTGCAGCGTGGCCAAGCTTGGCCTTTGCGCGGACGTGTGGGGCGTATGTTAGCCCGCGATCGAGGAGAACGCCTAAATATTTGGAGGAGGTTACCCATGGGATATTTCTCCGCCTAAGCCGAAGAGACCGTTCCGCCGCGAATGGCGAACCTTACCAAGAAGGAGAGCGGAGCTTTTCCCCGGACTAATAGTCATTCTCCACTTCTCACTCCAACGGTGGACGGCGTCGAGTTGTCGTTGAAGGAGAGGGAGGCAATATCTCACATTTTTATTTTGTGCCATGATGAGGACGTCGTCCGCATACTGGCATGTCACAGTATGTTGTTCCGTGGGGAAATCGGACATGTAAGCTGCGAAGAGTAGCGGGGAGAGTACACTGCCCTCTGGGACTCCTGCCGCTATTTGCCTATATTCCAATTTATATATGTGTGTGTGTTGTGGGATAACTTACGTCATATTTTCCCCACTAGTATGACTCTTACGCCTTCTGATTGGTCCTCTATACGATGCTATATTCTCATTGGTTCTGAATTAAAATTTTAATATTTAAGTAATATCCGTTGAAGAAAAGTTTACCCACGCGATGAATGGCGTCATTTTTATATTTCCCAAACTACTTAAATTTGTATCCCCGACTCATCTTGGAACGTTATCTTTATAACTGTGTTGTTATTTATTTACAAATAGTCACGGACATTAAACCAAAGTTGCACAAATTCAATCAACTTTTATAATGACACATTTCTCTAAATCTTTCGATATTTCTAAATTTGATAATCGAAAATAATTAATAAATTTATATTACACATGTATTGATCTCTTCTCTGAGGTGAGTAGTTGGAAATAACCCTACGAGGGATACTTCATAAACAATACAATAAAAGTGAAAGCTTACTTATTCATATTGTTTGAAATTTCTTTGTGTGTGTTCAATATGTTTGTTATATAAATAAAACAAAATATATTGTTATTGTGAATGTAGCAGTACTTAGTTTCCAAGTTTATACCTAGTGAAACAATCCTTATAAACATTAATATGTTGGTTATACAGTACATTATGTATTATAAAGAGGTGAAAACAAATTATAAAATAATAAGTGCATAAATAAAAAGCAATAAAAACAGTAAAAGACAAAAATAACGAAAATTCTCTTAATTTCTCGCTCACGCAGAAAAGTTGATCAGCATCTATCGGCTTTTGAAAAAACTTCGCATTTTCAAACCCCAAATTTGCGCCTGTTAAATTATGCTGTTTGTTTCTTTTCACATTCAATGAAACAGTATCAGGAAGGAGAATTGAATGATTAATACAGTTGCTGTGCTATCCAATTAGTATTTCCAATAAATAGAAAAAAACCGTTTTTCCTCAGAAACTCATTTGTGCATCTATCCGAGTTTTGAAAAAAAAAAAAAAAAAAACGCTCCTCATAAGTGAGTACAAGTTTGTTGCTGTTTTAGAGAATTGACAGAAAGAGACGGTGATTTTGCCTTTTTTCAAGACTGCAACAGCTCCTACTGCCAAACTTTCGATGACAGCAATCGAAAGTGTGTTTCAGGACAGAATTATTAGCAGAGATTTGTGGACACCTTGGTTTCCTGGGCTAGCGCCCTGCGATTTATATCTCTGGGATAACTTAGAACATAAAGTGTACAAGACAAACGCACACACCCTGGAAGTATTAAAACAAAATATGCACCGGGAAATTATCAGCATTTCTCAATGTGAACTATGGCGAGTGAAGGATAATCTCCTAAAAATGTGCCAAAAATGTATGGACAGCGACGGTGACCAGTTTCAGCATCCCCTTTGGTAAAGTTGGCAATTAATGCCTTTAAAAGTAGTTTTAAAAGTGTTGCATGGTTCGAAACGCGCCTTTTTATGATAGCGGCCGACTGCAAAGAGCGCCAAGGATGCAGACGGGCAAAACACCGTGCAGTCGGTTTGGAACTGCTTTGCGCTCTGTTATTTTCACGACAAATATAATGTATAGTAGGTATCTTGAATTTTCCGAGTGTAGCCTCTGAGTGCAACAGATCACGTGTTTCTTTCTCATTATGTAAAAATCATGAAAGTTCAAACTCTAAAGGCATTTGACTATTGCTAAAGCTTGTTATATTTTCATATTGCCATTTTACCAATGAGATGATACGTAATAAAATATTTCTATAGACGGTTAACTTCATTATCACTAAAGGCCGGAGGGATGTGCGATACAGGTTAGCTGGATGCAGAGTATGAATGACGTCAGAAGTACAGCACGGTGCAAACAACTGCCGCTAGAAGCAAGAGTCGAAAACAACGTACCGTGGTACTCTGCGAACTAGTGAAGCATTGCCTTGCAAGTTTATGCAGACGCCAATAGTTACAAAATGGGGTAATTGGATAGAGGCCGTCACGTATTATGCGGTACATTACATTGAAATGGTAAATTTTATTAGCACTCTTTGTAATGCAGATTCATCTGCTATTGTAACTGAAAACTCTCTGATATCGGATGAACTACCTGAAAATCTTCAGTTCATGTCCAACAATTTTGCAGTGCTGCCCAAAGCTATTAAACAATTAGAAAAAAACCGGTTTGGAAATGTCAAAGAGCATAAGCATAACAGAAGGCTTAGCTAATTCAATTAACAGGGTACCTCTTGTGACAGGTATAGAAAAGGTGAAAGTTAAATTCTAGAAGGTTCTAAACACAAATATTGGTTATCAAACTATGTGTGAAATTTTGAAAATCAGCGAAAAGGAAAACACGCCTGACGACGGAATAGAATTCTTTACATTTGCACCTCTGACATCGTGTGACGTAAAATATTTTTTCACTGTTTACAAACTGCTTCATTGATAGGTGTCGAAATTTCACATTTAATAATTTACGAGTGTATTGTAGCCCAGTGTAATGCACTCTGTGACGATATGGTAGTTAATAAATAGTAGTGTGTATAAGCGCTTAAAAGCAATTCCAGAATGCAAAGTTTGTGATGATTGTAGGTTGTGCTGCAGTGAGGCGGTTTTCATGGTCAGGCTGTACCTAGTTGCTGTTGTTTACATGCGCGAGCAATAACAGTAAAGTCCATGTGCAGTATACCTATGGAAAAACGCACCGCATCCGTATTTTAACTATCACGAAGTGGATAGAAAAATAAGGGTTTATAATTATAGTTTGTAGAATAAAGGTTTCCTAATTTTTATTTTTTTTTATTTTTTTTTATTTTTTTTATTTATTTTTATTTATTTTATTTATTTATTTATTTATTTATTTTTTTAAATTCGGAGAGTCTTAGAACTTGTATTTCTGGTACAATCTCAATCTCGGCAACGAATTTTGTGGAATACAATAATTCCTCTGAGCACTGAAAGTGAAAAAAAGCGCTATCTATATGAGATACAGAGCGAGATCGCTCCGCGGTAACGTGAGGTTCGCTCGCACTCGGGAGGTTGTGAATTCGATTCCAGTGGCCGACTTTCCGACCCATGGGCTTTTTTCGAGGGTTTCCCCGAGTCGCTAGGGGAATGCTGAGAAGGAAGTTACATCCTCCGAATTTCCTGTCCCTCCATTTCATCGCACTTGTCATTTCAACTCACCTTTCCTCTGCTTGCCGCCATTGGAGTTCAAATCTGTAACTGTTAGGGAGCCTGTTGTTTGCTGTATTCTCTCCTCAGATCCAACTACCCTTCGTATTCTCTCACCTCATCACTCTCTCCCGGGGCTTCCCCATTACAGGACCACAAAAGATATACAGATCTAGGTGCTAAGTTCCCCCTCCAAACCTTGGCTAGAGAGCTTTAAGATACTTTCTGCATGAAGCCATCGAAACATTACAAAGACAACTTCAAAGTTTAGTCAAGTGGAACACGGAGAGTGCTCTGAAAATGGCTATGTTTATTTCTACACTAGTAATATTTTGTTTTTAAATTTCCGTTTTAAAACTGATTTTTATTAATTCGCTTTCTACTTAGATATCAATAAGAAACAAATAAAATAAACGTAACATAAAAATTATATTAAAAGGAGCTCCATTTCTTCCTCAGATAAGGTTTTCTAAATCTTTAGAGATTTTACATTTACAGAAATTTTAATTTGAATTAAAATAACTTCACAAACTATTTACGCAAAATTAAATATACACATTTTACTTGTTATATCAATATTCAAAGCATGTAATATTTTAAGGAATCCTGAGGCTGAAATTTGAATTTTCCATATTCTCATAGGTAGGAAGCAATACTTTGCACACTTAAGGATGATTATGTTATAATCTACCACACACAGTTCAAGCATAAGCTGTTTTACAGTTTTGAGGGAATTAATTATTAAATTTATTCACAATGCGAAAATAACTTAATACTAAAAATAGTCCATGGGCCCCAAAACTAAAATAAACAGTTTTGTTATTTTATAATCTCTAATTGTCCAACAAATACCTCCAGGAAGAAAAAATAATTACTTTTAAACTAATTACTTTCTATGTTTTGATGGACATTGAAAATAGTTTTAGCTTTATTACTTTCTCTACTGGTAATTACCCAAAAATTCAATGTCAAGACTTCACCGGAAATATATGTTTTGAGACCCCTGAATCCCCCCCCCCCCACAAAGCAGTTTTAGAAAAAGGTCCGTGTTTCTGTCAGTCTGTGTCTGTGTGTCTGTGTCTGTCAGTTTGCGGACAGCATAACTAAAAAATCTGATGTGTTGCACTCACATGACTTTCTCTACTCTTGTACTAACCATTCTAACAAACTCTTATTCCTATCTCCATGTTAGTTAAGATAAACATTCGTACAAATTATCTTACTGCTTATGTCCTTGTAGGTGCAAGGGGAATATTAGAATGCAGAAGGCTTTGAGCGACAGTCAAATCTTTTTGACCCTTGAGATTCCGTTCTTTTTGCACGATTAACATATAAAAAATGAACAACGTTGTTGCATTTCGCTAAAGTTCTAAGTTTTCCCAAACTCACACACATAACAAGCAATATCTCCGAAATGGTTCAACCTACAAGAAAATTTATTGAGACATAAATTGTGTATTTTAGCAAGATCTACATTTTTTGTACAGTATAATTTGGTCTATATCTAACGGTTTACCAGTTATGCAGAAGTCGTCCAAAGTAAATACTACTACAGGGGCTATAGTCAGAAAATTCAAGATATACATTTCATTTGTCATAAAAATAACTCAAACATATGACATTTTAATAAAAATAGTTAGAGCCATTTTCAATAAAATCAAAATTTTCGAAAAATCTTCCATGTAAAGGGTAGTGTAGGGTGGGGCTATTTTTTCAAAATCTTCGTGTCCGCATCCTTGAAAGACATTAAAGTTAAATACCAAGTTTAGCTTTTAACCGACTTTTCGTTTTTGAGTTATGCTGTCCACAGACTGATAGACACACAGACACACAGACAGACACACACACGGACCTTTTTCTAAAAATGCTTTCTTTGGATTCAGGGGTCCTCAAAACATATATTTCCGGTGAAATCTCGACATCGAATTTTTGGGTGGAATACAATACTTCCCCTACTTACCAGTAGAGAAAGTAAAAACGAAAATCAGTTAAAAACCAAAGTTTGTATTTGAGTTTAATGTCTTTCAAGGATACGGCACGAAGATTTTGAAGAAAATAGCCCCACCCTAAATTACACTTTACATTAAAAATTTTTCCAAAATTTTGATTTTCTTGAAAATGGCGCAAACGTTTTTGATTAAAATGTGATATGTGTGAGATATTTTTAGGAAAAATGAAATGTATATTTTGAATTTTCTGGTTATAGCCCCTGTAGTCGTATTTATTCGGAACGACTTTTGCATAACTGGTGAACCGTTATAGATAGACCGAATCATACTATGCAAGAAATGTAGATATTTCTAAATTATAAAATTTATGTCCGAATACATTTTCTTGTAGGGTGAACCATTTCGGAGATATTCCTTGTTATGTGTGTGACTTTTGGAAAACTTAAAACTTTCGTGAAATGGAACATCATTGTCCATTGTTTTAATCTTACGTGTGCAAAGAAAACGGAATCTCAAAGCTTTAAATGATTTGACTACCGCACTAAGGCTACTGCACTCTCAATATTCCCCTTGCACCTACAAGGAAATAAGCAATAAGATAATTTGTACAAATGTTTACCTCAACTAACACGAAGAAGATATAGGAATAAGAGTTTGTAAGAATGGTTAGTACAAGAGTAGAGAATGTCATGTGAGCACAACACGTCGGATTTTGGTGTATTCAATGTTTTTAAAGCTAAAAAAATTTCAGATTTTGAAACCAAATACTGAAGTTGAAGTCTATTAAACGGAGCATATACTAGAAAAATTCTAGGAGTATAGCACAAAATGTAATGCGCATGGTGTAGATAGTATAATTAAAAGTGTAAAGTCGAGAAAAAAAAATATTTTTTTTACATACATGCATCAAGATCATGTGTCAGATTACCTGTTTGTCACACATTCCCTCTGTAGTCTCTATCCTCAGATTCATAGGTTTCCCTAGCGGCGAAATACTGTTAACCACTTCTTTCTGCTGAATTAGGTTACTTTGAGAACTTTTTAAACCACGTTTTCTTCAAATACTGTCGAAAATGAAAGCTAAAGAGGGGCATTTAAATGAAGTGCACATGACATTTAAAGCCTGCATTAGACCTTTAAAAATTACAAAGTCTAAAAGATTTCACTGCTAAGCGATGACCAAAAATTTGGGGAATATTCATTCGTATGCATAAACCTAAAAATCGTCAACTTGATAACTTTTCGGTCATTTTTCAGTCCCAGGATCCCTTAAGCAAAATCGTTACAGCTGTTTTTGAGAACGTACAAATTAAAATAAAACTTCTATGCAAACAGTTGGCGAAATTTCTTGAAAATGTTCACCTAGCATGTTTATAAATCTGTTGCGTTGCATTTACATGAGTTTCTCCATTCACCCTTACAGAAGCTTATTCTTTTACATACTTATCCTTAATACAGGCGCACTTTCAGTACTCATATGCTTTTCGTTGTACACATAAGAAAAAGCAGTAAACTAAAGCGATAGTCAATCTTTTCTAAACCAGTAAACAACTTTGAAATTCTGCTGTATTTGCACGAACGTGAAAAAGAAAGAAGGGAACAAAATCAAAACTAACAGCAATTTCTAATTGGAAAAAGTAATAACATATTTTAAAAGTCAAATTAACAACAAAAATATCTTGGAAATGGTTAATGACACAACAAAATTTGAAATAAATTGTCTATATTAACTTACTGTTTTTATGTGGTAAGATTTACTTTATCCCTTATGGGTTGGGGTTATGCAAAAGTAATTCAGAATGTTTTGGAAATCTTTTCCACGAAAAGAGTATTTTTTTTTGGGGGGGGGGGTCGAAAGGGTTACTTGAACATCTTCGTGAGGTATCTTTTGAGGGCCTGTATCTAAATATGTTGGTATTTTCGAGTCACACTCACAAACACACTTACATACACACACTCATGGAGTTTTTTTTTTAATAAATATGCTTTTGTGGGCTAATGGAGCTTCAGAACCTTATTTCCTATGAAATATCGATATCGTATTTTTGGGTCGAATATAATACTTGTACTTACTGCATGTACATCCGTGGAGGAAAAAAGAAAAAAAATAGTCATGTCTGGCGTTACAAATATTACCTTTTTGGTGTCAACGGGTGTACATAGAGAAAATAATATAAAGTCTGACTGAAGCATAAAACTGGACAATAATTCGACTGTTTTTTCCTACGACGTGTGCGTGCACACACACTCACTCACTTACTGACTCACACACACAGACACACACACATACATACATACACACACACGACACCCAGTTACTCTATTTCGGTAACACTTCTACATGAAAGTTGATGAGATCAGTTCTTACGTTATCACAAATAGGCACTAGGAAAAGTAATACAATTTTTATACTATACAGATATGTTCATTCAAAATTATTTTAAAAATCCGATGTGTTGCACTCCCATGACTTTCTCCACTCTTGTAATAACCATTCTTACAAACTCTTATTCCTATACCTATAGTTGAGATAAACATTTGTACAAATTATCTTATTGCCTATTTCCTTGTAGGTGCAAGGGGAATATTAGAATACAGCAAGCTTTGAGCGATGGTCAAATCTTTTAAAGCTTTGAGATCCCGTTCTCTTTGTACACTTAGCACAAAAAATGAACAACGATGTTTCATTTCACGAAAGTTTTGTTTTCCGAAACTGACACAAATAACATGGAATATCTCCGAAATGGTTCATTCTACAAGAAAATTATTTAGACATAAGTTGTGTGTTTTAGCGACATCTACATTTTTGCACAGTAAGATTTGGTTTATCTCTTACAGTTTACGAGTTATTCAAAAGTCATCCCGAATAAACAGGACTACATAGGCTATAGCCAGAAAATTCAAAATATACATTTAATTTGTCATACAAATGTGTTAAACATGGCATTTTAATCAAAATCTTTAGAGCCATTTTCAAGGAAATCAAAATTTTCGAAAAATTTCCATGTAAAGAATAGTTTAGGGTGGGGCTATTTTCTTCAAAATCTTCGTGTCACATCCTTGAAAGACATTAAGCTTAAATAGCAACTTTGGTTTTTAACCGACTTTTCGTTTTTGAGTTATGCTGTCCACAGACTGGCACACACACACACACACACACACACACACACACACACACACACACACACACACACACACACACACACACACACACATTTTTTTCTAAAATTACTTTTATTTGGATTCAAAGGGTCTCAAAACATAAATTTCGACATCGAATTTTTGGGTGAAATACAATACCTACTTCCTTCTACTTACCAGTAGAGAAAGTGAAAATCTGTAATGTCTTAAGAATTCTGAAATGTATCTTTCTGAGAGGAATAATTAAATTATATTTTAATTAGTACTTTATGGTGCAAGTGCTCAGAATGCCCTTGCAGAAAGACAATTCCCGACACAGCTAGTTTAGCACGGCAGCACGGGATAATTAAAGGCAGTCTACACATTTACGTAATTATAGATACTATCTAATAGAACCTAGGGTTTTCCATAAGTTATGGATATGATATAAGCGAAGTTATCCCGAACATCTTCAAGGCCGAAGAATCACATCTATATAAAGGAAGATTTTTCCCTTTCCGTAGCATTAATCAACAAACACTACGATGGTATTCAAGTACAGGGCTTATTTCTTACTGGTTCTGATGTCATTGGTGCTGGCAGAAGCATTTCCCGGTGATAAACATAAGAGTAAATATGAAAACGTGGACATTGTGGCCCTATGTGAAAACGATCGCCTGATGTTAAATTATATGAAGTGCATACTCGACGAAGGGCCATGTACCCCTGAAGGACGAGATCTCAAAGGTATGCTACTTAAAGTAATGTGATTTCAGTGAAAGGATACTTTCTTTCTAGTTTAATTTCCTTTTTATGTATATGAATAAGATGTACTTTACGGATAAGACATATTTAACTCAACATAATTGTAATTAAAAATAACTATAAGATGGATGGCCCAAGTGGTGAAGACTGGGAGGGCTCGGGACGCTGACCACGTCTCACCCTCAAGTACTGCACGCCTGTAGTGGGCAGAGGTGGGGGACGCAGTGGCTGGACGGCTGAGGGCTGTTGTGCAGGGGTTAGTTATGGGATGAAGTACAACTAAATGGTTGCATGTGCTTTAATTGATTCACCTTTTAAGGGGGGACATGGGTAAAAGGATATCACCTCGAAAAAGTATTTATAGCTCCTACATTTTCCAACTTCGAACACAGAAATTTTGAGTGTTCATTACATCTGTGTAATGCTTTCAGTTTTGGAGTTGTATCATGCTTTTTCTAAAACATAAAAAGGTGCACTTTCTCAAAACGTGTTTGAGATATTTCATTGAAAATCTTTATAAATTATATTACATATAGAACAGAGTGTTTATGGTTATTATTGTTTTTGAGATAAAAAGGATATATTGTTACTTTGACATAATTCTTGAAAATCCATTGGAATAAGATCTCACCAACATTTCACTAAAATATTTATTAAAATTCTGTCCCACAAGATTATGCAGTAAAAACTGCAAAATATAACTGTACGTGAAATATTTTTGAAGAAAATGCACCTTCAAGATAAGAAAAAATAAATTTAGAAAAGTTGAGTTAAATGTTTATTTTGATTTTCATTGTTGCTGAAGTGTTTCCAAAGTAAAAAAAAAAAAAAAAAAAAAAAAAAAAAAAAAAAAAAAAAAAAAAAAAACCTCCAATACAAAGGAATCTCAATAAAAGCATTTTTCCATCCAAAGGACAGTCAAAACAGCAATAAATACAAAAACGGCTCTTCTAAAGAGGAAGTAAGAAGGGGACGTGGCACAGTAACATTCGTTGCTATTTAAATTATAATTAATACTTAGAATGATGATAGAAGCATGAAAATTCAGGAATATATTTCCTCTGTTAACTATTTATAATTAAAAAAGGCAATTTTTGAAAAATGTTACCTACATCTACCCCTAAGGCTATTGGGGACTGTGCTTCCCTCGAATGTAAAGGATTAAAATTGAGTAATGGGGTGGAAAGCTGCACATCGTGTTCAGAGCACCAATTTCCTCTAATTCATTTTAACTTTGCTTTGTTTTGACAAAACGTACTGCATATGGCAAACTTATAAGGTATTCTACAATTTTCAAAACCTTTCGTTAGGTACTCTTATTTTAAATCCCTGTTTGTAAGCACTAACTAATCGTAAAAAGCAACACACTGGCCTATCCAGAGACTTTGTACACTTCTATTACAGGAAAACTAAAATAATGGTTTATTTACACTCTTCATAACTAGCTGTAGCATATTTTCCACTCCTTCTGAAGAAATCTGCACTGTTTAACCCATTTGGTCTAAATATCGCACAACTATAAAATAGAGCCTGGCAATTACACATTTACCTTACAACCTCCTAAATCTGCACAAACTTTATGTTTAATTAAACAGCACTTCAACGTTTATGAAAACGACTCTTACGTTTATTTTTATCTCCTTACAAGACAAAGCTATACTTTCTAGGTTAAGACCTGGCAAACTATTTCTGCTGTTTAACCCCTTACAGATATGCACGATTTGACTTAGGCTGAATAGAACTTTGATCGATTACACTTTCGGTACGAATGGAAACCGTACTGTCTTTCACAAAAGTAAATACCCATCTTCAGAGACCTGCGTGAAGGGTCACCTAGTTCTCAGGCGTAAACAGATGGTATGAGAATGAAATCAGTTATCAGTGTCTTAACGCTCTCGGCTAACACTGAACACAGGAATTAAGTGTGGATTATTAAGCTTACTTTGGCAAGCAAAGAGCTCAACACTGACATCGTTTTTAACTTCTGGTCCACTATTTAAACATAACCCAATAGTAACATATTTTCTGCAGACGTAGTAACGTTGAATTTGCAATATTTACGCTTTAATTTAGAGTGATTGCTGAAATATCGTTTTTCAAAGTTGCGAGGTGAGGCAATGGCTGCCATCCCCTCTGAACAGCAGGGGAAGCATACGTATATGACTGATTTCATTCTCATACCATCTGTTTAGGTAGGTCTGAGAACTAGGTGACACTTCACGCAGGTTTCACTGAAGGTGAATATTTGCTTTTGTGAAAGATAGTACACCACTGTAACCTTATTTTCAACCTCTTACTTACATCTACCCACATTCAGAATGCAGAGGAGTTCAGAGGTATACTCAGAAAACTAAAGAGGTACATATTATTTTTCATGAAAATATTCTAAGCATATGACAATTTAATCAAAATAGCTAGGACTATCTTCACGAAAATCAAAATATCGAAAGATGTTTCGTCGTCTGGATGGCTCAGTTGATTAGACGCTGGCCTACTGATCCCAAGATTGCGGGTTCAAATCCGGTCCAGACCGATGGTTTTTAAATCTGCTTAAAATGACAGTTCCATGTCAGTAGATTTACTGGAATGTAAAAGAACTTCTGCGGGACGAAATTCCGGCACACCGGCGACCCTGATATGATCCTGGCAATTGACAACAAAATTTATTTGAATGATGTGTCGTGTAAATGATAATTTGAGCAACCCACATTATGCTTTTTTTTTTTTAATGATTGTGCTTTATAATGCTTAATTTTTTATAATTTATTCCTTTCATACAAATAAACTTCAGTAACTTGAATGATTTCTTTTTCTAGACAGTAAAGCAAGTTTCTCACATAAAGATACACAAGAACACACTACAATAAGATAACAAAGCTAAAGAATGAGAATTTAGTCATCGGTGTCACTCTGTACCGCATTCTTGAGATTGATATTCTTGAGATTGATATTCTTGAGATTGATATTCTTGAGATTGATCAATTATTGCAAGTTTCAGGTAAGATTCAAGAGTTTCTTCTGCGAGACATGACCGTTTAGAATTTAAAATACAATTGAGCTTAGAAAAGCTTCTCTCAACCGAAGCAGATATATGGTGGTACCATTATTGCCTTCATTGCTAGCTTACATAGTGTAGGCTTGTTAGCGTAATGTTTCTGCCAGAATGATAAAGCAGAATATAGAATACAAATTTTCTTCTTTTACCATTGCTGCATATGTTGATGCTTCTTTCAATGGAACATCAGTGTTAGAGAAGCGTTTCAGTTCACCTGAAGTGAAGATGGAATAAATCTGCTCAGGAACGGCCAATGTTGCATCCAAATTCTGAACTTCCTTCCAGAAGCTTTTTGCATGATGGCGTCCATTCATATACATCTCAAGCTTTTTACATGATACACCAGAACTTTGAAGCATGTGCAGAACTGAGGACAGACTAAGCCAGTTCCTTGTTGCGTCAGTATTGTTTGATTTCAAGAACTGAATACCATCACAGATTTCAGATATAGTTCTGAGTTGAAGTTGAAGGGCTTTACTTTCAACTAGTCGTTTTAAATTTGTTACAGCAGCACTACCTTCACCATCTTCCAGATCGATCCAACGTGCAACTGTATTGAAATTGATGCTCTGATATTTTCCTGCTTTCATCCATGTGCCCTACCGAGTGATTATAGGAAGTGGAGGTAGATCAAGTGCTTCTGATTCTTTTAAGCATTCCAGTAATCTGTCTCTTCTGGCCGGAGTTTTCACTAAAGCTGTCTTAACAGCTGCAATAAATTATCAGCAGTTTTGAGCTCAAATCTAATCTCTTCAGCACAAAGATGCAACACATGCGCCCAACAGATAGAATGTAAAACTCAGGTGCAACTCCAGCCAATCGCCTGCCAGCAGACAGCATATACGTTACACTGTCCGAAATAAGAGCAATAAAATTAGACCTGTGAATACCAATAAGGTCTAGTGTGTCAATTATTAAATTTACTATTACATTAGCATTGGAATACTGTACAATTTTAGTTTTTGCAAGATGGAGTGTCTCGCCCAAAACACCCAATGGAGCAACAAGAATATTCACCATTTTATGATTCTTTATATCTGTCGTTTCTTCAACCACTAGATAAACAGATTTCCTGAAGGTCTTCTTCAGCATATTTGACAAGATATCTTCTCAAAGTGGTTTCACTGGGAGCCGGTTTCATATTTGTAGCTGTTGCTATACACTGACAAATTTGTTCGTTGTGGAAGACAAGAAATGGAATACCAGCAGAAGTGAATTCTTTGACCATTTCTTCCATATTATCCTTTTAATTTTCCATACGCTGCCACACTTGACGTATAGTGCTAGCACATATGCTGCTAGGACTGCCTGAGGTTGAACAATGTCCATAACTTTGTTTCCGAGATCTGTGTTTAAATCTTTCCACATGATTTTGCACAATGAACTTCTTTTCAAAATTAATGCCCTCTGAACATAAGGTACACACCAGTTTCCCCTTTTCAGCCACAAAATAATCTGTGGGAAACTCACAAACCTTTTGAATTGCATTTACAGCAGTTTTTGGCATGCTGATTTTCAACAGATATGAACTGCTCTGATTCAGATTGTATACTGATCATAAAACCGTTAAATTCACACACAAGTTTATTGTTGGAATTGTTGAGGGAAAAATGTTTAATTTCTGCATTGAATCTATTTTTGGAAATTAACTGTCAGTTTAAAATCTAAGAATTGTACTTTAAATTACATATTGTGATTTTATGCTTTATTTTTTAAAATTATGCTTTATTGTGCTTTTAAAACTTATTTATTCCTAAATCTTAGATCCCCAAAATCATGTTCTGGGTAGCAACCACATGTCAAAAGCTCTGTTATGCTTTTTATGCTTATTGTGCTTTTGGGTTGCACTAATGATAATTCAGGAAGAAGACGCACACACACGAACTACACTTTTCTAAGTGTTTTTCTGGACTCAGGAAGCCTCAAACCACGTATTTCCGATGAAACTTCCATATATAAGTTTTGGGTGAAAACCTAAGTAGGTACATGAAAGATAAGGTAAAAATCGGATATTCATATTCACATAACTTTCTCTGCCTACTACTCCAGTTCCTTTTACATAGCATTTACTAGTTCTATGAAATAATGTTTTTCTATCTACTTATTTAATGTAGATAAACATTTGTTGAGATGGTTTGATTGCACATTTATTGGTAGGTACGAGAGGAATACAAGAGGAATAGAGAAAATCGAATCGACAGTTAGATATTTAAAAAGGGTTCTCACTGTTTGCTGTACTTAAAATTCCTACTCTTTCCATAGCAACAAAGAATCAAGGGAATAGCGCTGGCTCTTTCAGTTACAAAGTATTGAACTATTAAAATCAGTAGCAACGGGTATCTCGAAATTGCTGATGTTACAAAATAAATCGTATGCCTTAAAGATGTCTACATGTTTTTGCGTAGTACATTTTTGTTTGTGTCTTGGTGTTTACTCGTAATATTAAGTTGGTCTGGGTGGCTCAGTTGGTTAGACGCTGGTCTACTGATCCCAAGGTAGCGGGTTCAAATCCGGCCCATACCGATGGTTTTAAGTGTGCTTAAAAACGACAGCTCCATGTCAGTAGATATACTGACGTGTAAGAGAACTCCTGCGGGACGAAATTCCGGCACACCGGCGATGCTGATGTGATCCTGATTGACAGCGTCGTTAAACAACAAAATAATTTAATTTAATGTAAGATTCTCAAAATCCTTCAGAAAGTAAATCTCCTAGACTCTTCCTGAAAAATTCGATATGTATGTACATTTAACTTGCATAGAATTTCTTAAGCTGTACATCCTGAATTTCCTGCAAATATTTTGTGAAGCCCTCTGCAATCTGCTTATGTGCTGTATACTGTTATGTTACTGATAAGCCATAAGAGACAGAAAACTACATTACACATATAAATATTGTTAAATCATACAACCACTTTCAAATATTCGTTGTTGTTGCTTTTTATTTTCTGAAGCCCAATAGATTTTTGGAGTTCTGTCACCACTCATTTGTTTTTTACATTGCCGGGCAAAGAGAATGAAATTTACAAGCCAGTTTGAAACAACCCACAATATTTTATTTTGACTGTCACTTCAACTTTCAGTACCTCTCTTGTATCTATAAGTAGAATGAGATGCGTGAGAAAACCATTTTTGTAAATGCTTATCTTGAATAACATTAGGATTAGGAATAGAAGATATATGGAGGGGATTCGGCCCTGAAGTCAGGCTTATTGTGCCTATGTCCCCAAGGGGACATCCTCGGGAGGAAAGAAAGGTATGAGGAGTCACCGGGCTGCCATATCCAGAGTAACGGCACAGATATAGGCAGAGGCCCCTAAGGTTTTCCAAATGTGACGATTCCTCGAAGTGTTTAGGTTTTCCGAGGCTATCTCAGAGGGATCTCGGCGCTGGGTCCAATGTTGCCAGATGCTACCTCTCACCCCACACCCGGATCCAACAAACGAGGGAGGAAAAGAGTTCTTGTCCATACATCATCCCTGCAAGCTGCACCTGACGTCTTCGCTGACACTTGCGACCCTGAAAGAACCAACGGGATGAAGGATGAATGAAATTATTCATGAATCGAAATAGAAGGTCTGGAAATTCTGCAGATGTAATTATCCTTCCCAGCATTCCCCTAGCAACCCAAGGAAACCCCTGAAAAAACCGTGTGTCAGGAAGGTCGGCCACGGGAATCAAACCAACTACCTTTCGAATGCGAGCTAAATAATATTAAATATATTATTTGTAGTAAAGCTTATAAAGTCATAAAAATAAGCAATCGAAGTGAAGAAAGTCATATAATAGATCATATTTATTTTATTTTCATTTACAGAAAGTATCCCAAGTGCTCTGGAGAACCATTGCAGTGATTGTGATGAAGCTGATAAGGAAAGGGTGAGAAAAGGAGTAAATTGTGTTCGATGTAAATTTGAAGACTACTGGGAAAAGATAGTGGAACACTTTGATCCAGAGAAGAAGTACCGTGACCTTGGTGTTGAATTCTTTGGAGAAAAAAGGTAACCTAGCCTTTAGTTTACAACAAAACTTGTTGAAAAATGGAGAGGGTTTTAAATCCATAATTAATTTTATGTTTTAAAACTGAACAAGGGTAAAAAAGGAAAGAAAACAGTCGGAAAGAAAGGAAATGCTTAAACATAATTTAGTAATTAAGTTTTTATTTTTTTCTCTGCTAGACCCAAACACTCGTACAATTCATCTTCATTTCAACTTTACAGTATCTGCCCATTCCCCTATCTCTGATAAGTAGGATTAGGCGAGTAAATTATCTGTAGTACTTCACGCGCAACTTACTTTTACTTACGAAGTAAAAACGAATGACACAATTGATTTTCACGATATAAACGCCACTTTTGACCCATTTAATGATTAGACTGACATTGTGACTGAGGTATTCACAGTAGTAAAATGAATCAGCTACTGCCACATGGAGCAAAGTACGGGGTAGGAGCTGGTTGCACTTTACTGCAGTGAACACATCATTTGCGATGTCAGTCCAATGATTAAATATACTATACTCCATTTCTTTGAAGTTTATTAATGCTCTATCATACAAAAATTCATTCAGACTGCTTCCTAAATCTTTGATGATTAGTAATTTAGGACCTAACATTTGGGACTTTATCACCTTAAATGATTTGTTCATAACAATGCATACATTTTAATATATTCTACTTTAAGTTAGTATGGCATAAAGAAGCCTTTATATCTTGCTGGTTTGGAATAAACTCATTTTTTTGAGCATATTACTGTTTTGTTCTGATTTACTTTTGAAAACACAATATTTATCATGATAGAAAGATTCACATAAGAAGTTGGTTGGGATTCAAAACATTGTTTTATGTCAAGGTTGTAAATTAAAAATAATGATGAATAAAAGATTTGAAAACTAAAAAGGCACTTACATTCAGACATCTAGTCAGTAATCAATACACTTGGACTTTCATTTTAAATCAGCATTCAACAAACACTAGTTTCTTCGGTTTTCCAAATGAAAGATACTTTTGTTAGCATAATGCACAAAAGATAGTTTCAGAAATACAGTGGAACGTTCGAACGTTTATAATTCAAAATCGCCTTTAAACTCGAAGATTTTTCTTGGCCCTTTGAATTTTGTATTAAAGAAATGTTTAAAAATCACATGTAATTTGAACTTATGTTCCTTAATTCAAAGTTTTTGTTCATAAATGTCAGTCCAAAATTAATCTATACGTGGACATTTAATATGATAACCTCATCCATGTGTTTCTGCGAAAGAGTTCATGGGGTTGTTTGTGTCGTCGGAAGGCATTTTTGGGTGTGGAATAGCGTTCCTAGCTGCCGGCCTTGAGCTTCAATATCTACTCCCACATCCCCTTGTTTAAAACAAGTGTGGCTTTACTTGTCGCTTGAGATTCCTACTGTTCAGTGTGTTGCAAATAAATACCATTATGTCTCTTAGTAAGCCGTTTATCCAGAACAAAACTAACTTTTGCAGAAAAAGTCGCCGTCATTAGATAGGTTGAAGAAAGAATACGGGATACCACCGACACGTTGTGAAATTATCTAAAGAATAAAGAGAAAATGTTAAGAAGTGCTTCGAGTAAAAATGGAGTCGAAAAAGAGTGAGACAACCGGGAAATCCAGATGCTGATGAGTGCATGTTAATTATTAATGGATATATATTGCCAAATTGTTAATTTTAGACATAACTTTTTTAATTCGAATAATTTTTTTCTTGTGCTTTCGAATTATCCTAGTTCCACTGTACACTCTCCAGTTTTGAGGACGGAGATAATAAAATAGCCCATACTGATTCCACTCTCTCTCTCTCTCTCTCTCTCTCTCTCTCTCTCTCTCTCTCTCTCTCTCTTACATACATACAGAAACAAGGAGAATTTTGGCAGCGCCATGGAAATGTGAACACATATATTTGATATTAACAGTGTTTCTCAGCTCTCAGCCGTGTAACAGCTGCAAACGTAAAAGAATTCCTCTGAATTATTATTAGGTATGCAACGTGGAATGGGGATTAGTATTACCTTGGTTATTTGTTTCTAACTAATTAATAATTACTGGTCACAATAATTGGGGGCGCTTTAGTTCTTACAATATCTGCAGTTAGCAGAATTTAAATATGTGAATTCCTACAAAATTAGAAGATAAAATTTTCTCTCCCACTAAGCACAGACCTTGAAGTATACAACCAGAATGCGGGTTGGTGTGGATATTTTGGTTCGTTGTCAAAATAATTGATGATACCTATACTTTGTAAAATACTAGACAAAATCCTCGGCCTAAAGAGAAAACCACATTGATATTTTGATTTTGTATGACTGTTTTTTAAGCAAGATATTAATTGCTGCGCTGCTAAGTTTTGCATATGTGTTGCTTGCGGTCTTCAAAACCTCTAACAATGTGAATATATGTTGATTGTGATGACAAAAATTAACATTTAAGTGTGTATGTAAAAGCTTCATAGGCACTGGTATTATGAAGGGAGCGTGAAGAAAAAGCACACCATCTCTGGGGGGGGGGGGGGGGGGTGCAGTATTACTATTCACGCTGACATATGTGTCTATAATAAAACAACAAAATTATGTCATGTTTGGTTCTGAGGCTTCGCAGACACCAAGTCCTCAACAAAGAATTCACTTGCGTCTCCTTGATCAAGAAATGACAATTCAAACAAGAACGTGGACCATTTTCCTATTCCAGCCTCACCAGTAACATACTTTGTAAACCTGCACCATACCCTGCATTTTGCTCTCTAAAAATACTGATTCACTTTCTCTTTTTCTAGCAAAAGTCGAATACAAAATTAAAAAAAAATAAGTTTCACAAATAAGTTTCATATTTCTTACCTGGCAAAAGTGCGAAGCTCAATGGTACGTATTTATTGTTACTAATTATAAGTAAAATTTGTACCAGTGTCGGGCGCAATACTGGAAGCTTTCGTCCTTGAACAGTTGCCGAATTCTTTAGCTTTGTTAAGCACAATAATTTTTGATATTTTAGTAACGTTTAATTCTGTTGAATGTAAACAGAAGTGATATAAAACTAATAGAATTACATAATTTATCCTATGATCAGAATACTAATTGGTTATTAGGATAATATTGTAATCCTCGTGAATTTGTATTTTTGCCTGTGAAGGTGTTTTTGTCTATTGTATTCAATATTTCCTGTACTGCCTGTCTAGAATTTGGCAGACTGGGGTTAAGCTATGACCTAGTATAATACACATCTTGTCTTATAAGTGCAAGGTACGATGGTGTTAATTAGCTTTCTTGTTCATGTTTTGCAATTTCTATCCTAACAGTTTTTAAGGGCTTTCTCATAAACACAGTAAATAAAGTTATAAGGCACCTCTTAAACATTTCCCACACACGGCTTGTGTGTTTAAAAACACCAGCAGTAAGTTTGTTGGCATAAATAAATAATATATTAAGCTGGCCATGGTAACTTGGTGGTTAAAGCAGCCGCTCGATAAGTGGTAGATCCGTGGTTCAAATCTTGGCTATGGCACTGAATTTTTCAGTCCTGATTCTACCTTTTAAATCTTCTGTATTGTTTCAAGTTTTAAAATTTACTAAAAACGAAGCACAGTAAATAAAGTTAAAACGCAACAGGTCCTCGAATGTTAGGTACTGCTTATTGGAAAGAAAAATAATTTTATGTGTGCTCTCACATAATCTGTATAACAAATTCTTTAAAAAAAAAACAGTTCTCTTCTAGGCATTTCATATCAATCAAGATGGGTATTATTAAAAATGGTTTTATTTCATGTTTGCTTCTAAGTACAATAAACAGATGGAATGCAGTGAGCTTAAGGATAATCAAATCTTTACATAAAAAGAACGAATGAAGACTTCCCATTTGAGAAAAGTGAGCAAGGGAAAATTTAAAAAATAACAAGGGAAACCTCAAAAAAGGTTCACTACACAAACAGGTATTTGACGTAAATTCTGCCTTTTAAGAAGAGCTAAATTTAAGGTTTAAGATTTTCTTTATCCGTTGTGGTTTGCTAGATATGCAAAAGTCACCCAGAATGAACACTTCTGAGGACACTCCTAGAAAATTCAAGATATGCATTTCATTTTGTCATAAGAATATTTCATATATACATATACATTTTTATCGTTAGGGTCATCTTTGATAAAACAAAAATTTCGAAAAATGTTCATATAAAGTGGAGGTTGCGGTGGGGGTGGGGGCGCAGGTTCTTGAAAAATTCTGAGTAAATACCAAGTTTGGTGTTCAACGGACTTTTCGATTTGGAGTTATGTTGTTTACTGACACACAGAGATCTTCTTCTAAGTCTTTCTTTTTATTCAGGAAGCCTCAAAACATGTATTTCCAGTGAAATATCGATAGGGAATATTTGAGTGGAATACATTACTTCCCCTACCTACTATTCGTAGTAGAGTAAGTAAAAATGACAAGGAACAACTTTCACTTTATCTTATTTTTCTCAACTTTTATATATATAAAGGCTGAAATATTTTTTATTGAAATTAGTCTTTTTTACAATCATCTACGAGTATCTACCAATAATGTTTAAATTGATCTATTATGCACCATTTAGTCACACTACTTGAAAAATGGCAAATTTTAAAATTAGTATATAGTAGTAGGTTTTAAATTATTTTTAAAATAATGTTTATAGCTTTAAACATAAGTGTCAGTTTTGGACGATATAGTGCGACAACATTGCTAAAACGTGTTATTTCGTAGTTTGAGTACCTACTCCTAAAAATGGCTTATTTTGGAAGATTGTGCAATTAACAATGTATAAAATTAATGCATAAATGAGCTCCTTGGATGGAAGTAAAGCTCCAATAGGAAATCCTAATTAGCAGTATGACCCCAGTTATGTTCCAACCCGAGTTCACACCGAATGAGGCGAGAACGTCTTCCCCATTAGAGTATATAAAACTATACTGCCTCCTGTGAGGTTTGAACTCACGACCGCTGGTTTACGAGACCAGTGCTCTGCCACTGAGCTAAAGAGGCGATCGATTGTAGGCTCCTGTTTTAGTACTGATAGCGCAAAGCAAACACGACAGTTCTGAGCGAAACGGTTAAAAAGATTAAGAGTGAAATGTTTAGAATTTTTCACTTTCACTGAACTTTTAACACAAGAGATTTGAAATGATGAATGAAATGAAATTATTCAGGTGCACTTAAACTGCATTAAGTGCAATATCAGGTCCTTGAACTGATTTTCATGGAGAATAGCGCTCTATGCAGTAATCCTTCAACCTGACAACTTTCCTAAGTGTATTGCCGCATTCATGGCAAATGACGGAATTAACTTAGGTTCCGGCATGTTCCAGCATAAGAGAGGTCGGCTTTGTGCATTGTTATCAGCTCCATAATGTCATTGCCGTTGGTATAATTTAACGAAATAAATATTCCATGGTCCTGATATAGATCACATGATCCTCAGTTACCTTATATTGAACCGACCATGGCCGTTCTCTGTGCAATTGTCGAGAATAGGTTAATACATTATAGATTATAGCTCCTCTTCTGCATCTACCCGCATTGAATTTCAACTGTTCGTAATTTACAAGCAAACTATAGCGAAGAAAATGGCAACACTTTGCCTTTGTATTTCATGAGTGTTTTAAATTTAAATTTTGAAATTCCTAAAATGCCTAGCCTATTTCTAATGTGTGCCGTGTCTAGTGCACGGTTTTGCGTATCTGACGCATATTTGAGTGCATGATAAAACTTTTTTTATTCTTCTGCCTAAAAGCTTTCCACATTTGCAAAGCGTTTTAAAATAATTCACTTTGATTTTTCAATATCGAGCGAGGTGGCGCCACAACAGCATGTGCAACTCGCATTCGGGAGGTACCGGGTTCGACTCTCGGCGACCGCACGCTCTAACTTAGGTACTTTCGTGGTCTTCCCTTATGCCTAATTTCATACCACGAATTCATTTCCTTATCATTTTTCAGGCGTTCTTTGAAGCAAGTGGTTTTGGTGGTGTCGGGCACTTCACAATTGAAAAATTTGCCTAACTAAATGAAAAGTGTTGTACGGAATTGCCACTGTTAATGAATACCTTGGTAAGTTAGCTTCCGAAAAACAAAACAAAATACCACTGCTTTTGGATGCAGCAGTGATTGATCATTGCAAGATATTCCATGGCAGTTCTGAAGTGCTTATGTACGAGTATTCTCAGGCTGGACCTCCCGGACACGTAGCAAGCAAAGAACATCGTACCCAAGTGGGATGGCCCAGGCAGTAACGTCTATACCCGTATTCGGGAAGTCACGGGTTCGATCCTCGTGGCCGACACTCCTGATCCATGGGCTTTTTCGGAGGCCGCCAGGCGAATGCTGGGAAGAATTTTCATATCCTCTAAATTTCCTATCTCTCCATTTCGTTACATTAATCATCTCATTTCACCCATTATACTGTTAGGATTCTTTAACGGTTAGAATCGTCGGCGAGCGTCGTGGCAGCAGCACGGCTGGGGGAAAAGGATGCGCTCTGGGAATCTCGTCCCCCGGATTGGAAGGCGAGTCACTGGTTTCCGGTCGTCTCATGGGATGATACAAGCCCGAGCGGGGAAGAGGAGCTAAGTCAGCCTCTGCCGGGGTGTTTCTAACTAGCGAAATATAGGGGCCCCGCCACCTGCTCTATAGTGGTAACGTTCCGGCCGTCCTTAGGATCCATCCCTCCCGAGGGTGCCCCGTGAGGGGTATAGGCAGAAAAGGTCGCCTTTCTGTCGAGGTGATAAAATCCCTTCCGCAAGTTATCACTGAGTCATTGCGTCAACGTAACTGTTGTTCACTCATTCATCAAAATTCGTGGTTTACCTTTTACCTTACTGTTTTGTATTCACACACTTCCGGTCAGCTATAAACTACGTCCAATTTTAGCCATCAAGTAGTGTAAATATATCTAATAGAGGATGCATTATTTCAGCTTACACAAATTATAAAAGTGCAACAATTATGAAATGTATTTTCTTTCTTTCATTTTTCTCCACGCTTTGAAATGCAAAAATATGCGCTAGAATAATATTTCCCATAAAACTCTATTATGTCTACACGGTAGAAGTAATTGGTTTAAAATATATGTCTGTCATGAATTCTGAAATAGACGTAGTAGGTACATAGTTTTGGATTCCGCGAACCATGAACTGTCTCCCTTCGGTTACAGCGTTAAATATGAACATTAACTTGTGGAGGACATCACCTTGAAGAGAAATACTGTTACTAAAGACTAAGTACACCTTTACGCACTGAGAACATCCAGTGTTTGTTAAGTTAGCGACCCGAATCGCACAAGTACATGTCTTCACATGCAGGTGCAGCGGAACAACTGAAACACGACAGATATAAGTATGTATATCAAGAATCATTGAGGTCTCTATGCCGTAACAAAGAGGAACTGTTACCAGGTTCATACAGCCTGAAAAATGATCCGAATTCGTCGATGAGACTGTATTGGAACACACATGTGAAAAATTTGATCTGTTGTACTCTTGTGCAAAAAGTTTATTCTTCGTTTTAATTCATGTAAATCGAGATAAATATTTATTTACAGAAAGTGTATAGTTACATACTTCCTTGTGGGTATAAAGGGAACAAGAAAATGCACTAGGCCTAAACGACAGTTAAATTATTTAAGAGTTAGCTTCTACGTGATGGTTTTGAAATTCCGTTCTCTTTGCAAGTTCAGGACATAAAAAGGAACAAAAACGTATTGGCACATTCAAACAATAATATCAAGGTTCACCCCACGAAAAAGACAAAGAACAAAAAAGAAATGGAGCAGTGCGGGATGGCTCAGACGGTAATATCTGTGGTCCTCATTTGTCACTTTACATGTTCGATTCCCGCGGCTGACCTTCCTGACCTTGGATTTTTTGTCGGGTTTACTCGGGTCACTAAGGCGAATGCTGTGAAAGATGTTTACCTTACATTCCTCGTTTCATTTCTTTTCACTTCATTTATTTCGTTACTTCTACCCAGTCTTTCCAGGTTTTAAGAGTCAGCGGATTCGCCGGTGGAACTTGTGCTCTGAAAATGGAGTGCTGGACTACTGGGAGGCTCTGTGGTCGGTCGGCCGCCCTATCGGGGGGTGGGGGGGGGACTGATTCATCAGTCAGACCTGGCTGATGGCGAGCTCTCTGTGGCGACCTGGAACTCCATGGGCTGAAGAACTTGTCTGAATCTGTTAGGGAGCCACCGTAGTTGTGGCTCCACCTATGATGCGTTCTGGCCGCCTGTAGGGCACTTTCATCTCATCCTTCATCCTGGGGTTCAACACACAATAAACTATCGCTGATGTGCTGGGATCCTTGTCGTGACAGACAGACAGACTGACTGACTGACTCCACAAGAAAGAATGTATTTGGCATACACAAATTGTGAAGTTTTGATGAGATTAGCTTTTTTGTATAGTAAGAGCTTACAAATTATGCAAAAGTCATCTAGAATGAAGAGGACTAAGAACATTTCCAGAAAATTCTAGATATACCTTTCATTTGTCATGAAATATCTTAAACATATGATACATTAATTAAAACGTTTTACGAAAATGAACATTTTGGGCAAACAGAATTCTATGCAAAGGGTAGTCTGGGGAGGGGGACTTTCCTTTAAAATCTTTCTATCGCATACTTGGAAGATGTTGAACCTAATTACCAAATTTGGTATTCAACCGACTTTCGTTTTTGAATTACACATATACATAATCACATTTTTTTATTCAGGAAGTCTCAAAATACGTTATTTCTGATAAAATGTCGATATCAAACTTTGGGTGGAATACAGTACTTCCCGTACTTGCCGTACATAGTACATGAATTAAAAGATGTCCTGTGTGCTCTAGGGATAACATGCTAGCCTTTGGTTCCCAAGGTCGAGGGTTCAAACCCGGTAGAGGGCGTAAAAATCTTTCCCACCGTGTCCTAGATTTATGGCATGTGACGGAACCTCAAGCCTGGCAAAATTAGGGGTCTTTCACCCCCACTATCTAGTGGGACGCTGAGAACCGTAACAGTATGAGAATTCATAAATAAACTTTCAATTTCTCAATTTATTTAGTAAAAGGTAACGACTCTTGGACTAAGGTAACTGTATTCTAATGGATAGATCTTGTGAGCACAGCCGAATAGGCAATGACTATAGCTTCAGAAGAAAGCTTAGCGAAAAGAACTTCACCACATCGATAACAACAAAGGTCTTCTAAAATACTTAGGAACATGTTACCTAAAAACTCTCTGAAGTGAAAAATAGTTATAAAATTTGTATCGTTTGCAATAACTAATAGTAGTATAGTCCCTCTTCCCCCTCTCTGTCTCTGTGTATGTATGTGAAATGTTTTACTTTCTCTACTACGTTTAGTAAAGCAGGGGAAGTATTGTATTCCACCCAAAAATTCGATATCGAGATTTCACCGGAAATACATGTATTGAGGCCCCTGAATCCAAAAATAAAAAGGTCCGTGTGTGTGTCTGTAACTGTGTGTCTGTCAGTCTTTACACAACATAACTCTAAAACGAAAAATCGGTTAAAAACCAAAGTTAATATTTAAGTTTAATATCTTTCACGAAGATTTTGAAGAAAATTCCTCCACCCTAAACTATCCTTTACATGGAAAAATTTTTGAACACTTTGAAACTGGCTATTAAAATGTCATATGTTTGAGATATTTTTATGACAAATGAAATGTATATCTTGAATTTTCTGGCTATAGCCCATGAAGTCCTGACTTTTGCATAACTGGTAAACCGTAACAGATAAAGCAAATCTTACTACACAAACAACGTAGATCTTGCTAAAACACACAATTTATGTCTAAATACATTGTTTTGTAGAGTGTACCATTTCGGAGATATTTCTCGTTATTTCTATAAGTTTTGGGGAACTTGCACTTTTGTCAAATGGAACATCACTATTCATTTTTTTATATGTTAATCGTGCAAAGAGAACCGAATTTGAAAGCGTTAAAATATTTGACTACCACTCAAAGCCTACTTTACTCCCATATTCCCGTTGCACGTGTAAGAAAACAAGCAATAAATACAAATGTTTATCTCAGCTAACACCCAGAAAATAGAAGAATAAGAGTTTGTAAGAATGGTTAGTACAAGAGTAGAAAAAGTCATGTGAGTGCAACACATATGTTTTAAAATGCGGTGTATTTTGGAAAATAAAGTAATTTGTGAAAAGGAAATTCTGATTTGTGAAATTTAATTATCTAATATATGTGCACATTACGTTTCATTGCTTATTAGGCATTCTGTATTGGGAGTAAGAACTGAGTTCTGGCGTCACACAGAAAATAATAAAAGATAGGTGCGAAATGTACAGTTAGACAGTACTTCGTATAAATATTGTCTGCGAAGTTCACGGCCAGTCTCATGAAAACAACAAACATTTTCAAGGCAATCCTCCAGAATATTAATGCAATTGTCTGACTTACTGCTACACAAATGTACACAGCTTGTAGATATGTTTCTCTGAGTCCACTGCTTCATTCACAATAGTTTTTCTTTTACCACTCTGTCAATTTGTAGCTTCATAATCGAATAGTGGTGATGAGAAGTATTCTTATCGTAACGAAGGTATATGTCCATTAATCACAGTCCTATAATCGCATTTATTTTTTCTTTTCTTTGCTTTTCAGTGAAGGACGCTTCTTTACATAGTAGTATTTGTAGTCCCTTTGGATTAAAAGTTAATTTGGGAGGTTTTGCATTCATTATACAGAGTTAGTGCTTCGTTTTAGAACTTTCCTTGTTGCAAGATGTTCCCCGTGTCATTGCCGGTAGTCTTCCGTGAATTTATAGTGATCAAAGTTTTATTCATAAAGAGCATAGTCCATTTGCGCCTAAGCCTGTGATTGTAACAATAAGGTGTAGCGAAACTTTCAGGATAGGTATTGTAAAAGGGAAAATATGTACATACACGGAAAGGGCATCTCGCATAACTCGACCTACGCAGATCTATTGTGTGCTAACACTTTCAGGAGGTAGGGATGAAGTGAGGGAACCGAAAGGGCCACGGCACCGTAGTTAGACCGGCCACAGAGACGCGCGGAAGTCATAACAAGTACTGAAATCCGGGCGCCGAGTAGCCACCACACCGCGGGTCCGGAACCGTTCAAGCGTCCATCCCCCCCACCACCCCTCTCCCCCGGCGACAGACAGAGGCCGGCCAAACTACCCAGCACCAAAAACAGCAGTTACCATGCGCAAAATCCATGCAATCTGCCAGATACCGGCAGCACCGCGAGGAAGTACACCTGAAAGATGATAAGGAAATGGAATGAGGGGAAATTATGGAAAGGGAACTGTGGTATGAAAGAATGCACCCCAGCATTCGCCCAAGTGGCATGGAAAACCACGGAAAAACCCAAGTCATACACGTTGCCGCGGCGCCATCTCGCCCGCTGTCAGGGTACATTCCTCACACGTTATTTGGATGTTCACACTTTATTTCTATATCAAAACTTTCTTGCAACTCTCCAAGGTGTACTATTAATATAGAACAATATGTACACATACACAGCTGATTCTCTCATTACAATGTTAGTATAGAGCAGGGATGTCAACCCAAGCGCAATTTCGTGACCTTGTGCTCACAGGTATGAAGCGTTCCGAGAAAGACTGTGGTATGCAAACAAGGTTTGTAGGAGGCGACATTAAGCAAAACATAACAAAAGATGGGTGTATAAAGTTGAAAGAGAAAATAAGATAACTCTTTTCTTCTTGTTTGTATTTATTTACATAAATCTTTTGGTCATAAGGTTTTATTATGAATTACATAGTAGGTGCTGCTTTTATTCAAAAACAAATTAATGTTCCAAAAACAGAGCATTAAAACCACAAAACACAAAGAATATTTATATAACTTTTACAATGCAAAATGAAACAGACTTTCTTCTGTAGTAAAAATAAAATAACTCCACATTAAAACCTCTACTTATGGCCACACTTTGAACCTAATTTCGTATTTATTATGCCCATTTTGTGCTTTTATACCAACATGTTAATATTTGGGGAAACAATTGCATAAGAAATTCTCAAGTCAAACGTAGGGTTATTATCAGACAGTAAAATTCTGCTTTTAGATGGGTTTTTTCAAGACCTTTTAAGGGAAGAAACAAAAAACTGTTGGCAGATGTACCTATGTATTGCAGGTGCTGCTGTTACAGGCAGCTGGGCCTGGTGACCACCGAAGCGCGCGCTTGCACTCAAGGACACTGTCAATAGCTATATTATAAATGTTTCAAATATGTAATTGAAATATGGTTTATATAAATATTACAACTTTTATATTGCTGAGTAAACACCTCAGACAAATGTTAAGCCTGGCAATGTAAATCTATAACAGTTGTCAGTATTTTAAGCATTGTAAGGTGTAAAATACATCCAATTTGCTTTTCCGTTCAGTGAAAATCTACTTGAGTCAAGGTATGTTCTTTTTCAGTTAAATGTCAAGAGTATGAAATGTACTTTTTCATAATTTTATAAGTATAAAAATTGCAACAAAGGACGTATAACGTCTTAATGTACACGATGTAAGATATTTTTCACTTCAGGTTTGCCATAGTCATGCAGTTAAAGGTGTCTAGCTCAACACAAATCCAAGTATTCGTTTGCCACGCCTTGTAGTATTGTATAGTTAAACACGTGCTGAAATCAGGCTGTGTAGCTGATCTAAATATCATTTGCACCCACAACATCTATTGTACAACAGGAAAAATAATCGTAATAATAAACTGTCAGATGCCTTTAAATTTTGCGGCTGCACTAACCCAGCTGCACAAACACCCCTTTCTGGACGAAGGCCTATCGCCCGGCTGCTGCGTCCTCCGCCTCTGCCCTCCACAGGCGTCGTGATGCAGTACAAGGTGGGACATGGTCAGCGCCCCGTCCCTCTTGGCCTGCTACGTGGTCTTCGCAAACCATCAAGCAGCACATCATTTGCCTCCGTAGGGCTAACGAGGCTGAGTGCACCCCGAACTAAGTCTCCCAGCGGGAGAAAATCCTCACGCCGATATGGGAATCGAACCCGGATCTGCCGCTTGGTAGGCAGAAATACTATCAGTTGTTAAGGAGATGACCAATCAGGCAATTAATTCGCAATTTTAAAGGTGTCTCTTTTCCACAGATACTGTTAAAAATAAGATCGATCACGAATCATTAACCATTTGCTTGTTAGAACCCAGTGAAATGGTTGAGTGAAAATATATTAAGATATTCATGTAGCCGTGGTATAAACGTTTTTTTAAACCAAAATGTGTTGTTCCCATAGCTTATTATGGAGTACAAATTATGTTGTGACGTCGTCCTGGTTTCAGTATAAACAGCTTCACTTCAGTTACATGATTCAGCTTAGTTTTTACTGTCCTTCAGTAATGTGATCTAGTTCAGTGTTCACTGCTGCTTTTCCTCGCTCTTAGCGTCGTAATGAAGTCCACGCGAAACAGTCTCTTCTTCCTTCCTCTTCATTTGCTAGGGCGTCGAACATAAGACCTCTCTAATCTCTCGCGATAGCAGTATCTTACTCGAAAAACGCACCGAGAAACTACAACTTTGTCTCAATTAAGAAGAGTTCACGGTCGCATTCGATACATAGCAGCTGGAGTTTTGAGAGTTCTCGGGAGACTTGGCGAGAACTATCTAGACAAATCTAGCTATCTCTAAATAGTTATATCTTTGATCTCCTTCAAAAAGTTCTGCAAATACCCCCAGATAATGAGGGGTCGTCCTTCATTTGTGGAAGGGTATTTTACTTTCTCTATTGGTAAGTAGAGGAAGTATTGTATTCCAACCAAAAATTCGATGTCGAGATTTCACCGGAAATATATGTTTTAGACCCCTGAATCCAAGAAAAGCATTTTTAGAAAACGGTTCGTGTGTGTCTATGTGTCAGTCTGTGTGTCAGTCTGTGGACAGCATAACTCAAAAATGAAAAGTTGGTTAAAAACAAAAGTTGGTATTTAAGTTTAATGTCTTTCAAGGATGCGACACAAATATTTTGAAGAAAATAGCTCCACCCTAAACTACCCTTTACATGGAAGATTTTTCGAAAATTTTGATTTTCTTGAAAATGGCTCTAACGATTTTGATTAAAATGTCATATGTTTGAGATATTTTTATGGCAATTGAAATGTATATCTTGAATTTTCTGACTATAGCCCCTGTAGTCGTATTTACTCTGGACGACTTTTGCATAACTAAACCGTTAGAGATAGACCAAATCCTACTATACAAAAAATTTAGATGTTGCTAAAATACACAATTTATGTCCCAATGAATTTTCTTGTAGGGTGAACCATTTCGGAGATATTCTTTTTTATGTGTGTGAGTTTCGGAAAACTTAGAACTTTCGTGAAATGGAGCAACGTTGTTCATTTTTTTAGATGTTAAGTGTGCAAAGACAACAGAATCTCAAAGCTTTAAAACATTTGACTATCGCACAAAGCCTACTGTATTCTAACATTCCCCTTGCACCTACAAGGAAATAAGCAATAAGATAAGTTGTACAAATGTTTATCTTAACTAACACGAAGAAGATATAGGAATAAGAGTTTGTAAGAGTGGTTAGTACAAGAGTAGAGAAAGTCATGTGAGTGCAACACTACAGATTTTTAGAAAAAGATCTCTCTGTCTCTCTCTCTCTGTCTCTCTGAGTGTGTGTGTCTGAGTCTGTGAGTGCCAGTATGTGGACAGCATAACTCAAAAACGAAAAGTCGGTTAAAAGCAAAAGTTCGTATTTAAGTTTAATGTCTTTCAAGCATGCGACATGAAGATTTTGAAGAAAATAGCCGCACCCTAAACTATCCTTTACATGGAAAATTTTCATTCTCTTGAAAATTAAAACGATTTTGATTAAAATTAAATATGTTTAAAATATTTGTATGACAATTAATGAAATATATATTTTGAATTTTCTGGCTATAGCCTATGTAGTCCGGTTTACTCTGATGACTTTTGAATAACTCGCAAACCGTAAGAGATAGACAAAATCTTACTGCACAAAAAATGTAGGTCCATCTAAAACACACACTTTATGTCTGAATACATTTTCTGTAGAGTGAACCATTTCGGAGATATTTCTTGTTTTTTGTCTCAGTTTCAGAAAACAAACTATCGTCAAACACATCTAAACTAAGCCCTGGCACTACAGCCCATGAACAGCCAAGCCTTACCCCAGCCGCTGCGTCCCACGCCTCGGCCCACTACAGGCGTCATTGGCGGGGTGTAGTACTGGAGGGTACGTGGTCAGCGTCCCGATCCCTCCCGGCCAGTTATGCGATCTTTATGACCTGGGGCCGCTTTCCATCAAGTATCTCGATTGGTCCCCCTGGTACTAACGAGGCTGAGTGCATCCCGTGCCAGACCTCCCAGAGGGGATAAAATGCCCATGCTGGTACTGTGATCCAACCCGGGTCATCCGCCCCAGAGGCAGGCGCGCTACCAATTGAGCTACGGAAGCAGTCCAAATACATCGTTGTTTATATGTTAGGAAAGCTTTAAAAGACTTGACTATCCCTCAAAGCCTACTGTATTCTCATAGTCCCCTTGTAGGTGCCTACAAGGAAATAACGAATAAGATCATTTCTACAAATGTTTATCTCAACTGGCGCGAAGAAGATATAGGAACAAGAGTTAGTAAGAAGAGTAGAGAAAGTCATGGGGGTGTAACACATCAGATTTTTAATTATTCAGGTGTGGTGATGCCCGTTGTGTAAACTTTGCTTAACTCCCTATTCAAAACAAGGACAAATCTTAAAGGATGCGGCAGGCATTTCCTGTCCAACAACCTTCACCATCGTGCTTAAACCACATCTGCTGTATCACTGGAATTATTAGACATTAAAATTACTGTCTCGGGTAAACCGACTCGTCCGTTAAGAAAATAATGTTTAATAGCAAAGAGTATAGGGCACTCTGTCCCATCTACTGGCAGGAACGAAGTGCTTTTGACACCTTGAATAGCTCGGTGCAGTAATTCTTGATATACGATTCACAACACATTTAGATTTATTTGCTTTTGCATAGCAACTTCGCATGTCGAAATTACTAGATTTAGATCCTCTCATGCTAATACTATTTCTTCTTCTCTAGGTGCAATAGATTTTGATGCATCTATGTACATATACTATTTTCACGAAACGTCGAAGTATATTAAGAATGTTCGGCTACTAGGTTGATTTCATTTCGGAATAGGCTCTGCATACAAGGGCATACTATTAATTAGTACTTTGTTATCGGCTTTGTTACACATGGTGTACATGTCCGTGTCGACGTAATTTCTTTCCATGTTCATACATTTGTTCATAAAATCACGATAGGAACATTACCTTCATTTGCATGCATCACAGGAAAACTAGTTGCTTTTGGTTTTTACATGAAGGCAAGGATGGGGCAGAGTGCGCATGAATACAGATCATGAATGTTTGCTTACTTACAGCATTCTAGGTGCTCGGTGCACTAGCGGCCAAAACTAACAAAATAACTGCAGTTTTGTTTCGAAATTAAGTGGAGGCATTTAGAAAGCACAAGATATGTAGGCCTTCCTGCTTTTATTGTGAGATAATCGCATGCCATGTAAATTTTAGGGCATTTTATTGAATGATACCCTTTAGTGCGTACATGTGTTTAAGTATACATGTAATTAAGAGAGCAATACTTGATATCTACATGATAGAATATCATGTAATGACTGTTTTTTGAGACGCAAATACGCAAAAACTACTGAATGTATCGATATGGGACTACAACGATTCGAATCCATAGGCGGTTCTAGGCTACTTATCATCATGCTTCCATAGACCCTCTGCCATTTTGTTAAATTTGTTTTTCTGGACATATTTTCCCGCCTACATAAGCAATTCTTCCTCTAGTTCCTAAAACATTTTTATATCCCCTTCGGAATAACCTCAACCAAAGCAATTCGAATAGCTCTGATGTTAGAGCGATATGTAAAGGACCTGGCCATCCATTTAAAGCCAAACGTCGCAAAACGCTTGGAAGATAACGGGGTTACGTAGTCATTGATTTACAGGTTAAGATTAACCCGGAGAAGCTGAGGGGTGACGGCTTGTAAACCGTAAACCGTCATCATTCCCAAAAATTGCTCAGTATCATTTATTACAATCACTTACCCTCAATTTGTAAGCCATTATAATATAAACAGGGCGGCGCCTTGGCGGCTACACTGGTTATCAACAAGGCGGCCCAGGTTCAATCCCAGTGACCCACATGTGGTATTCGTGGTAGAAGAAGCGGCATCTGGATGGGTTTTCTTCGGGTTCTCCGGTTTCCCCCGTCATTCATTCCAGCAACTGCTACATCATCACCTTTCTATTCACCTATTTCGCCAGCGTTTCTTATCATTCTCTTCCTCACTCTCATGCCTGGGGCTGGGCTGACTAGTCACTTCCAGGTTTAGTCATGGGCTTGTAAGTTCTAGGGGTCTCAGTCCTCCATACGAGAAGGCTAACCAGATGAAGATGAAGAAGATAATATAAGCAGAGAAATAACTAAGTTCTTTAATAGCTTTATGTCCCCATCTTATATTTTATTTTCTTCTAGAAAGGCAAAGAAATAGAACACAAACTGATAATATCAGAGCATTAAAGGAATTCCAGTGATGATTTATTAAAAAAAATATTTTTCTCACTACAGTACACTCATAGGGCTTTCGTGGTTATATTTATTATTAAGATACTCTAGAAGTGTAAGGAATTATCTCTTAAAAGGCCATAAACATATTAATTTGTGATTTTAATGCACATGGTTTACAGCATTTTTAGTTGAGACCTATATTTAGATTTTAATTCAAATTTTCCTTTTCCAGCTGTTAGTAGAGCGGAGCGTCAGGCAGGCATCAAGCAACAAGCTAACCAAGAGCACATTTACTCACAGTACATCACCACCGAAGAGTCTGTGACAAACGGGTTGTGGAGAGATGTGATATGTCAACTAATAAAAAGGATACCAGACCGGAGTTCAAATCAAATGTTTTTTCGACAAATATCTTGCTAAAAGGATTATGCAAGAAAATGTAAATACAAAACTGTCATTGGAATAATTTTGAGCATTGTCACGATGGTGTATATTTTAAAGTCTTGCCCTATGGTAAATCACTTGAATTTGTTTTAATATTATTTCAAAATAGTACTGACTGTTACAAGGAAAATTACACGTTGTACTCTTTGTGTTTGTAGTATCGAAAACACAACAGAAATTGTTATGTGCAGATCATTTGAAACTATATTATATTTAGGTTTATTTCACGGTCAGTTTGCGTACGTTTTCCGAATTTTGTTGTATGTTTTACAATGTGTGTCATATGGTTTACTTTGACCTAATTGCTACTAAGACGTAACTTCCTGCCTAGTCCGAATGTAATGTATTAGCCCATTTACAGTAGATTTGTTTATTCGTACTCTTTAACAGTACATTATTGTAACTGTTTCAATGTCATTATGTATGTATTTTAAATAATATATTAATAGTATATATAATAATACAGATAAATAACTGTATATACGCATTTCATGCTGGTTTTTATTTTCTCTCCTATGTACGTATAACTAGGGGAAGTATTGTATTCGAGCCAAAAATTCCATGTCGAGATTTCACCGGATATATGTTTTGAGGTCTGCTGGATCCAAGAAAAGCATTTTTAGAAAAAGGTCGGTATACGTGTATATGTGTGTGTGTGTGTGTGTGTGTGTGTGTGTGTGTGTGTGTGTGTGTGTGTGTGTGTGTGTGTGTGTGTGTGTGTGTGTGTGTGTGTGTGTGTGTGTGTGTGTGTGTGTGTGTGTGTGTGTGTGTGTGTGTGTGTGTGTGTGTGTGTGTGTGTGTGTGTGTGTGTGTGTGTGTGTGTGTGTGTGTGTGTGTGTGTGTGTGTGTGTGTGTGTGTGTGTGTGTGTGTGTGTGTGTGTGTGTGTGTGTGTGTGTGTGTGTGTGTGTGTGTGTGTGTGTGTGTGTGTGTGTGTGTGTGTGTGTGTGTGTGTGTGTGTGTGTGTGTGTGTGTGTGTGTGTGTGTGTGTGTGTGTGTGTGTGTGTGTGTGTGTGTGTGTGTGTGTGTGTGTGTGTGTGTGTGTGTGTGTGTGTGTGTGTGTGTGTGTGTGTGTGTGTGTGTGTGTGTGTGTGTGTGTGTGTGTGTGTGTGTGTGTGTGTGTGTGTGTGTGTGTGTGTGTGTGTGTGTGTGTGTGTGTGTGTGTGTGTGTGTGTGTGTGTGTGTGTGTGTGTGTGTGTGTGTGTGTGTGTGTGTGTGTGTGTGTGTGTGTGTGTGTGTGTGTGTGTGTGTGTGTGTGTGTGTGTGTGTGTGTGTGTGTGTGTGTGTGTGTGTGTGTGTGTGTGTGTGTGTGTGTGTGTGTGTGTGTGTGTGTGTGTGTGTGTGTGTGTGTGTGTGTGTGTGTGTGTGTGTGTGTGTGTGTGTGTGTGTGTGTGTGTGTGTGTGTGTGTGTGTGTGTGTGTGTGTGTGTGTGTGTGTGTGTGTGTGTGTGTGTGTGTGTGTGTGTGTGTGTGTGTGTGTGTGTGTGTGTGTGTGTGTGTGTGTGTGTGTGTGTGTGTGTGTGTGTGTGTGTGTGTGTGTGTGTGTGTGTGTGTGTGTGTGTGTGTGTGTGTGTGTGTGTGTGTGTGTGTGTGTGTGTGTGTGTGTGTGTGTGTGTGTGTGTGTGTGTGTGTGTGTGTGTGTGTGTGTGTGTGTGTGTGTGTGTGTGTGTGTGTGTGTGTGTGTGTGTGTGTGTGTGTGTGTGTGTGTGTGTGTGTGTGTGTGTGTGTGTGTGTGTGTGTGTGTGTGTGTGTGTGTGTGTGTGTGTGTGTGTGTGTGTGTGTGTGTGTGTGTGTGTGTGTGTGTGTGTGTGTGTGTGTGTGTGTGTGTGTGTGTGTGTGTGTGTGTGTGTGTGTGTGTGTGTGTGTGTGTGTGTGTGTGTGTGTGTGTGTGTGTGTGTGTGTGTGTGTGTGTGTGTGTGTGTGTGTGTGTGTGTGTGTGTGTGTGTGTGTGTGTGTGTGTGTGTGTGTGTGTGTGTGTGTGTGTGTGTGTGTGTGTGTGTGTGTGTGTGTGTGTGTGTGTGTGTGTGTGTGTGTGTGTGTGTGTGTGTGTGTGTGTGTGTGTGTGTGTGTGTGTGTGTGTGTGTGTGTGTGTGTGTGTGTGTGTGTGTGTGTGTGTGTGTGTGTGTGTGTGTGTGTGTGTGTGTGTGTGTGTGTGTGTGTGTGTGTGTGTGTGTGTGTGTGTGTGTGTGTGTGTGTGTGTGTGTGTGTGTGTGTGTGTGTGTGTGTGTGTGTGTGTGTGTGTGTGTGTGTGTGTGTGTGTGTGTGTGTGTGTGTGTGTGTGTGTGTGTGTGTGTGTGTGTGTGTGTGTGTGTGTGTGTGTGTGTGTGTGTGTGTGTGTGTGTGTGTGTGTGTGTGTGTGTGTGTGTGTGTGTGTGTGTGTGTGTGTGTGTGTGTGTGTGTGTGTGTGTGTGTGTGTGTGTGTGTGTGTGTGTGTGTGTGTGTGTGTGTGTGTGTGTGTGTGTGTGTGTGTGTGTGTCAGGGGCCAACTGCGATAGGTACGGGTTTGGCGCGCCCGGGGTGGGGTCCCGAGTCATACTCTCAATTGGTTTCCTCTGAGGGGTGAGGGCATATGCTAAACGCCCAATCAACTCTGGTTCCTGTATGTGTTTGACCTTAACAATTATACCTTCCTGAAAACAGTCTGATGGATAACCTACCTTTTTTTTTTTTTTTTTTTTTTTTTTTTAACGTCCTCCAATATTGTGTCATATCGGACGAATGAATGAAATGGGTGAAATGATGCTCAAATGAGCCCGAGGTCCATGGAGCTTTAAGTTACCCGACATTCGTCTTCTCAGGGTAGGAAAACCTCGGAAAAAAAACCTTACCCGGATAACTTACCGTAAGCGAGATTCGAACTCGCGACCTCTTGAACGTGAGGCAGACACGCTAACCATCACGCTATGGAGGCGGGCTGGATAACCTACGCGTGGGTTGTTGGTGGATGGGGTGATTCTAGGGGTGACTGGGTAACCGCGTAATACGCAGTCCCTGGTTATGATGTAGGATCTGTGTTTGAATCCGCTGATAAAGGTCAGTCCCCGGGGGGGGGGGGGGGGGCGGCAATTGCATGAGCTGCACTCCTGGGTCCCTCTGTCTATACACTGGGATGTGTGATTCTAGGGTGAGCAAAGTCCAGTTTAGGACTCTCACCTAAGCCGCGTTGGCGTCCAGATCTCTAAAAGCCAAACATGTTAGCCAGCTATCCGGTGCGTGTAGAGATGCACAGAACGCTGAACTCCTCTCGCTGTGTTGTGAACACCCGTGCATTAGACGATATGTCCAATAAAGAAATTAAGGAGATCTTAGAAAGTCAAGGTGTGGTATCTGTTTAACGGGTTCAGAGGAAAGAACGAGGCGACTATCTGCCTACCCGTACCCTGTTCCTTAACTTTGAACGGATCGATCTCCCGCAAAGGATTAAGGCAGAGTATGAGGCTATTGAAGTTAGACCTTACATCCCGAACCCGCCGAGATGTTATAAACTCCAGCGCTTTGTTCACACAAATGGCTCCTAGAGTGGTAGAGCTACCTGCATGAACCGTGGAGGCATCGCCCATGACGACGAATGTACCTTACCTCCCTGTTGTGTTAACTGCAGTGAGAACATCAAGCTAGCTCCCATGAATGCCCCCATTTTATGGAGGAGAGGGCGATCCAGGAGATTGGGTTAAAAAATAGGTATCCTTCTCAGAAACCCGTAAACTCCTGCGTATCCGACAGCCCTCTATCCCAAGGTCCGGTACATATAACTCAGTTGTAGCTAGCTACACAAACCAGAGATCATGACCTGGCTACAATTTCCGAAAGGATACTCGTAACAAGAATTGCACCAAAGCCTTCAACATCAACAGCTTTATCTCAGTCACCCACCAAGTCAGCTAATAAAAAGAACTTCTCTACAAATTCACCATCCAAATTACCAATCTCCGGAAATGGTGAAAAACTTTAGAACCCATTACGTAAAAACAGACTTCCTCAAAGAAATCAAAAGGAAACAAAGCTCAACGTCCATCTCCAAGATCTCCTTCTGTAGGATCCTCTGGTATGGAGACAGATCGACAACCATCATCTTCGCCAGTGCCAGTTTCAAAACGGTTCGAGGCTCTCGAACAGAGTTACCTTGGAGTACTTATTCCATACAAATATTAGGATAGCTATGCTACAATTAAATACGTGGTATTAGAACTAATGACCAGAGCTTGAACTTTTGTTCAATAAGAATGACCCTTTGGTCTCATGTCGACTTAGCTACACCCATAAGACGAGTTCCAACTAAGGCGTTACACCCCTGTACGGTGTAATGTTACACCAGAAGAGGGTGTTCTGGCACATGGCGGCGCTATGGTGCTTGTCAGAGATGATGTATATATGGAATCTGTATCCTTACAGTCTGATATACAGTCAGTAGGTGTCAGGATTCTACTACCATTCATCTAGTTCGCCACTTGTAACTTATATTCGCCGCCGTCCCATGACTTCTCTCGCACATTGATTTAGAACATCTAATTTCCCAGTTCCAACACCGTTTCTGTTGGTGGGAGATTTCAATGTGTGCCACTCGCTTTGGGGTTAAAGTCGCGCTTGTGCGAGAGGCAACCTGTTCACCGATTGGACAATTAAAACCTAGCTCACCTCAACACTGGAGAGCCTACATTTCTGTCTGACTCCTTCAATAGTTTCTCACACCTTGGCAGTCTTCTTACAATGGAATGTCATCTCTGATTTACACTCTAGTGACCACTTTCCATGTCTTAATTGGTCCGTTAACGCAAGATACATATTCCACACGTATGCCCAGATGACGCTTGGATTATGTCAACCGGAACCTTTAGGGCATTTGGCGGTGTTTACTTACAACGAGCACGACTCAATGAATGATTTTGGACAGCATCTCACTGAGAGGAAAACAATCTATTCCGCAGTCGACTTCCCACCCCCGTCGACTTCCTGTTCCCTGGTGGACGGAATAACGTCGAGATGTCATTCGAGATCGAAGACGTGCTCTTAGTTTTCAGGGCACCCTACATTGAATAACCTAATCCAGTAGAAGAAAATGCGAGCCGGGTCCAGACAAGTCATTAAAGATAGCCAAAAGACATCATGGAGCAAAGGTGTAGCTTTATTTAAGCGACATACAAGTTCCTCGGTTATCCTTCCTCGATTATATCGAATAAGTTAAAGCGTGTAGCTGTAAATCGAACCATATACCAATAGTTTGTTTGGAAATAGCTACAGGAGTTGATCCATTTGAAGTGGCCAACGCGTTTGGCAGTGCCTTCGCTCAGATAACTACTCCCCTGAGTTCCTTACAATTAAGACTCAGGTAAAATCTCAAGGCTTCAGGTTTCGTTCAAGAAACGTAGAAGATTACAGTCGCCTTTTAACCATGGCACAGTTAGAATATTCTCTTTCATCTTCGCGACTATAAGCACCAGGACCAAACGGTGTTCACGTACAAATATTACAACAGCTCTCTCTTGAAGGAAAGGCAATTCTGCTCGAGGTCTAATTGTGTTTGGGTTGACAGTTCCAGAAAATAGGCGGGAGGTCACCGTTATTCCCATTTTGAAAGCTGGAAAAGATCGCCGTCTTCCCTCCAGCTATCGTCCTATTTCCTTCAGCAGTTGCGATTGCAAGGTGATGGAACGCATGATCAATGGAGAACTGGTATAACGGCTAGAAAGTCGTAACCTACTGACTAACATCCAGTATGGTTTTTGAGGTTCAACTGTAGGCCAACGTTTGTCAATATCGACACAGATAATGAATGGATTTATGAAGAGCTGTCAAACCGTTTTTCGATCTCGAGGATGCCTATGATACGTATTGGTGAGCAGGGATAGCAAAGGGATACCAATGGATACCAAAGTTGGTATTATACTTACTATACTACTATACTTAGTATACAAAGAAATGTAGATCTCGTTAAAACAGATAAGTTATATTCAAATGCATTGTTTGTGAATTTGGTCATTTCCGATATAGGAATTGCTTGGTATTACTTTCAAGTTTCAAGATCTTGTGCTTTTCTTTAATTGGAATCGTTATGCCTTCTTTCTTTCTCTCCCCCCTCCCCCCTCATTTCTCCTTTTCGTCACAAGCGCTTGTTACCACGATAGAAACACTTGAATGCGCTTTTCGCAAGATATGCCTACTACATAATTATAAAACTATGATATTTTTGGCTGCATTCAAATACGAATGTAAAAATCTGGGAGCCATCAGCACATTGAACTTCGAAGAATTACCATTCAATAAATACATAAGACTGTTTCATTTTAAGTTTAATTTGTATTTATTATAATGCTATTTTCAGCTGTTGCTACTATCCTTTTTCTTTTACTTTCCAAGACTTTTTATAATGCCTTGTAAAAAACGAAGGAGCTTTAACTTTAATCTCAAGGAAACCCTTTGACGTGAAAACTGTCAAAGTGATTGCGGGTTCTCTTAGCCAGAATCATGATACATTTGGTGATATTGAAAATCCACAGTGTACAGGTAACTCATAGATGGTGTTATGTTTATTATCTCTTGGCCGTGCAAAGATAATGTAATTTTAAACCGTTCACATAGTGACGAGCTTCAAAATGGCTAACGCTTAAAGCCTACTTATTACCATATTCGCCTGGCATCTGCGTAAAAAATCAGGTGAGTCTAACACATCAGATTTTTACCTCTTGTTATTTGTAAGTTTTTTAATTTCCCTACTGGTAAGTAGGTTTGGTTTGGGTTTGCGTTTAAGGGCGCTCAACTTCTAGGTCATCGGCGCCCTTAAAAATTCATGACAATAGCCAAATATAAATTTCAAACAAAAATAGGCGGCGCCGTGGCCGAGCAGTTAGCTCGCTCGCCTACCACCTAGGCGGCCCGGGTTCAATCCCAGGGACCCGCATGTGGTATTCGTGGTGGACGAAACGGCGTCAGGGCGGGATTTTTCCGGGTGCTCCAGTTTCCCCCATCATCTCATTCCACCGATGCTCCATCTTCATTCCATGTATCATCAGTGTCATCGCCTGCGGTGCCGTATGTAGTACAAGCGGGCGTTAAACACTACAACAACAAACAAAAATAAAATCACTAGTAACAAAGAAAATATATACATAAGCGTAAGAAACAGTGGCAATAGCCAGATACAAAACAATGTGATACATATGTCAAAAGGCTTAAATAAATATCTAAAATTCTAAATCCTCAAATTGATACCTATTACAATCCCCTAAAAACTTAAAAATTCTATCAACCGCTGTTGTGTCGTCCGCCTTGAGCTTGGGCTTTTTCATAGTATTCTTTGATGACAGCGTAAGCTGGGATGGATTATTATCTACCACGAGTTTTCGAATTTTCCTGCCCTTAACTTCCTCCCATTTCTTTCCTTGTCGCCTATCAAGATTGTAGGGCAAGTGACGGGAGTTGGTGCGTTGCGACGGTAAACTTTTGCTCTCTGTAAAGGTTTCTCCCTGACCTTTGGTGACTGAGATTGCCCACACGTGGCTCACCGGTGGATCTCTCATGAGGGCCAAGCACCAGCATCCGGCACTACTTTCGCTTGGCAATGCCGCCTTCCGGTGCTGATCTTCCAGTGGTTTTCTTCATTTCCTCCCGAAGATTGTAGTAAGGCACAATGGTACCTCCTGGAGACTAAGTGCTGCATGGTTTGAAGAACTCCTTTCTTTACCTATATCTTAAAACAGCACATTAAGAAACAAGGTATTTGCTGCTACTCTTTGCTAATGATTTGCTTCTGCTAATTCTGCAAGTCGTTCTTATGGATCTTATTTACACAAAACAATATTTACTGATATTCAAGAGATTTTTACATGCTAATATTAGGTTACTGGACCTGCGTACCGAACACTGGATGCACTAAGGACATATTTAAGCTAATTAGTAGGTGAAGCAACAGGAGAGCTGGTGTTAAAATCAGTACAAACAAGAACCTATATTTTTACTTTCTCTACTACGAATTGTAAGTAGAGAAAGTATTGCACTCCAACCAACTTTTCATGTCGATATTTCACCGGAAATATAGTTTTGCGGCCCCTTGAATCCAAAAAAGCACTGTTAGAAAAAGGCCGGCGCGAGCGAGCATATGTATTTGTGTCTGTGCCTTCGTGTGTGTGTGTGTGTGTGTGTGTGTGTGTGTGTGTATGTGTGTGTGTCTGTGTGTGTGTGTCTGTGAACAGCATAACTCAAAAACGAAAATACGATTAAAAACTAATGTTAATATTTAAGAACTAAACTACCCTTCACACACAGCATTTTGCGGAAACTTTGATTTCCTCAAAAATAGCTTTAACGATTTTAATTAAAATGATATATTTAAGATAGTTTTATGGCAAATGAAATTTATATTTTGAATTTTCTGGATATAGCTTGTGTAGTCCTGTTTGCTCTTGATGATTTTTGCATAACTGGTAAAGCCTAAGAGATAGACCAAATCTTACTGTACAAAAATTGTAGATCTCGCTAAAACAAACACGCATTTTTTGTGAAGTGAAAATTTGGAGATATTCGTTATTATTTGTGTGAGTTTTGGAATACCTATAATTTTCTAAAACGGAAGGTCGTTATTCACTTTTGTATCTCTTGACCGTGCTAAGAGAACGGAATTTGAAAGCCTTCATATAGCGACCAGCTTTAAAAGATTTGACCATCGCTCAAAGCCTACTGTGTTCCTAAATTCCCTTTGCACGTACCAGAAAATTAGTAATAACTTCTTCAAATGTTTATCTGGACTAACAGGAAGGAAATAGAAGAATAAGAGCTTATAAGAATAGAGAGTAGAGAAAGTAATGTGGTGCAACACAACAAATTTTGATTATAGTTACCAACAGGAACAAAGAAGTGCGAATAAACAGCACAATTTGTATTTTGGTGGAGAGGAAAATAAACTGCGATAAACCGAACAGGGGGGAAACCAGTTCTCATTAGCAAAACACCAACAGACAAGGAAAAACTGCAAAAATAAAGACATCAGGTGCAACTCGAGAAATACAGCAGGAAAGAGTGAAATGTACTTTTCCCTACAGGTAAAATGGGTACAGCATTGTTCTTGATGATCGTGAAACCTCGAGAAAAATGCAGTTGGATATTATGTTGCAAGTTAGCGACAGTGATCTGCACTTGCATCATTTCCCTAAAGACCCACTAGCCTTGGAAAGCACCACCAACACGGTTTCGTTCACCTATTTGCAGGTCACTCAACTCTGAATGCACACCTCCAAAACATGTTGAAAATGAGAGGAGTAAGTGCATAGTATGACCTCGTTCATTTCTGAAACACAATCATTTGCCTTGCATTAATACTTTTGGTTTGTTTCTTAGTGTGCAATTACACGCCCATTTACTTATGCCCTTCAGGAGACATCCTTTTATCATTTGCGTAATACAAGCCTAGACTTTTGAAAGTTGGAAAACTGGATGTAATGGGTGAAATTATGTTCAAATGAGTCCGAGGTCCATGGAGCTTTAAGTTGCCCGACATTCGTCTTCTCAGGATAAGGGAAAAACTCGAAAAAAAACCTTACCCGGATAACTTACGCTAAGCAAGATTCCAACTCGCGACCTCTTGAACAGGCAGACACGCTACTGAGGTGGGCGGTGGAATAACTATCACATTATTACCGACAAAAAAAAAAAAAAAAAAAAAAAAAAAAACACTGACAACGCTTAGTATGTTGTATTAAATGGCGAACTGATTGGTTCTCAAATAGGAACTCCTGTCCGGAAATACACGGGTTGGACGCTGTAGCGCATCGAAGTGTGAGGGTGTGCGTTCACATTTCGTCAACAAACCCAACATCAAGCTCTGCAAATTACAAAGGGACTTTGAACTCTGTATCTCCTACGTTATTGCAGAGTCTATATCGGCGGTACTGAGCCTTATACACATCACCTAATACGCCTTTGAAGATTTTCAATCGCTCCGTGGACTCGACCCATAAGGTACCACAAGGTGCTACACCATCTCATTGGAAAGTGCTTTAACAGAAGTCGTGCCCGAAGTTCATAAAGAAAATCCTGAAGCTCGCCTTGCAGGAATTCCAGATACCGTGGTCCTCTAAGTCTGATTGGGAGAAAGACAAATCCCATTGCATTGACCTCTAGAACACCACACCAAAATGCTTTGTACCCAGCGAGGGCTGTGAGGGGCCAAGTAGCGCATGTTGTGTCTATTCATAGCGGCATAATTGCATTCATCGCTTTAAAAACACTTTCAACAAAGTCACCTTCGTGCACTATTCAACACTATGGGCAAAATGGCCTTAGAGTTATTGGTTGAGATGAACTTTGTACGGATGCCACGCCTATTCCTACAATGTAATAATAATAATAATAATAATAATAATAATAATAATAATAATAATAATAATAATAATAATAATAATAATAATAATAATAATAATAATAATAATAATAATAATAATAATAATAATAATAATAATAATAATAATAATAATAATAATAATAATAATAATAATAATAATAATAATAATAATAATAATAATAATAATAATAATAATAATAATAATAATAATAATAATAATAATAATAATAATAATAATAATAATAATAATAATAATAATAATAATAATAATAATAATAATAATAATAATAATAATAATAATAATAATAATAATAATAATAATAATAATAATAATAATAATAATAATAATAATAATAATAATAATAATAATAATAATAATAATAATAATAATAATAATAATAATAATAATAATAATAATAATAATAATAATAATAATAATATAGTAATATAAGTATTATGATAACCACAATAGTAACTACAAACAAACATAAAAGCAAATAATAATAAAATGCAAGAATAACATTAATAGGAAAGGAACAAATGACAATGAAACATTACGTGCCCTCATGCTTACACTTTACAATCTGCAATTCAAATGTTAGACAATAGCGGCAAATATAGGAGTATATTTATTCCCTGGAAAATAAAGATCCTGTAACTGTAGTAAGACCTTTTCGATTGTTTATATTGTGTATTATCACGGACTACACACACCAGTTCAACTGCCTCTTACCTCACATCTTCGCTGAAAGGCAGAACACGCCACTGCCGTCTCTTGAGCCATGAGATTCTGCAAGTGCTTTAAGGCACGAAGAGTTAGCCACTTACAGCGATGCCGGATGAAGTTGGCCACCGCGTATATACATATTAAACTGTTCCTAACAGTGGAGAACGAAGTAGAAGTATATATTCCTTAAACCTTTGCGATATATGTAAAAATTAACCGGAAATCGTACTCAAAATCAATCATTTTGAAAAAGCAAAATATGTAGTGTTGAGCTAAAAGGATCCTAAAGAGAAGTATGTGTTAAGCATGAGATTCAGACAGACGAACTAGCTTTTTAAGAAAATCAGTGGTATTAAGAGCAATTGTGTATGAATCACTTCAATTTATCTGAAATAACAATACGAGAGATGGAAACATATTGTGTCAAAAAATGGTAAAGTGCAGTTGCTGCTTCTCTCTCACTTTGATAAAACTGAAACACAAAACACAGTTTGCTGCCTGCCGTGAGATAAACCCAAACGCTTGTTTATATGTTTCGAGTATTGAGGGTTAAACAAGAGGGTATGCATTACTTACTGTCTACTTCTTGACAACACTGCAACTCCCCACATGGATTAAAACATTGTTTTGTTATTTAACGACGCTGTCAACTGCCAGGATCACATCAGCTTCGCGGTGTGCCGGAATTTCGTCCTGCAGGAGTTGTTACACATGCCAGTAAATCTACTTAAAACACTTAAAAACCATCTGTCTGGGTTGGGTTTGAACCTGCGACCTTGGGATCAGTGGGCCAGCGTCTAACCAGCTAAGCCACTCACATGGAGAAGCTGACGGCTGACATGTATTTTCTTTTAAAAATCAGACTGTAAGTATGATATTTCAAAAAGCTCATACTACTCTGAATTAAGATGTTGATACTCTTCTTAAAAGGTTTGAAATGGGTGATGATGTTGGTTACCAATGGATTATTTTAGTGCCCACAACCCTTCCTCTTTAATTTTTTTATATTTAAAAAAAATTAATTGCTCCCTTTATATTCCCGTTTAACTACAAAGGTCATGTCGGCGGCTTCTCCTGTGGAACATATTGCCTATCACAATGACGCTACTTGTTTAACAGGGGGTTTTGAGTCTATAGAGAATTTTTAACATTGTATTCACACTTACATTCACATTCTCATTCATATTTCCAGATTCTTGGGAGGAGAAGGAATAATCTTGTCTACAGAAAAATTCCTACACACCCTCCCTGCCGGAAATCAAACCCGGGACTCCTTGCACAGCAAGCAGGTGCTCTACCGAGTGAGCTATTGGGCCAGCTAAAAACATTTTATACACTGCAATATTGTTAGTGTAGGTCATGGCCAGCTGCACTCCGAAAAGCACCGTCTGAGCGACGCTGTGGTAGGCGCCCGTCCACGCAGGTTAATTTTGGCCTTTTCCAAATTTTAGTTCAACATTTTCTGGCGATTCAGTATATCCAAATTTCTAATTACTGAACCTTTTAAACTAATTCTTGCAGTCCTTATCCCGATTATACGTAGTGTTTGTGTATTAGAAGGCTTTTTGAAGATATTTGGAGCATTCGGGTATATTGATAATAATCTCAATATGCACAGGAGATCTAAAAAGGCAGTTATCGATGACAATAAAGACAAATTTGACAAATACAAATGCGATGAGATACAAAAAGTGAAATCTCCCATACCAAACTCCAGTTCCAATAAAACCAATATAGATTCCAATAAAACCAATATAGATACTAATGTATATGCACTGGAAGTGAGCAGGCAATCTTTGGAAAATAAGGTAAATAAGGAGACAGTTGAAATTGAGTGTGACCAGGAGGAGAAACTAATCCTGAAGCAGAAGTTTCTGAAGGAAACAACTTTAATGAAGTTATTATGGCCATATCAACAATTATAGCCAAAGTAAAGATAGTGGGTAAGAAAAAGGAGACTCTTTTTAAGCTCTTTCGAAAATGCACGGATTTGTACCAAGGTGTTCGTGATGAACTAATAACGCAAAAGGCTGAAAATTGCATTTTGAGAGAACTTAATTGTAACAGACCACAAAAAGAAGTCACAACAGACGCCTATAAATAGTTTTACTTACGCGCAAGCGCTAGCCAAACCTGCACGACCGGAAAAAGAAGTCCAACTTCATAGAACAATTGAAAAGTAAGGACACACCGTTTTTATCTCGGCAACAAATGGACAAAATGTGCGGGAAGTACAAAAAGTTGTCACCAAAAAATTACATCCGGCAAAAGATAAAATAAAAGTAAAGCGTATTCGCACATCTATGGATAAATTAGTCTTGGAAACTGAGAGCCAAGAGGATGTTGACAAAATTATGAACCATCCAGCTTTATCTGATGACCTTATAAAAATGGAGCTTCCGAAAAAAACACTTCCGCATATGATTTTATATGATATCTTTAGTGGACAATCTAACGAAGAAATAACTGAAAACAGATATCAGCAACATTTTTCTCATTTAATGAGCTTTGAAGAATTTAACAAACATTTCCGTCTACATTTTAAAACTGGTCCACGGGAAAAGGTGACGGTACATCACGTGGCTGAAGTATCGGCAAGAATGAGACAGCAGATTTTACAAATTGGGAAATTATATGCTGGTTTCCAGGGAATTACCATAAAAGACTACATAGTAGTTGCCAGATGTATGAAGTGTCACGACTTAGGGCACATAGCAAGAAATTGCAGAGCACAAGAAGCCAGTTGTGGACATTGCGGTGAGTTGGGTCATACCAAACCTAATTGCAAAAAGATAGGACGACCGGCCACTTGTATTCCTTGCCTCAGAAGAGGAAAAATCTGTAAAGGACGACGAGACTGCCTCACTTACAAGATCTACTAGGAACGTCTGATAGCAAAAACTGATTATGGCGTTTAAGCTCCAAACATGGAATCAAAACATTCTTAAAATAGGACAAATTAATGCTCAGAATAGCCGTTTAGTGATGGCAGAGATTAGAAAAGTCACCGAAGAAATGCAATTTGATGTTTTGTGTATACAAGAACCATATTGCATTAAAGGTAAACCTGCACACCTTCCCATCTCCACCATACATATTACGACAGGATTTAGTCCCAAAGCATCAATTTTAATAACGATTGCTAATCTACAAGTGACTATGATCCATAAAGTCTGTGATGAACATACTTCATGTGTTGAAGTATGTTATAAAAGAGGAACGCTCATCTTAGTGAGCATGTATTTTCAATATAGTCATCCGATAGAACCATTCATCAATAAGATGCGCATAATAAACAACATGTATCCCCACACTCCAGTCGTATATGCTGCGGATTGTAACAGCAAATCCCCCTGGTGGTATAGTACCACTAGAGACGCAAGAGGTGAACTAATGGAAGAAGCCATAGCAGAATTACAGCTCCACATTCTAAGTGAGCCGCTTAATCCTCCAACATTCCAAAATGGTGCTGGTTCAACCAGTAGTATTGATATTACATTAGCAAACCACAAAGCTGCTGAGAATGTTTCGAATTGGATGGTAGGTCAGGATCTTACTACCAGTGAACATAATCTCATCTACTTCCAATATAGGCAACAACAGAACACTATAGCAACTGTTATATCTAAAAGACGACCTTTTAACATCAAAAAAGCAAATTGGGAAGCCCTGAAAGAAAATCTACTAATGCCACCCTCAATTAATGCGAATGACGATATTGACTACAAAGCTTCTGAGCTTACTAACGCCATTCAGAAAGCTATGATTGAGGCAATTCCAAGAAGTAAGTCACGTCCTTTTAGTAATAATAGCTGGAATGAAAAATTGCAGAAACTTCGGATTAAAATGAGGAAAGTACGCCGAGCATACCAGACTTCTATCTTAAACACCTTAGAAAATACCAACTATTGAAAGAGGAATTTAGAACTTCCATAAAAGATCTGAGGGAAAGATCATGGGATAATTTTGTTGAGGATGCTTTAACCACCAATATTGGGGCATCCCATACAAGATAGCCACTGAAAAAATAAAGTCTCCAGAAGTCCTCTCTACATTACTTAAACCAAACAGTGAACTAACTAAAGGATGGATTGAATCTATACAAACCCTGCTAACTACTGTCCTTCCCTCAAATAACCATGAGTCAGATACAATCCAGCACAAACTACTTAGAAAGGATTTCACCTCCGACAAACCAACAGCTGGAGTCGCCTATCCCTTTGACAGATCTGAAATTCTGCATGCATTACAAGAAGAAGAAGAAGAAGAAGAAGAAGAAGAAGAAGAAGAAGAAGAAGAAGAAGAAGGCTCCAGGACCTGATCAAATAAATGCAGAAATACTCATACATATTGCACCAGAAATAACTCCATATCTAACAGATCTCTTTAATGAATGTCTATGGCAAGGTCGTATTCCCTATTGCTGGAAAGAAGCCAGTATCACGATCTTACATAAAGGTGGTGATAAGGACCCTGCATTGCCAAAATCTTATAGACCGATTTGCCTACTTAACCTTTTGGGTAAAGTACAAGAAAAACTCCTATGTAAACGCATACAAGAGTTTAGGATCCTGAAAGACCTTAATCCTACTCAATATGGTTTTAGATCTGGAAAGTCAACAACGGATGCAATAACTAAAGCCATAATTGCAGCTAAGAACCCTAAAAAGAACTATGTGATGGGTCTCTTCTTTCATATAGCTTTCGATAACCTCTGGTGGCCTGCACTTTTTGAACGCATGCGCCAACAAGAATACCCAAAAAGCCTTCATAGAATTCTGAAGGACTATTGTGTAGACCACCGAGTCAACATTACAGGGGCTAATAGTACCATCAATCGTGATATTACGAAAGGTTGCCCGCAAGGTTCTATATTGGGTCCAATATTCTGGGATATAGGTTTGGAGACTCTGCTTAATGAGTTAGTTGTTGACACACAAATATATGCCACTATAGCATGTGCGGATGATCTGCTTTTATTAATAGAAGGAAACACCCGCCTGGAACTGGAAAAAAAAATCTTCTGATGTGACCCAGAAGGTATATGGATGGTGCAACTCTGTTAAACTACAAATTGCAGCTAACAAATCTGCTTATTTGCTATTTAAAGGTAAATTATTAAGAAACCCGGTTATACGAATACACGAAGAACGTATTCAACGCTACAAGTATATTAAATACCTTGGAATAACGCTTGATGAGAAAAGCAACTTCAAGACACACGTCACTCAGGTCTGTAACAACGCCAGTAAAATTATGATGAAGATTGCTAGTATTGCCCAACGTCAACATAAATTACCTCTCACTACCATTAAAACATACCATAATTGTATCTTTGCTGCCATCATTACATATGGTGCAGGAGCGTGGGCACAGTGTATGCAAAAATTAAACCTCGTCGCAGATCTCAGAAAATGCCAGAGGAAAATTCTTCTCCGTTTTACTGGAGCAGCAAGAACGACCTCTACTATGGCTCTTCTTGTGGCCACTGGTACCTGGCCAATAGATCTACAGGTTCGCCTATATGGTGCTTACTATTGACTAAAGAAAAACAATCAACAAAAGATAGAAGATATAATAGGGAAACGATGCTTTATGAAAAGACAAATAAGGGCTGAGTTAATATCCTTATGGCAGTCAGAATGGGATAACCTGCAAACTGGGAGACGCACCTATATGTTTTACCCTAATATACGAGAAAGGTTACGACTAAAGCACCTAAATCCCTTACAAGCTGCATTACACTATATTACGGGCCATGGGCCATATGGCACTTACTTAAAACGTCAACTCTGAAATGTGCACCAGATGCATTACAGAAGATACTCCTGAGCATGTAATGTTTAACTGTCAGAAATACAGTGAAATAGGACAATCTAACAGGGAAAAGCTCATGTACCTCACTTTATCGGAAATGGTCAGGAATAAGGAAAATCTAAATACTTTAAATGAGTTAGCGACTCAAATCAGTATAGCAGAACGACCTTTAAGACAAACTGAACAAGAAAGAAATCTCAGAAATTTTTATAGACCTCCAGCAACTGTTGTACCGCCATCCCGTCGATCGTTAAGATTGTCAAATCAATATAACCGAAACCAAGTGCCCCAAACTCCTGAACCTGTTATACCAAGAACAATTATTAGATAGAACAAAAGAAGATTTCATTGGATCACTGGACGACATCTGTAAGCAGAAAGGAGAAGAACGAGGCCAAAACGACAGCCTGATGAGACTTGAACCGTCTACCAGAGACGAATAGCAGCAGCTAGGGAACAATAAATTGCATGAATTCTATGAGATCCCATATAACTTTAAAATATCACTAATTTTCATTATTGTTATTTAGTTTAATTTAGGTTAGTAACTTCTGCACATTCTATTGTGAACAAAGTGTAATCAACAAGTTTAAATAAATCAAAATATCCGCACACTACGTCCAGATATAAGAAATTAGGTATCTGGACATAGCTGGCACATATTATTTTATTTTTTATTTTTTAGTCCTTGTCCGACTATTTGAACAGATTCGGACAAAAACAAACAAATATATGTGTATGTAATAGTATTGGCACCCCTGAGCACGCAGTTTTTGAATGTCCACATACATTAGATATCAGAAGAGAACAACAAAAACGCCTAGAAGGCAAATGTATATATGGAATACTCCGTAACAAGAGACTTTGGGATGTTTAAAACACTATTACCGAGGCGTATTCTAAATTTAAATTCCATGAGTTTTATCTTACGTAGTCATATTTGCAATTTTAACTTGCAGTTTTATGCTATTAAGCCTGTGTATTTTATTGTGTATTTAGTGCTTTAGCGTTTTAATTGTATTTTTAATAAACTTAATGTGTAATTACTTTACTAATTTTAACTGTTCAAATATATTAGACGAATTTTAGAATTATTAATTATCTACTTGTTTCAGCTTACAATTGTTTCGAATGGTTTTACGTTATTTTATTAATATTTAAGCATGTTGTGTGTTATTTTATTGTTTTATCGTATTGTTTAACTGCATGACATTGTAACGAAACTTTAACTTGTTCACTTATTTTATTTTATTATATTATAAGAGTTTGTCTCTTCTCTGAGTATTTCAAGTAATTGACTGTATTCTAATTTTAATGTGTTGTTTAACCTTCCCCTTCTTGATTTGTAAACTCTATAGATGTAATTGCATGAAAACATAATCCCTTAATTAATACTGTAACTTTTCTTTTTTTCCCCCCCTTAATATTGTACAATAATTGTTAAATGAAAGATAAAAGTTGTATATAGGACTCGGTCAACAGAGTCAATTAAAAAAAAAGTCCGAGAAACAGAGTGAACAATGGAAATCCTAAAAGCTAATTGGAAAGTGTCACCAAATTAAATCAGCAAGACTTAAGAACTCGAAAAGTGAACTACAAGGCTACAAAGACATTAGCTGAAAGCGATTGTGAAACTAGTCCTCTTGTTAAACTTAAAATGGAAATACTTTATCAATGTGCAGGATAATCTGTGGAGACAAGGTGACATATGCATTAGTTCTTGTTCTGAATAGCTACACATTTTACAAGAACGCAGCTGCAAGTTAACCTTGTCCTTATAATTTCCATTCTGTGCAACCTTTGTGTTCATTTCCTTTCTGTCAGTAAGAGATAAGTTAAGGAAACTTTCACTTCCTCTAGGGAAGGGTTTAGTTATAACAAGTATGCAATATTCAAGTTAAATAGGCTTAGCTTTGGTTGTAATTGTGACATTCAATTGTAAGTAATATAATATAACAAACTGCCATATCATTGAAAAATAGCAGCAGGGTTCATGAAATGTATCACCATGATTGTGAACACATTTTTTTTTTAATTTTTATATATTGAAACTCCTTTATACACTGCAATGCTTTTATTTCAGCTCACTCAGATTCAACTATTTTAAAGGAATCACAAACATGAGGTAGGTTGCAGCTCAAAGGCTGTTCTCGGCAGTTACATAGTGTCAAATGAAATTTCATACTATCAGGTATTTCACTTCTTTGTATTCTCTCCTTTGACATGTCCTAAGATATCTGAAGTAGTGTTTATGTTCATGTTCACTGAAGGAAGTGAAAAAGCGCAAGGCTGGAGGGTGGTATCGACTTAAGTGTAAGAGGGTCTTTATGAACTGCGAATGTAACAAGATGCATACACTATTTGGCGGACAGAATTCTGGACAGTTAGTATTCTATTGGCTTGAGTTTTAGATGCAGAGCCCCAGATTGAACAACATCCTGACGGATCTTCCTAATGAGAAATATGTCAGCTTGTTATAAGATAGTGGCAAAGGTGACATTTTCGATATCAGGAATTTTAATTGATAAGATTTCTGTCTAAATTTCTTGTTGGGATCAAATATGCGTTCATTAGTTTTGCATCAAGAGTTGATCTAAGAGGTGACGCCGTGGCCAAGCGGTTAGACCGTTCGCCTATGAGCTAAGCGAGCCGGGTTCCACTCCAGGGACTCACACGTGGTATTTGTGGTGGACGAAGTGGCGTCTAGGCTGGTTTTCTCCGAGTTTTCCGGTTTCCCCCGCCGCTCATTACACAAATTGCCCCATGATCACCCTTCCATTTATCCATTTCACCTGCATGCCATATCATCCTCTTCCTCACTCTCATGTTTGGGGTTGGACTGACCACCTGCTTCCAGGTCTTCTCTCTGTCTGGTTCATAGGTTCCTCTGCCCCCCGACAGGCGTCTGACCCTAGGCACTGGCTTGTAAGTTCCAGGGGGTGTAAATCTTATATAAGGGGAGGGGAGGATAATCATATGCAGAAGAATAGTCTAGCTAAGGTATTTTGTTGTAGATTGTACCAAATCTCACTACCAAATCTTATTTGACAATTGACAGTATAAGTGAATGTCACTAGGTTGATTTCTTTGGATTGAATTTTAGTGCCTATTCAACTTTATCTTTGTAGGCTTGTAGTTCATTAGATCTGGATTTTTACTAAGGATAGCCAAGTATTCTGTAAAAACTGTGAAAAACCGTGAAAGTATTCTGTGTTTTAGAAAATCAGAGGTAAATAAGAGATATAAGGATGCTCCATCTTGAGGAAATCCTGCTTGTATTTTATGAGGTGAATATAGCGCATCATTCCATTTTATAGAGAACGTTATTTCAGACAGATAAGATTTCGCACTAAAACTATGGTATCACAAATCGAAGCTTGTATCCTGTGCAAAACCCAGCGTCCATAGTTTATCAAATGCTGTATCGTATCCAAGAATAAGCCAAAAATATATACCTATTTTTATATCTACTTCTCTTCATAATTATCAAGTTTCACATTTGCAACTCGATATAGGCGCTGAGGACAAGAATGGTTAGATTTAAACCCAAACTGCACGTCTAGGATAAATGGTTGTAGACGAGCAATAAGTCGACGAAAGAATAAAGTTGAATGTTTTGAAAAAAAACACGTTAAAGGCTTAAATGAGGATATAAAAGAGGATGTGACTCAGATTTTCTAATTTTGGTATTATTGCCACCTACAGCGTGTTTCTCGAGAAATAGACAACTCTAAATATTGCGTTTTACATTTGTGTTAGCAGTACCAGTGAAATTATGAATACATCATGTGCAAGCGAGCTCTTTGCTGGAGCACTCTTTGTTGCATTTTGAATTTGGGTTGGAGTAAAATGGAAAATATGAGGAGAGAGTTAAATGGGTTGCAAATATCTTCACTGTGCGTAGTACAGTGCAAGTCAGTATTAGAGTTCGGCTTAAACTGTTTGTTCTTGTAGCATTTTACGGCCTTATCTTCAGATGAAGAATATCATTTATTGTTTGGCCAAAGCGGTGATATGCCTCCGAGGTGTTCAGCCAGAAGTTTAGCATTTTTCATAACCATCCGTCGCAAGCATACTGTACTGATGTTTAAATACATTTTGAAGACCTTTTGTGGCCATATTATATGCTGTTTATTATGGCCGGAATTTCTTTTGCTCTCATTAGTTTCTGACATTGTTTTTTCCGTAAAGAAGTTGCTTGATCTGAGATGCTAATAATATATTTATTGTAGGCTTATTCGTGTCGCTGTGTCTGCTGGATAAGTTTGCAGCATAATGGATATTTACACTTAGACAGTATACAGCTTTTTCGATATTGGAAATTTTAGTGTAACTTTTAAATAGGAGGTGGATGAGCTGTATGGTGTTCACGTAGCAATTCCAATCAAAAGGATATTTCATTAGGCAGTTGCTTGTGTTATGTTGGTGCTAGTTCCTTGCACATTTGTATAGTAAAGGAAAGCGGTCGGTGCCAAGGTTATGAGTACACAGTATAGGAGCAGTATTTTTATATCTTTCCAATGATGAAATCTAATACATCAGGCATGTGTTCAGCAGGCGAATAAAGTCAGTTCGATGTGGGTATATGAATTCAAAAAGAGGGTGTATAACATCAGGAGGATACGTCCTGGTGGATCTAGGATGTTGGGCCTCAATCTTAGTCTCGTACTTATTTGCTATAATATCAGTAAATTAACCATGGAAAGAACAGTTGTTCCGGTGCACAGCGAAACTCATACATCCCTGACAATAACGGACCAAGTTCCTGGTTAAATAACCGTTCGCACTACTCCGCTGAATACGTGGTATTATTACTCCCCGGAAAACCCTTAGAAAGCATTCAGCATGGTACCCACGTGCACAAAAAAAAAAAAAAAAAAAAAAAAAAGTCATGACTGAAACGCATACACATGTACAATACATAGGTGCCTATATACATACAGACATACATGTAGTACAAGTTTAGATTTTCATGGCTAATGTCTTAAAGAGACAAGCTTTTAGCACCAATATTTGGTCCCATACATGTTCAATGGAAAAGGGGTCGTCAGACCGTGTTGGCCAGGGCAGTTGTACCTACACCCTGAGAACGTTGCGTTGCAACAGTTGCATGGGGTGTTATAGTAGGGTAATAGTATGAATTCAGATATTGGTAATGGAAACATAATTGTTATAGCAGAGTAGAATAATAGTCTGAATTCATATATTGGTAATGGAAATATAATTGTTATAGAAGAGTAGTATAATAGTATGAATTCATATATTGGTAATTGAAATATAATTGTTATAGAAGAGTAGAATAATAGTATGAATTCATATATTGGTAATGGAAATATAATATGTGAGAAATAGTTTTAAGCAGACGTATTCTACAGAAGTTGGAAATACTGGTATATGTGACTGTCTGGAACTTGACCTTCAACCCCAAGGGGGACCCGAAGAAGGGTGTAGCATTCCCAGACGCCTGTCACATAACAGTTTATGGTTATTAGGGATAGTGTCTTACCCAGAGAATATTGTGGAACGATATATAAGCCTTAGTAACCATGAAAGGGATGTCTTTTGACCCGCCATTGTGAACGAGTCCACATCGGATGGTGTAACCACTACCAATATTCCTTTGAGCTTGTTCCGTGCTTGTTCTGTACCGTAGGTAAATAAATCCTTTAACACCAATTGTTGTGTGATTTCGAGTGGAATATCCAGGAAACCTCACCTACTTGCTTCCGCTCGGCACTCAACCAGACAATCCCATCCCACCTCACCTGCGGGAGGGTGCTAGGTGCGAGAAGGATACAACATAAATTCTGGTGTCAGGTGTTTGGGTTTCCTGTGATCAAATCCAGCTACGTGTAAAAATCACCATCGCCAAAGACCAAGAAGAAGGCAGCAGCTAAGGCAACACGCTCAACGCCCGAGAATCCTAGGAAGCAGAGACAGCAGCTCTGTGCAACTTCTGCACAATTCCGGAGATTCGAGGTTCGAGGCTCGAGGTGGTAGCAGCAGCCCACTGCGTGCAGTCCCAGATCCGTGAGGAAGACGGCAACCAACCCAGTACTGCGGTGACACTACCCTTGCTGTTACTGGTGGAAGGCCGTGTGCAGACTGTACGGTTTGAAGGTCCGAGGTTCGAGGCGACAGCAGCGGCCTACGGCGAGCAGTTAAAGGTTCGAGGTGACAGATACGACTTACGGCGAGCAGTTCGAGGTTCGGGGATCGAGAGGTCCAACCACGAGACGAGGAACGTCGAGCGCTGAAACGGCGCAATAGCTGGAGGACCAGGGATCGAGGATAGTTGGCGACGCGTCTGGACCTGGTGAACGGGACAGACAAGGTTGCGGACCGCAACAGACGATACAGCTCGTTCACTGAAGGCGTAGAGGTGAGTCCTTGCTACTACTATATGTAAAATGGCAGTGGATAGTAGAAGTAGCTGTTATATGTTACCCCACGAGGCTCTTAAACTAGTATCTTCTTTTAATGGGGAAAAGAATGAAGTTACGCAGTTTATCGTAGATGCGGATACTGCATGTGAAATGATAAGTCCTGAGAGATTAAATGCATTCTTTAAGTTGTTGCTTACTAGAATAAAAGGGGAACCTAGGAAGGCAATTATCCATAGAAAACTAGAATCGTGGGAGGAGGTTAAGGAATATTTAAGGCATTCCTATGTTGAGAAGAGAACTCTTGATTATTATAGCACTCAACTTTTTGCTGCTAAACAGGAAAAATCCGAGTCAATAAGCGGGTGGATTAACCGTATACAAAGGTTAACAGCAGAGTTTAGAGAATCAGCCTTAGAAAAGTGTAAGGAAACTGAGAGGGAAGGAATACTGGCAATTACAGATAAGTTGAGAAATATCTGTTTTATACAAGGTTTGGCTGATGATAGAATTCAGACCATTGTTCGCAGCCGGGGGCTGGAACAGGAATTCCAAGAGGTATGTAAAACCTCGTTGGACGAAGAAAGTGCCATTATTTCCAAACGGGAAAGGTATTCTAGAGTAGAACAGGTGAAATGCCATAAATGTGGCAGGGTTGGCCATATCGCTAGCAAATGTTATGTACATGTTAAGAAAGAATACAGTAAGGCAATTAATAGTGTTTCCACTGAAAATAAGGGAAAGTCGAGCATAGTAACTTGCTTTAAATGTGGTAAGGTCGGACACTTTGCTAGAAATTGTAGGAGTCCTAGGAAAAATAAGCAGAATGAAAAGGATGAAAGAACTAAGAAGTCAGAAGACGATAGAACAGTAGAATCTGTCACTCATATTGGAGTAATTTCTAAAACAAAGCATGAGTTCGTAAGAATTAGTTCTCCTGCTAGTAAGAAAGGTGAATTTGTGATGTTAGTGGATTCAGGGTCAGATATGTCGTTGCTTAAAACCCCTTCAGTTGTAGGAAAACTTATTTTTGATCCGGAAAAGAAAATGGTTGCAAAAAGCGCAAGCGGATCGTTGATAGAAACGTATGGGGCGCTAAATACCGAGGTTCATATAGGGAATAATGTTGTGAAGTACGATTTTCAGTTAGTGAAAGTTCAAGTAGATATTCCCTGTGATGGAATTCTTGGAAGAGATTTCTTGGAGGCCACGAAAGCTACGCTAAATTACAAAGATTTAGAGCTGAGTGTTGTCGGGGAGCGACTTAAACTATTAACCAAGGGCGCTATGGAGTCAGTTAGGACAATTAAGCTTCCGGGGAGGTCAGAGGTCATGGTTGAAATCCCTATAGAGAATGTTGAGCTGAAGGAGGGGTTGATAGAAAAATGCGAAGTACAATCAGGTGTTTATTTGGCAGATTCGGTTGTAACTGTTAGGAATGGAAGTGCTGTAACTAGCATGCTAAATACCAATGATGAGGAAGTTGAACTTAGGGTGGCTCCGGTTAAATTGGAGGCAGTTATTAATGAAAATAATTGCGAAAAGCTGTGCACTATTACTAACACCCCACAGGCAGCTAATAGAGAAACAGAGGTAATGGCTCAATTGAGGCTTGAGCACCTCAACGAGGAAGAAAGGGGGGTGATTAGGGAAACATGCAGGTTGTATCAGGATATATTTTATAGGCCGGAGGATAGTTTGAGTTCCACTAGTGCAGTAGAACATGCTATTATAATGGAACCAAATATAGAACCGATTCATGTAAAGCCTTATAGACTACCCGAGGCACACAAACAGGAAGTAGAAAAGCAGGTGCAAAAATTATTGCAGGAGGGTATAATTGAAGAGAGCAATTCGCCTTGGAATAGTCCCTTACTAGTAGCAAAAAAGAAAATGGATGCAAGTGGCATCCAGAAATTTCGACTTGTAGTCGATTTCAGGAAAATAAATGAAAAGACAGTAGGAAATGCTTACCCACTTCCAGATATTACGGAAATCCTAGATCAGTTGGGGAATTCCAGATATTTCTCTTGCATAGATTTGGCAATGGGATATCATCAGATACCCATGAAGGCAGAAGATAAGGAGAAAACAGCGTTTTCGACAAAACATGGTCATTGGCAGTACGTGAGAATGCCATTTGGCTTAAAGACCGCCCCAGCCACATTTCAGAAACTGATGAACACGGTGCTGGCGGGTTTATCGCCATCCAGGTGCTTTGTTTTCCTGGACGACGTAGTTATCTATGCAGGATCGCTTAAGGAGCATGATCAAAAATTGAGGGAGGTATTTCAGAGGTTTAGAAGGTACAACCTAAAACTGCAGTCGGAAAAATGTGAATTTTTGAGAAAAGAGGTTAGCTACCTTGGTCATGTAATTTCGGAGAATGGGGTACAACCCGACCCAAAGAAAGTGGAAGCAGTAGCAAATTATCCGATACCTAAAGGACTGACTGAATTAAGAGCATTTCTGGGCTTAGTTGGCTATTATCGCCGATTCATTCCTAACTTTAGCAAAATAGCCGCACCTTTGCATTTGTTGCTAAAAAATAACGCGAAGTTCACCTGGGGGGATGATCAACAGATAGCCTTTAATACTTTGAAGCAAAAGTTGTTGTCAAAACCTATATTGCAATATCCAGATTTCTCAAGGGAATTTATTTTGACAACAGACGCCAGTCAGGATGGATTAGGGGCATTATTGTCGCAAGGCCCGATAGGTAGGGATTTGCCAGTAGCGTTTGCAAGTAGAACTCTGAATAAGGCAGAGAAGCACTACAGTACAATTGAGAAGGAGCTGTTGGCGATAGTATGGGCTTGTAAGAACTTTAGGCCTTATCTACTAGGGAAAAGATTTACTATTGTAACTGATCATAGGCCACTTAAATGGATAATGAGTGTCAAGGAACCGGGTTCGAGACTACTCAGATGGCGAATCAAATTGGAAGAATACGATTACCAGATTGTTTACAAAAAAGGGTCGTTGAACGGAAATGCCGATGCACTTTCTCGCATTAGAGTTATGGGAGTTGCAGAAGGGGAGGTAACGGAGAAACAAAAAAGGGGGATACTGCAGGAGGCACACGACAGTCCTACGGGTGGTCACAGGGGTGTCACAAAAACCTACTGGGCGATCAGGAAGAATTATCAATGGCCAGATATGAAAAAGGACATTGAGTATTATATAAAGAAATGCGAGAGTTGTCAAAAGAATAAGCTTTTGCGGCCTAGGAAACGAGCACCCATGGAAATAAGTACCACAGCAAAATCTCCTTTCGAAAAATTATCTCTCAATATAGTGGGTCCCTTAACGGTGACGAATAAGGGGAACAAGTATATCTTGACCTGCCAAGATGAACTTACCAAATATATGGTAGCCGTGCCTCTAGAAAAACACGATGCGGTGACGGTTGCTAAGGAGTTCGTGGAAAACATTATTTTACGTTACGGAATTCCATTAAAGGTGTTAACAGATCAGGGTTCAGAATTCTTAAGTGATTTGTTCAAGAATGTCTGCAAGCTAATGAGAATAACCAAGTTGCAGACTACAGCTTTTCACCCACAGGCAAACGGTGGATTGGAGAGAAGTCACCGTGTTCTGGCTGAATATTTGCGGCATTATGTGGGGAAGGATCAAACAGACTGGGATGAATGGGTGAAGTTTGCTGTGTTTGTATACAATACTACTGTGCATTCATCCACTGGTTATACACCTTTTGAGCTTTTGTTTGGATATGAGTGTAGGACACCCCTAACACTAAAAAAGGAACCAGAGATTAATTATTCCTATGATGATTATGTGAGTGAATTGAAAAGTAGGCTACAAAGTGCTCACGAGGTGGCTAGAGATAATCTAATTACAAGAAAATATAAGAGCAAGGAATACTATGATCATCACAGTGAGGAAATTAAATACGAGGTAGGGCAAAAGGTGTTACTAAAAGATGAGACGGTCCGTAGAGGCAGATCAGGTAAAATTTCTAGCCAATGGATAGGCCCATATCTAATAGTGTCAGTTAACGGCGTAAATGTAACACTGAAGAGAAGGAAAAGGTTGCAAAAGGTACATGTGAACCGGATTAAACCTTTTTATTAAGGTAAGGTTAGCCTTGGATAATTAGCGAGACCTACTTATTTTTAAATGTTGACTTTACTTTTGGCTGCGATGACCTGGTGCCTAGGATTGGGAGAAGCCCATCCAGAAGTGGTGAAGTTCGAAACTCCGCCTGGTCTATACTATGAGAGTAAGGGTACCGCCCAGCTGTACAATAGTGTATGGAAGATAATTGTGTATGTAGATTTAGGTAATTTAGAGTACCAGGTACATACTACAGAAAGTTATATAAAGCATACTTTGAGTGCATGCGAGCACGTTTCCTTGCAGAAATGGCCAGGGTGTACAAACTTTAAGAATAAAATACAGGATACATTGGGCAAGTTAAGGAGAACCGAAGGGTTATTGAGAGAAATGACAGGTCGTCAGGAGACGCGTACAAGGAGAGGTGTAATCGATGTAGGAGGGCAGCTCTTGAAAATATTGTTTGCTACATTAGATAATGATGACGCGGAATATTATAATCAGCAAATACAGCATGTGGAGGAAAATGAAAAAGGCATTACAAATTTGTTGAAGGAACAAGTCTCTGTAGTAAAGGTTTCTTTAGGTTTGTTCAATGATTCACTTATTAATTTGGCTTTCAATGAGAAGGTATTGGAAGAGGATTTAGTTAGAATTCAAGACTTCCTAAACAAAAGCCAGCAGCAAGAAGTTAAGATGCTTGATGATCTACAAATGAAAATGACGGTTAGTAATCACTTACTTAGTTTAAATAATGCCATGGAAACCTTATTTCGCAATTGTGATATACTAATAGATGGTATATTAAATGCTCAAAAGGGACTTATTCATCCACAGGTAGTAGCTCCTTCGGAATTACTGCATGTTTTAGAGAAAGGTGTTGCAAATGTGCCCTTAGGTACCTCCCTGCCATTTGCAGTAAGCAAGGATTCGCTTCATTTGTTAATTGCTATGTGTGATGTAGCTGTATTTGTAAAGGATGAAAAACTCACATTTGTACTATTTTTACCTTTAGTGTCACAAGGTGTTTATAATGTGTATCGACTTATACCAGTGCCTGTTCTCATTGAACAAGGGAAATATGTGTTTGTGGACGTTCAGGACGATCTTCTGTTTATTGCTAAGAGCAGACAATATTATTTTATGAGTCCTTTGTCTTTGTTGGAAAAATGTAAAACATGGGGAGATTCAAAATATGTATGTAAACAAACCCTTCCACTTAAGTTAGCCCACTATCATGATGATTGTGTTTAGAAAATGCTACAAAAACTTCGTAGATTACCTTCTACATGTGAAAAGAGGCTTATTGAATTACGCGAATCACTATGGACACCTTTAGCAAATAATGAGTGGTTGTATTTTGTACCATCTGTAGAAAGTGTTACTACTTCATGTCCTGAGGAACAACCAAGAGATGTTATTTTAGAAGGGTATGGCAAACTTAAGCTTAGTTCAGGTTGTAAGGGGTATGGTAAATCTTTTATAATTCAGGCAGAAGTTGTAATGTCCCAGGGTAATTTTAGTAATCTTGATGTGTTGTCCTCAATTAACATAGATGTTGATTGATGTGAAGAATTAGTAGGAAAGTTAAAAAGAAATGATTTAAAGCTGAACACAACTTTCAAACAAGTGATAACACATTTTGACGAGTTAAAGGTTTCTAGCTATAAACTCTCTCAAGTAGAAGAGATGATTCAGAGGCAAGAGTGGCAAAATTCATTCACTGCAACACACGCCCGATATTCCGTAATTGTTTATATTATTATTGGTATTTTTGTTATAAAGTGTTTAGCTGTTACAAGAATAGATGTGTTCGGAGATTTAAACTCCCAGCTATTGAGTCAGGTGGCTCAGGTAATATAGTGCATATTAACATACGTTCAAGCAACGAAAGTCTGAGTCCTGTCCCAGAGGAGATACCTCTCCATGACTCTAAAGATAAACCTACCACTTCCACCAGGCACTCCGAACGCATAAGACATATGTGTACGTATTAAAGAGTAGTCAAAATTTAGGTGTAAATTTTGACCTAATTACGGCGGGAGGTGTTATAGTAGGGTAATAGTATGAATTCAGATATTGGTAATGGAAACATAATTGTTATAGCAGAGTAGAATAATAGTCTGAATTCATATATTGGTAATGGAAATATAATTGTTATAGAAGAGTAGTATAATAGTATGAATTCATATATTGGTAATTGAAATATAATTGTTATAGAAGAGTAGAATAATAGTATGAATTCATATATTGGTAATGGAAATATAATATGTGAGAAATAGTTTTAAGCAGACGTATTCTACAGAAGTTGGAAATACTGGTATATGTGAATGTCTGGAACTTGACCTTCAACCCCAAGGGGGACCCGAAGAAGGGTGTAGCATTCCCTGACGCCTGTCACATAACAGTTTATGGTTATTAGGGATAGTGTCTTACCCAGAGAATATTGTGGAACGATATATAAGCCTTAGTAACCATGAAAGGGATGTCTTTTGACCCGCCATTGTCAACGAGTCCACATCGGATGGTGTAACCACTACCAATATTCCTTTGAGCTTGTTCCGTGCTTGTTCTGTACCGTAGGTAAATAAATCCTTTAACACCAATTGTTGTGTGATTTCGAGTGGAATATCCAGGAAACCTCACCTACTTGCTTCCGCTCGGAACTCAACCAGACAATCCCATCCCACCTCACCTGCGGGAGGGTGCTAGGTGCGAGAAGGATACAACAGGGGACATGCCTTATCCTGTTGAAACAGCATCACCTTCCTGTTGAAGAAATTACAGGATTAATTACCAACACCAAAGGCAAGCGCGAGTTATAAGTAATGCCACCCCACACCATGATGCCAAGGCTTTTGTACCGTGGATGAATGCACTATCGACAAGTTCAGTCACCAGCTCTACGTCGCACGCGTGGACGACCATCATTTGTGTATACATAGAAACTATTGTCCTCGTTGGAGACAACAGAGCACCATCCCACTGTCCGTGTATGGCGGTGTTGTGGTCCTCCTGCAGGAAGACGGTATCCAGTAGTCTGTGCTGACACTCCAGGTGCTACCCGTGCCCAGATCACTTTATTAGGGGCTGTTTGAGTATCCAACAATGCATATGCAATGTGTCGACCCAGACGTGTGTCTATACCATGTGGCCACCCAGATCCTGGTCTACGACAATTTTCCACAGATCAGTACTGAAAATACTAACACACCACCGATAAACTGCGCCCAACAGAGCAGCAGTAGTCGATAGGTCCATAAAGCTTCATGCAGACTAACAATTCACCTTCGTTCAACTGGTTGTAGATGTATGACAGGAGCACATTCACGTTGTCATGGCATGGCTACATCCTAGACCAGGCTGTTCCAAACCACGAGTTTGAGTACGAGCACACGCGACTACGCAGCAGCTTTGCGCGGAGCACAGCTGAAAGATAAATGGCCGCAGAGGATGATAGCCAACACGTCACTGGGCAAAGATCATATCTGCAATATATATCACAAGTCCATGCGCTTCCTGACATTCATGAAGCTGTGTTTGTTCCTATAGCTCTATAATGTATCGTGTCACTGTGTCAAGCCGGGGAGCCCCGTTGATTTGTTCGTGGGAAGAAGAGGTTCTCTTTACCGAAAAGGATAGACTCCCATTGTATCTTTCTGTGAAAAATGCTACATTCAATGAAGAAATGGAACGTACAGCGTCATTATGAACCCAGCATTCAGCTCGGTATGAAATATCGACGGCGAAGCACGGCAAGAAAGCATTACCGGACTGAAAGCCGGCATATGAAAGATGAAATATTTTAAAATCAAACATCACTGCAAGTTCATTTTATATAAATCGTTACACATATTACTATTTATGCTTCGCCTCTCGTTAAAAACAAAAGTTAAATGCGAATTTGGAAAGGATGTAGTAGCTATTCACTGTTTTATTCGCCAAGAGACAGTTGTGTCACAATGGTGAAACTGGAATCTGGTATGAAAGTTGTAATAACGTGCTTAATTTTCTCCGGCGTCAACGAGTTAATCATCTTCAGTTTAAATGGTCTTTAAAAGATCTCGAAGCAGCTTACTACAACACTGTCGGCTGGCTAAGTCGGGTAAATTTTCTTGGCGTGCTTTTTGCCATTCGCAAAGAAATCGCTCTGTTCTTGGAAATGAAAGGACAGGCAGAACAATGTTCATCTGACACAGCATGGGTAGCTGACTTAGCGTTTCTTGCAGAAGCAACAATGTACCTAAACCACCCGAATACGTCATTGCAAGAAAAAGATATATTGTAGATGCGCAAAATAAACTCAGAGCGTTTACAGAAAAGATCCGTTTGTTTATTCGGTTGCCGGGCTCTAATGACCCAGTTGTCGATGGGCTATTAAATACCACATTAAACATATACCTCCTGTGACATCCTTGGACAAGTATCTACAGACCACTCAACTTCTCCAGTATTTTGAAATGCGGCTCCAAGAACTCCATATTTTGTGAAAGGAAATTGATTATTGAGAACTCCGTTCTCTGCTACTCCGATGACTACCCGTCATTGCAGTTGGAAATAATATACTTACAAAATTCCGCCCTACCAAAGAAGACACTATAACATCCTGGATCTAACACAATCTATGGTTCACTACAAGGAACCTTCCCAGAGTGCACAAGTACGTAGCACGATCATGTGTCCGCTTATGTACACAGACCATTCCGAGCAGCATTTCTCGGCTATGAACCGAACAAAATGCAAAGACAGAGCAATGCTCGGAGAGCTAACAATGAAGAATGCTCTGCTCAGCATACCAGCACTGGTGTCTGCAGTTACCTTGTACGTTCTAATACACAATAAACAAGTTATATTCTGTTTCCTGAACTTATGAAAATCTCCTACATTCCCAACTCCACAGCCATGCAACTCATCGCAGGTCTCCCCCAGTATTCACTGCGTCGTGACGATAATTTACCCCACAGTGGAGCTGTGGTGCATGTTACAGATTTACTCACGCAAGGCGGTGGGCACTGACGAGTACCTCGACTGTAACATATTGATCTAGTCAGTCTTTTCAACTGCTACGGCACCAGTGGCTGCCTACAGAGTTGACACAGAGGGCATAAAGACACACCTATGCAGTGTCATTGTTGTACAATGACCGTGACACATCAATAATCAAATTTACAATCCCTCAATATCTACACCATACTCGTGTTTCGATAAACACAGTGCTTAGTGGTGTTGCATTTTTTTCCGCCAGCCCTGACGTGTTTCGCAAAAGTACAATAACCTATTAGGTTGCCGAACTTGTCGGAAAGACCAAGAAGCCACACAAAATAGCACAAACGTTGTTAATGGTCGTATACAAGGAAATGATAAAAATAGTGTAGAAGCTGCTACTGAAATTGTAAAAAATTCTCTCTCTACTGACACAATCAGCTCCGAGTTAGCGACGTGTGTAATGACATCGAACATATTATGAAGGAGAAAACAAAGAACTTTGAAAGTTCTCACTTCAGACCCACGAGTCCACCGATATTGGCGGTCATGCACAATTTCTTTCGTGCATAAGATATGTTGATGGGTATGTAATTGCAACTAAATTAGTTTTCATTTTTTGAAAGAACTACAAAGAGAGCAACCGGAAAATAAATATTTCATACGACTGATGGTCGTGGTGAATGAATTACTTAGGAATATGGTAAGATTGCGTTAGCCGCTTCTATGGCAGGCCGAGTGAAAGGACTCGTGGGGAAAGTACGCGAAGTAAACTCTAACTTATTAACCGACAATTGTCGCATTCACCGCGAAGCCATTGATGCATGAAGTAGTTAAAGTCCTGAACTTCATTAAATTCCGGCTTCTAAACTACGCGGCTATTTAACGTTTTGTGTCATGGAATGGGATCAGAACACAGCACACTTCTGCTACATTCACAACTACGATGTTATTTCGAGGTAAAGTGTCCCCGAATGTTAGAGAAGAGGTACTTCGGGTTTATACTATGCAGATGTGTTTGCAGATGATGAATGGGTAGGTATCTAAATTGCCAAGTCTTTCTGATATTTTCGTACGCTTGAATGAGCTAAACCGAAAAATGCAAGATAACAACAAAAATATTCTTACTAGTATGGATAAAATTCAAGGATACAGACAATTGAAAATTGACCGTGTGAGATGCTCCAACTGCATGGCCCGTTGCTGACGACAAAAAGGTGTTGATCGACTTAGTTAAGGAACATCTAGTATTGCTGTGGCATAATTTAAAAAAATACTTTGGAGAGGGTGTTGAAGGTTTAAACTGGGTTCGTGATCCATTCTTGGTTTTCAAACGTTTTCCCAATAATTTAGGCTTACAAGAAGAACTGGCAAAGTAGAAAAACATTGAAATTAACATTTTTCTAAGAGCCTTTGGAAACATTTTAACTGTCAATAAGCACTAAATACCCACTATCTCCGAGATGCCAGTTATTTTATTACCATTTTCAACTATATATTCAGATATATGTACAGCTAAGCAGGCTCAAAAATGACATTGAGGGTGTGGGTAGAATCATTTACTTTAAAATTCATATTAGAAATGTGTAGCTTCTATAGTGAATTAAAGTTCATAAATTGTTAATTAATGTATGAGTGTATTCCTGTTTAATAATAATAATAATAATAATAATAATAATAATAATAATAATAATAATAATAATAATAATAATAATAATAATAATAATAATAATAATAATAATAATATCTAATAATAATAATAATAATAATAATAATAATAATAATAATAATAATAATAATAATAATAATAATAATAATAATAATAATAATAATAATAATAATAATAATAATAATAATAATAATAATAATAATAATAATAATAATAATAATAATAATAATAATAATAATAATAATAATAATAATAATAATAATAATAATAATAATAAATAGTTTATTAAATTAAGACATATTTCGTAATTATATTAAGATTATATTATATTGCTCTCAGACATGAAAATAAAGTGAAATTTGTATTTTCAATAAAAGAAATTCACATAAAACTGAAGCAGCCTAAATGCGTTTCTTGTCATCACTGTTACGAATTACCTACTAGATTGGACCAATCAAAGAATACCGACATCGGAGAAAACTTTGGAGTACCAAGTTTGACTGAGGAGATAGAAAAATACCAATGAGAATGGAAAAATCATTTGATGAGAATTGAAATAAGTACACTCCCAAAATTGTCATTCCAGTATGCTCATATGGTCACAGGGACCAAGGAATACCAAAACAGCGCTGGAAAGACCAAGAACATCTTTACTAGGTTTATCATTACAGGCCACAAGACCTAAAACGAACTTGTTCATGATGATGGTTTTGAGGGAATACACATTTTGATGAAGTGTTGAGTCTAGGCCCATTTGGTCTGTTGCGGAACACCGTCTCATTCTAATATGGTGCATTAAAATACTTATAACAAAATAAACATAATAAAGTCGTGCATTACATGAATTGGGTGCAGTGAATTTTAAGAACCTATTTGAAAACGGGCTCACACTATATGGGGGAAATCTCAGCTCCGATTATGCAATATTTCTGAAGATAAATATAGAAAGATTGTACTGGTTTGTCCAATAAATCAATATTACTCTGGTCTGCGTAAACAGTTATCCACTTTCACTGCATTCAGCAGCGCATCCTTGCATGTTTCGTCATACTCTTAATTACTTTTTCCTTCACAGCTTGCAGTTGTTTTACTGCACGCCAAATCTTGGTTACAAAGCATGAAACCGAAAACACCAAGCATTATCACATGCAACGAATCGATTACTTCGGTAATAATTTTCCTTGTTTGCATCGGGTGAGCTTTAGGCTTAGTGGTGACCTCAATAATTGTGTCTGAGATTCTAAACTCCGTGAAAATCTGTAGCATTTGCGCAAAAGTAAGCACAGTAAATTTCAAATTCAGATTTATTATTTTGGATAAAATATTTTCTCCATCATTAAGTTCGTTATATTTAAAACAGCAATCTTGTTGAGCACGTCAACATATGAGACTGGAATTACAAAATAACACCAAATATTTTATTACAAAAGTGGACATTATTCTGTGCAATAAGTACTTTTTCAATAATTATTATTATCTTCTCTGCATCTCAGCTATTAAATTAGAGGTAATGCCTTCTATCCGTAAGTTTGATATCGAGAGTTTATCGCAAATATTAATTTGCAGAATTCCAGAATCAAAGATCAGGCGTATAAAAACTGTGTGCCTGGGGAACGAGACCTTAAGGCCCTTCTAAAGCAAACTGTTTCATGTGTGCGAGTAATGATATAATATTATGAGGAGTACCACTGAGATTGTGTGAAAAGCTGACACAAGGTTCTGAATGAATTTGCTGTGGAAGTATGGTGGAGCGAGGCAAAAAGTCATGTGAATGCAGCACATCACATTTTTATAATTTATGGCACAGCGTTCTTTCATTATCTTCATTTCATACTGTGATTGGTAATACTATAATTATTTTAGGATGGGTTAAGCTGCTCTGTGGTTTTTAGTTTATATTTAAATTATTTAAAACTTCTCACTTGTTTATGTTTTCTTTTGTTTTCTCAGCTTCAGTTTCAATAGTCGCTAAAATGAATGTAAGAAAGATGCTTACTGGGTTCCGTATCAATCTTTGGCGAAAGAAAAATTGAAAGGAGCAGAAGAAACAATGAAAAGAGTTTCATGCTTTGACACTTTTATAAAATCAGCCTCAAAGTATTCAGATGAAGAAGAAACAACCTTCACAGGTGAAATTGTTGAATATCAGGAGGAAATATTCCTCCCCCTCCCCACCCCTCCCAAAGACGAAGAAGAATATTTCTACTGAACGGAAGGGAACACGGAATATTCCTCGCTGATGAACTGTTTAAAAAATTTAAATTAAAAAAATAAAAATAAAGAGAAGTATATTTCAAAATCTAAGCATCAGTTTAAAGATCCTCTCACAAAGTTAGTTAGTTAGTTAGTTTATTTTAAAAGTATTGGCCTGGTGCCGGTACATTGGGCCCGGCTTACAGGCTATATTTACATTGATTTACAGTTGACTTTGTTCATATTTACAGTTTTCGCTATATACAAAAACCCATACGGTGACCATCTGTAGGTCACCGAGAATAGTTTTCTTTTGTCTTTTCTCTGTTTCGTCTTTGGGTTATATATACATATGTACATATTTACAAATTATATACAGACACATACACGCACGCATTCACCCACACACACACTCGTACACACATACACACACATCTTCACTGGGCACACCAGAAATATGCGCCCCAGCGCACTACACTATTTACAGTTTTGACACTATATACACTGTCCCGCGGTGGCAGCTCCTGAATATTTTCCGAGGCGAGGGCCTCTGCCGGAACATGTATGTGGCTTAGGGACGAGGTTGCGTGGACGCGCATTAGTCGGCGAGCCGAGCCGCTTCTAGAACATTTTTATCCTAGTATGCTTGCGGTGCTTCGGCTCGCCTTTGCCGATGTTAGCGATCACGTCATTTTCGTGGTTCCTAATGCGCGTCCATGCCGCCATTGCTCTTTTGTCTATTGCCTCCGGGATGAACGGGATATGAGTTTCGAGGTGAAGAGTTTGGGTGGTGGTGAGGAGTGGAGCAGAGAGGATTTTTCTGAGGGAGAGGTTTTGGAGGGTTTGGAGTTGTTTGAGGGCAGTTTTGGAGGCATTAGCCCAGGCCACACATGCATACAGGACCACCGAGAGAATAAATGACCTATATAGTATAAGTTTTGACTTTAGTCGCAACTGTTTACTACGGAAGATGGGGGCGCACAGCTTTAGCCGCTGTCTGCCTTTATTGGCGCTATTTTTTATGTGGGTGGACCAACACATTGTTCGGTCCAAGGTGACACCTAAGTATTTAACTTGCTGACGGCAGTGCAATATTTGACCATCGACCGTTAGGTCCGTTGCCAAAGTGTGACGCCGCTTAGAAAAATGAATCAGCTGGCATTTGTCGGGATTAATTTTGATTTTCCAGTCATGTTGCCATGAGAGGAAATTGTTCACATAACGTTGCATTTCTGCAAGGCCGAAACGTGGATTTCTATGGTGGTTGTATATTGCAGTGTCGTCAGCATACATGGCGACCTTGCATCTGGCGCCCACTGGGAAATCATTGGTGAACAATATATACAGAAAAGGGGACATTATTGCCCCTTGTGGGACGCCAGCCCGCATCACTCGCTCCCGTGAGGAGGAGCGGCCCACTTGGACGTAAAACTGCCGATTTTCTAGAAAATTGTGCAGCAAGTATAGATAATTTTGAAGAGCCGGGAAATTGTGGTGCAGTTTATAAATAAGGCCATTGTGCCAGCCTCACAAAGTGCTGTGTTTGTGCATTTATATAAAGAATCCCCTCAGCCAATGAAATTATTTAACAGTAAGGAAAGTCAGCGAACACCATCTTGTGCACCAAGGTACTCTGGAGAAACATCAGACTTGGCAGCACCTCTGGTTTCTCCAACTAAAATTTTTCAGAATTAACTGCCAAGTATTTTACATAAATTGTGTTAACGAATTTCTCTAACAAGGTCTACATTTTTCTGTAGTAATATTTTGTGCATCTCTACGGTTTATCTGAAAGTCATCCAGTATGAAGAGGACATTTTTCCAAAAAAACTTCAAGATATATTTCATTTGTCATGAAAATGTCTTAAATATGTATTTTAATCAAAGTTGATAGAGCTATTTTCAAAAAATACAAACCTTCGAAACCTTTTCCCAATAAAGAATAGTTTGTGGACAAAGGTTTCCTTGTAAATCAGCATCATCACTGGAAGATTTTGTTGATAGAGCTATTTTCAAAAAATACAAACCTTCGAAACCTTTTCCCAATAAAGAATAGTTTGTGGACAAAGGTTTCCTTGTAAATCAGCATCATCACTGGAAGATTTTAAACCTAAATTACAAGTTTGGTATTTAACCGACGTTCGTTTTCACTTTCTCTAGCACCTGTAGTAAGCAGGAAAAGAATTATACTCGATCCAAAAATTTACATCGACATTTCACCGGAAATACATGTTTTAACGCCTCCTGAATCAAAAAAAAAAAAAAAAAAAAAAAGTCTGACGTGTTGCGCTCACATGACTTTCTCTACTCTTGTACTAACCATTCTTACAAACTCTTATTCCTATATCTTCTTCTTGTTAGTTGAGAAAAACATTTGTAAAAATTATTGCTTATTTCCTTGTAGGTGCAAATCTTTGAGATCCCGTTCCCATTGCACGCTTAACTTATAACAAAATTAACAACGATTTCCATTTCGCGAAAGTTTTCCAAAACTGACACAAATAACAAGGAATATATCCGAAATGGTTCACTCTACAAAAAAATCATTTGTATATAAATCGTGTATTTTAGCGAGATCTACATTTTTTGTATAGTAAGATTTTGTCTATCTCTTACGGTTTAAGAGTTAGGTATTCAAAAGTCATCCAGAGTAAACAGGGCTACATAGGCTATAGCCAGAAAATTCAATGTATATATTTCATTTGCCATATAAATAGCTTAAACATAAGACATTTTAATCAAAATCATTAATCATTTTCAAGAAAATCAAAATTTTCGAAAAATTTTCCACTTAAACGTTTGTTTAGGGTTGGGCTATTTATTACGTGTTACAATGTCGTTTTCAGCTGTCACTAGTATTCATTTAGTTTTATATTTCAAGACTTTTATAATGTCTTCTAAAAGTTGTTTTAAGAATAGTTTGTACAAGAGTGAGTAGAGAAAGTCATTTGAGTGCACGCATCAGATTTTTTTACTTATGCTGTTCAGACACACACGGATACTTTACTAAAAATGCTTATTTGGACTGAGAATAACTCCAAACGAGTATTCCAATGAAATTTCGGTATGAGTGTTTAGTGGAATGTAACATCTTCTCTATACGTGGTAGTGAAAATAAAAGGAGGACAGCCGCAGATTGTTCCATGTGTGGCTTCCTGCTTTGGCCATTCACATTTTGCGGCTAGCAGGTGATGACAGCTGGCGAGACCTTGTTCGTCACACATTCCCACAACTCCACACTTCTAACAATCTAGAAGTTTCCAGAAGGATGAGTCGATATGTCTCTGTACATTGTGTAATACCACAGTAGCACCCAGTGTCTCTGAATATGCTCACTGGATGAAATGTTCAGTTTTAAAATGAAAACCAGTGGATCACGACATCAAAGGGAAGATCTTTTTCTTCTTCCTCTTCTTCCTCTTCTCCTTCGTATTCTTCATGTGCCTTCTGCTATTCCGTCTCTGTTCTTACATACTAACCTATCAGGTCCCATTCGGTCCACAACGTCATTCCATTTTTTCCTCCTCCTAACTGCCCACTCTGTTATAGGTTGTGATTTACAGGCACCTCTTGTTGCTACATTAGGCGCTCCATCTCATCTGAGTTTACATTGCATTTTTCACAGAACAATTATTTCGACTGCATCAAGCATTTATTTTGTGTTTCAGGTCTAGTTTCTGTAGCATAAGTTACTATTGGTCTTACAACTGCTTCATTGGTCCTAGTTTTGCTTTCCCTTCTCAGGTATTTATTTTTTCAAATGTGATTATTAAGGCATTCTGAGACAGCTGCAGCCTAAAACTTTTGACTTTAATGGAGTAATACTCATTCCGTACTTTTAATAACTCAAGAAATGATGTAACAACTTTTGTAAATTGTCCACTGAGTTGCTCATTAAAGCATTATCTGTACACGCAAATAAATTTATTTCTCCTCATATGACGCATATTTATACATTCCTGTCACCTCATTAATTATACTTTCCACTACAATGATAAAAAGTAGAGGGCCAAGGGAATCCCCTCGTCTGATTCTTTCATTTATTGAAGAAGATTCCTTTGTAACTGGATGTCTTTGGTTACACACTTGATGAAATTGTAGGTACATACATGCTAGAACATTGCCTTTTAATATACTCTTAATTAGACAGCTGACCTCTGCACATATGCAAATGTGCATTGCGACCAGCAAATTCTACATGTAAAATGAGGCGAGCCCAGATTCATAAGTAATCCATCTGGTGTATGTAGGGTTCGACTCTCCTGCATATGCTAATTTGTTTACCCTGTAATATTCACAAATAACATTAACTGAACAATTATTATGTTAAAAGCTCTTATTATTTGAATTTGTAGTTGTTTTATTTCCATTTTATAGTATTGTTATTGTATATCTCTCCCGGTATAGAAGCTGAGTTCCTTGTGTATTGGCTCTTGCTTCTCAGTAGATAAAAAGTATGTAAATGATATAGCATCTGTACATGAGCGACTTCTGCGAAATCCATGTTGTTGTTCACTTAAGCAGATAATTTAAAATAGTTTCTCAGTTATTAATTTAGTTGTTAACTTAAGGAATATATTCAATAGACCTTTTACACTGTAGTTTTCGGTTTTCTAAATACCTAATTTCCATTCTTCAGGTACATGAATCCCTACAAATTTTCTGTATTAAGAGGGTAATTTCAGAGTGTAGTTCCTTACCACCATATTTAAATGTTTCATTAACAATCCTATCAGGACCGGGCGATTTACGGTTCAAAGTGGCAATGAATGTTTTAACATAGATCCTTGTAGCCTACCAAGAAATGGGGCTCTAACAAAAGCGCGATAAAGAGAGTTGTGTAAAAATATTTGACAATATTATTCCGACGAAACCAAAAACCTGCTGTGTCCTTCTCCTCAGAGTTTTGCTGGTCAGGATGCTATTGATAATTAGCAAGATTACCTCAGCATATGTTTCCTTGGTTGGGAACAGAAGGTAAACAAACTAGAGTTTGAAATTTCAGCCTCGACGTTCCGGTAGCATAGGAAGGGAAAACTTCGGATGTATTAGTTATATGCAATTCCCTACTTACTCTTCTACTATTCTTATAAAAGTGTATTCTTTTGTCTACTTATAACAAGGTTAAACTTAAATTACACATTTGCACATTCGTTGAGGCGTTTAGAAAGATGCAGCAGGTTAAAGTCATAGCCAGATTTTTAAAAAATGGATGAATATGGTATTAATTTGAAATAAAGACGAATACCACTTCGAAACAGGATGTCTTACATTCACATGAATTTGTTTACCCTTCATCATTTATTTGTGAGTATATACATTATTCTTATAAATGTTTGTTTTCCTATTTCCGTTAAATCTATAGATTAGATAAACCTTTCCAGAAACTACATTACATATTATAGAAACAAAAGGAATAGCGTCAGTCCAACGTTTAGGAACTAAACTCAATATACTGACCTTAAAATTCCATACCCTTTACACGAAATTGCAACATCAACTTAACATCCACACCACTTAACACATTGACAAACTATTAAACAATTCAAACCATTAATAACAGATATCTCTGAAATGTAGGATTTGAAGCTTTCACGGCGAACGTTAGTGATAACAGCTTCACGGGTGATCAGCCGTGTTAAACTTAAAAAGGTCGAGCTTTCGGCCATTATACTCTCCATGGCCATCTTCAGGACTAAGATGATGGAAAATCCAGAGGCTCCAGAGGCAGTTCGAGTCGAGTGGGGAAGCTTATTCCCCCACCCGAAGTGTCTTTACCGCAGTACCTAGCCGTTATACGGCTTTACCTGCGCGATAGTATGGTGTATTGGTCTACAGGGATTTAAACTCTAGGAATGTTTGGGATCAGGGGTATCTTAGGGACAAGATGAATGATGGTAGGGATAGGTCCATGAACGGGCACTGCCCATACATGCTGATCGGCTGGTTAGTCAATCAGGTGACGCGCTAATCTCCTCCTGGTTCTGGCCGTCAGTCACACACTGAGAGGTGATCTGAGTTAGGCGATTTACTCTGTTTTAAGTACAGATATTCGTTTTGCCTTTCCCATCTGCGAAAATTAGACCGTTGGACTTAAGATGTCTTTCGGCAATTTTTTAGATGGTAGTCGGCGAGGCTCTCTCTGGTCGTATTGTCCCAGAGTATTCACCAGTGGGTTAGGGTGGTTCTGGAGTTTGTTGTACATTGTTCGAGCGCGGGTTTTAATCACGTCGACAATGTACGGGATACCGGAATGTTCGTGAAGGATGTGGGCAGGAAATCTCCAACCAGTGTCGTAGATCATCCTTAATGCCCGGTTCTGCAACGTCTGGAGTCTGATGAAGGTGGACTTGATGGAAAATTCCAAGAGCCAAGAGCCAAGAGCCAAGAGCCAAATCAGGTCGCTCGGGTTTACCCGAGCGGGATATATGCCCACGGTACCTATCCATTTAGTATGGATTTACCCGTGAGGTATGAAAGATGTAGTCATTTTACAAGCTATTTTTGTCAGTGTCAGCCAATGGTGATGATTGGTTACTCTCTCTTGCTATAGACTAGGGATATGAGTGCCAGTTAGAATGTCTACCCATCCTGGGGCACCCATGCCCCTCTGCTCACTTAGCAAAGGTCAGCTTGTCTAACCAGCAAGTCAAGCAGTGTCAATTTAGCGAGAAACCGAATGCATTGGAATGTTTGGTGAAATGAGGAAGCAGTGAAGCTAATTAGCCCAAGACATCCTTGGGTAAACGATAGCTTTTGCGCCTCCTGGGAAGATGGGGATCATATTGTCCCAGGGTATTCACCAGCTGGTTAGGGTGTGGTGTAAGTTTCGCATACATAGAGCGGGCTCTATCTCGCACAACATCCACAATATATGGAATGCCAGAATGAGTGTGGAGAATATGGGAAGAAAATCTACGGTCAGTATCGTAGATCATCCTAAGGGCCCTGTTCTGCACGACTTGCAGTCTGCGGATGGTGGTTTGAGCCACGAATCCCCATGCCTCGCATCCATACAGGATCAGGGGAGGGATGATCGCACGATAAATGCGTAGTTTAAGTCGTGTAGGCATAGTTGACCTAAAGATGGGATAGAGCTTTCCCAGAGCTCCGTGACCTTGGGCAGCTTTAGCTGTGACATGTTTGGTGAAGGTAAGTCCTCGGTCTAGTTGTACACCAAGGTACTTGGCTGTGTTGACCCAAGGGATTCTCCTCTGACCAAGTGTCAGGTCCCTTTCTGGTCTCCAGGAATGAATTTTGCCTAACACGAAAGCAGAGCTTTTCTGTGGACTGATTCCCATTCTCCATTTTTCACTCCAACTCTCAATGGCATCTAGGTGTCTTTGCAATGGGGGAAGGCAGTAACGTAGATTTTTGTTACGGGCCAGTATGAGGACGTCATCGGCATATTGGCACGTAACAGTGCTGGGTTCAACGGGGAAGTCAGACATGTATGCGGCAAAGAGCAGTGGCGATAGAACACTACCTTCCGGTACTCCGGCCGCTATTGGTCTGATAGTTGATAACCTGCCCTCCACTCGCACCCTGAAAGTGCGGTCACGAAGGAAACTGGCTATGAGGGTCAGGTAGGGGGAGGGGAGATTTGCATCTCTAAGTTTGTACAGTAGGCCCTGGTGCCATGTTGTTGCAAAGGCCTTATCCACATCCAGAAGTACTGCGACAGTTTTGAAGTTTTCCTGGAAACCCAGGGCAGCCTTCTCAACAAGACGCAGGAGCTGTAAGGTAGTGGAATGGCCTTGACGGAATCCGAACTGATGATCCGGAATGAGCCTCCTTTCCTCAAATAGAGGAGTTAGACGGGACAGTAGAAGTTTTTCAAAAATTTTTGAAATTATTGGGAGTAGACTTATAGAACGGTAACTTGATGGAAACTTGGGATCCTTGCCTGGTTTCAATATGCAAATCATCCTCGCTTCCTTCCAAGCAGTAGGGAAGTGTCGGAGATACAGGCAAGCATTGTAAATTCTCGTCAAGTGGATAATGGCTTTGCGAGGCAGGTGTTGTAACATATGTGTCGTAACACCATCATATCCAGGGGATTTGTTGGGTTTGAGACACCTAATTTGCGAGGAAACTTGCCTTGGTGTGACAATTGGTATGCGAGTCGCCTCGTGAGGTGGTGGAGGATCCTCATAGAGGTAATCCACCGTTGCCTCAACTAGTTCTGAAAAGTCCTCGTCTTCTATGTCCTCTCGGGGCTCAAATTGGGACTCTAAATAGTCCGCGAAGTCAGTGGCTTTCTCTTGCGGTTCGAAAGATAATCTCCCGCGAGTGCCATGTATAGGATGCTGATATAGCGTTTTGTCCCTTCTCAGGGATTTAATTATCCGCCAGGGCTTCTTTTCAGAGAGGTTTACGTTCCTCATGGTGTTTTCCCAGGCCTCTTTGCGATGTGCACGTAAGAGGCGTCTAGCCAGGGTCTTAAATCGCAGATAAATTGCCTGCAATCTGGGATGGCGGAAACGCTGCCAAAGCTTCCGAACTGTTGACTTAGCTCTTAGCAACAGTCGGAGTTCATTTGGGATGGTTGTGGGGTTAGGAGTATTGCAAGGAATGCGGTAAGTATGCCCTCGTATCACATTTGATATTTGTCGGGAGAATGCATTTGCCGCTAATTCTAACGACTCGATAGAATTTATATGCGGTCTGGGATCCACTGATTGGTTCAGTTCAAGGACGGCTGCATCCCAGTCTACCTCATACGACCAATCAGGAGTTACCAATGCTGACATATTAACATTGGTGTCGATTAACACAGGATCGTGGTCAGAATCCAGTTCATTGACTGTCGTCAGGTCTATATGGAATCTAAAGTTTTTAGTGACCATAATATCCAGCACGTCCGGTCTCCCTCGGGCAGGATGAAAAGTGGGCTCTCTCGGTCCATGAGCTATGAGGCTTGGGTTACCGCTTATAAGGCGGAATAGTCCTCGCCCCTTCGCATTGGTGGCACGACTATGCCAGTTGGCATGTTTTGCATTTAGGTCACCTGCAATGCAGACCACAGGGTGGAGGTTTAATAAAGCCGTGTAATCTGCTTCATAGAAGCGGTGATCAGGGGGGTCATATGCCACTATCAGCAATGTATCTAGACCACCTAAAGATAGCCTAATAGCACAGGCTTCTACATGCTGAAGTGGTGGAAGAGGGAAAGGCTTATGGGTAATATGGTTCTTAACAAAGATGGCTGTACCTCCCCCTTGTCGGCCAACCCTATCAGACCGATGGGTGACGTAATTAGGGAGGGAGAAGTTGGTGGCAGCATCCAAATGAGTTTCACAGACCATCAGAATGTCGATTCCGAAATACTGTACAAAATTAGAAATATTAGGGTAATGACTCCGTAGTCCGTTTGCGTTCCAAATCGCAGCTCTAAATGGTCTCCGGACATGTCTTCCAGCCATTATTGAGCGGAGTTGGGGTAGAGCTGTTCCAGTGTCTGAAGCAAGATGGAATGCTTCTGCATGGGGGTCAGGTTGGGGTTCTTCAACTGTATCTTACAGTTTCTCAGAGCAGGTAACGCCTTGTTTATTAAATCCCCAAACCATGAGGATAAAGAGCTAAATTCCTCCAGGTCACTTTGCGAAATAGTCGCTAGTGTGGAGGAGGATGTTGCCGTGTTAGGTATTGGTGGGATAGGGGTAGGGGGAATATCCCTAACCTTGGATATAGGCTCTGCCTCTACAGGTGCGTCTGTAGTTATTACAGGAGCTTGTGGCTCCGAAGTTACATTGGGGGCAGAAGATTTGCTCTGCCTAGGTTTTCTGTTCCTCCTCTTCCTGCGTGGTTTTGGTGCAGGGGGTTTAGGCACTACTGCCTTTTCTATAGGACCTGGAGGTGGTGGCACAGAATTTGATGGGGAATCGCTCTTTGGTGTAGCAGCCTCTTGTTCCACTCGACGCAGAGTGGACTCTGCCTTATTTAAGGCATTGGAAAAGGAAACACCTGGGCGAACCACTTGATCATCTGGGCGGTTCTTGCGGCGGCTCTCTATGATCTTTTTCCTTGTGGAGCATCCTTTGTACACACTTACGTGTGTACCATCACAGTTGGCGCACTTGCACTCTTCCCTAGGTTTAGGGCAGTTCTCTAGCAAGTGGTTCCCTGCACACCGCAGACATGTAAGCTTACGCTCACACATCATGCTGGAGTGATTGTACCCCATGCATCGGTAACATTGCACAGGTCCCTCTCTGCCATAATACCTTTCCACTTTGACTACAGTGAAAATTAATTTCCTTACTGTGTCAATTGGTTGTACTTCTTGGTTAAGTACTTTGTCAAGTACTACCAAGAATAGTGGCATAGGAACTTTGTTAATACCCCCCTCGGTATTAACGGTTCTCTTCAACTGTGCCACTGAATTGACAGTTATGCCATGTTCTTCTTTAAGTGCAGTTTTGATTTCATCAGGGGTGCACTCTGAGTCTAAGCCTCTGATGACTCGGCGCTCAATGTGTGGACGTTGTGGTGAGTACGAGTAGAACGTTATGTTCATTTCTCGTAACACCAACTTAGCGGTTTCTAAATCACCCAAACTGTGGGTAAGGATATGGACGCTCTTAGGCTTCCTTTTTGCCTCAAAAGTATACTTGAGGTGTTTGGCCAGTGTACGCATTACCCTAACATGGTTAGGGAATACGTCCGCAATGATTGGCGGAATTCTTGGCCCCTTCTTGGCTTGGGATGATGCAACATTCTGAGGATGTTGCATCATATTGGATGATGCAACATCCTGTGCATGTTGCATCATATTTGGTGATGGCGTCTGTTTTCCCCGTTTACGGTTTTCCACAACCGTAAACTCCCCCAGCTCCATATCGGACTCGGAGTCAGATTCAGGTAAGGGATTGTTTGAACCCAGGCTCTCTAGTTCTGCCATGGGTATGTGGCGTGGAGTAGAGCACTTACGCTTTTGCGTATCGGTCTTGGAGCGCTTCCTATTTGGCTCCACTGCTTCAGGTGATAAGGATCTGTATGAAGATGATGTCGAAGGTAATTGTCCATCATCGGCAGTAAGCGCGGTTGCCCTCCGGCTGCTCACAGAGGACCGCACCTCCTCTAAGGCGGCGCCTTTGCGAGCCATTTCGGCTCGAGGTTTCAGGCACAAAGCCGTCAACCCTTGGCTAGGATCTTGTGAGCCCGCTGTCACGTAAGTCGTCAGTCTGAAGTCTGTCGAGGAAAGAAAGAATAAAGCAAAAGAGTAGGAAGAAAAGGGAAATACCTGAGTAGCTTTCTATGCCACTCCGGGAAGCTAGCCGGGTGAGTTCCAAAGCTTGCTTGCCAAGCCCCTTTAGGAACTACACCAAATTGTGCTGTGACTAATATAATATATTAGTACGTAGATTGAAGCGTGCAATCCACCGACGCACACCACAACACTCCACCAAGTCGGCACGGGATCTCCTGCTCCGGCGAGTCAGCTTTCTGGATACCGTCTTTCCACCAGTGAGAAGCAAATCACGTCCGCTCTGGTCGAACGACGACGCGAGAATGATGAATAATGGAAAATTCTCCTTAGTTCCCAAATATATATACTATGGTTAGGTTGTGTTGTCCGAACCAATGCGCGGGTGATGGTTTCTGATTGGGCCTGCTGTAGGCTCGGCTGCAGTGTTTTCCCGCGGGTACGAAATTTGTGCAGTGTTTCTGATGGCTATAGTCCACGCGGAAGAAAGGAAGAAGCGAGAACTTCGAGATCGTCTGCAGCTGCTTTGAAGAGCCCTGCAAGCTTGTTTAAAAGCGTGAAGAAGGGATTCCGAGTTATCTTCCAGTCCAGCGAGCGTAGTGCGCAGGCCGCCACTCACGCTCCCAGACGCCCGGCGATTGCAGCTCCAGTTCCCGCCAGCTAGAACCCGCCTGTGCAGGCACACTAACAGCTTAGCTGGGTAGAAGTATAAGTCTGTAGCCAACAGTCACCTGACTGGAATCTAGGCGCCTTAGGGCAGGACCTCTGTACTTCGGGCTTTTTAGCGCCCACTAACTGCTCTTTCTCTTCTACTAAACTATTTTCCTCTTTTCTATCTAGTTTTTTTAAGCTCCCCGTTAGGTCCCCCCCTAGGCTTTTATTCTTCTTCTTTTCCGAAACTCTTTCGAGGTCAAGTTAGGAATTGTTAGGGCATATAGTTTATTTATTTACTGTACTCCACTCTATAACTTCCATCTCTCCATCCCAGTATGACCAAGTCCAAGAAGTCCTCAGTGAAGCGATCTCCTGGTGAGATGCGCACGACCCGTGGAAGGGTCACTAAGCGACAATTGGACGTTGGTGGCCCCTCAGCCCCTGAATCTCCCCCACCTAACCCCATCCCTACTTCCCACCCAGTGACACCGTCCGTGATCCCCCCAGCCGCAGCTCAGGCGGTAAACGGCCCAGCCGCGACGCCTGAGCTCGGCCGGACTCCCACACCGAATCCGTCTGCCCTGAATACCCCCCTCCCTAGATCCCGCTCCTCTTCCGCCGCGTCAGTCCCCTCTCTGCCCCCTACTCCGCCTCCTCTCGTCTCCCCTCCTGGCTCTAACCACTCCACACCACCACCTCAGTCAAACCAGCAACCTGCTCCCTTGGCCCCTTCCGTAAGCCCCGTAGCCGGCCCCTCCTCCAGACCAGACCCGGTTGCGGTTCCTGCCCCTACTGCCCCCCTCCAAGCACCCAGGATGCAAGCGCCAATCTACGTGTCTAAACACCACGTCACGCTGTTTCAGACACTGCAAGAGTTTGACTCCCAATATGCCAATGAAGGCTACACAGTGACCAGGGCCCCGCTGTCGCGGGACTTCCTGGTGCGCATGTCGTCCCCCGTGGACTATGCACACATGTGTGCCTTTCTGCGGCAGAAGGGACTCAACATTCAGCTTACGAGGCAGCAGGACGAGCAGCAATCCTTCCGTGCCGTGATAAAGCACGTCTACTATGATGGGGCGGAGGAGGCCATTAAGGCTGAGTTGCGTGCCGCGCACTTTTCAGTGCTGCGTGTAACGCAACTTAGGCGTTACGACCAGGCCAGAACACCTCTTCCATTCTATCTGGTGGACCTGGCGACGGCGGACGACCTGGACCGACTAAGGCAGGTTGAATGTATACTCCACTTTCGAGTGAAGGTGGAGATGTACAGGCGACCGGTCATACCGGTCCAGTGTAGCAAGTGCCAACAGCTCAGGCACACAGAGGCGAGGTGCTCGGCCGCGGTTAGGGTGTGCTCCAAGTGCACCGGTGACCACGATTCTCGTGGCTGCGATGTTCCGCCCCCCCTGAGAACGTGCGCGCTATGCCTGCGCCAGGGCCATGGGGCCAGGTACCGGGCTTGCCCCGAATACCAGCGCCATGTGGCGGCGGCACGTACCCTCCAGGGGACTGGTAGACACGCGGCTGTGGGAGATGGAAGCCGGGCGCGGGGAGTATTGCCCGAGCGGGCTCCACCAGTGCCAAGTGTGGCTGAGGTTGTGGCACAAGCTACGGTCGCTGAGGAACCGTCAAGTTCCAGGACGCCCCGCCAGCCCCGTGGAGTGCCGCGCATAGCACGGAAGGACCGGCCAGACCAACAGAGACGACCCCGAGAGACCAGAGACCCACGACTACACCACCAGAGGCAAATGTACCGGCGCGTCCTTAGCACCGGCATGGAAGACGGCGACCTGAGGGAGACAGCGGGGCACATCCTCGGGTTGCTGATGGAAGCGGAATTGTCGGAGGTCCGCTCCATACTAGCGTCGTATAGAGACTTCTTCCAGCTGCTGGTGACACCTGGCTTCATCTAAGTATCAAGATGGCCTATAAAAACTATTTATACATCATGACATGGAACGCTAGGGGACTTAGACGCAAAAAGACAGAGTTCAAGGAATTCCTCTCCCGTAACAATATTCATATAGCCCTTATCACAGAAACTCTCCTCAAAGACAACCATAGATTCAACATCCCCGGATACACGACACACCGAACAGACAGAGACGGGCGCGGGGGCGGCACCGCGGTCATTATTAAACACGATATACAACACGACCTGGCCCCCCCTGCGCAACTCCAAAATTTGGAAACCACCAGCGTACTAATTACACTCGACAACAACAAAGTGCTCATAACGGCGGCCTATGCCCCCCCAGGTACTTTAATAACATCCGATATAACGGACTTAACGCAGCAGCACAATAGGGCCCTAATTGCCGGTGATCTCAATGCGAAACACCAAATTTGGGGATGCAACGAGACAAATAAAGAGGGACGAGCCTTATTACACCTCGAAAACAACTCGGACCTCTTAATCCATACTCCAGAGGAACATACTTACGTTCCATATTGCAGGACACACAGATCTGACGTGCTAGATCTAGCCCTGTCCAAAAACATAACACGCAGAACACAACTCAAAGTTATGAATGAGCTGTCATCCGACCATCTGCCCCTCATAATTACACTAGAGGGCAATGCAGCTCTAATCCCGCCAGTTATACGCCCAAACTATAACAGAGCGAACTGGGACAAATTTGCAGACACTGTAAGCAAAAACTTGCCCACTGTCCCATTAAACACTAACGAAAGCACCAACGAAGCGGTCATCCAATTGGAAAAGGCCATAAAAATAGCCACAGCTGCCTCAGTGCCTATGAGCCGGCCTAGGCAACATCAATCTAAACTCCCACAAGACATAACCTCTCTAACAGCCGAAAGGAACAGAGCCAGACGCAAATGGCAAAAAACGCGGCACTTAACACACCTCGAGTACGTTAAACACCTAAATAGCATAGTAAGCGAAAGGATCGCAAATCACGTCTCGAGGCAATGGCAGAACACACTGGAGAATCTCGATTATGAACGAGACTCAGTGTGGAAAGTAGCTCGCTGCCTAACACGCGATAAAGTGCAAATCCCTCCACTCCATACAAATCAAAACATAGCGACCACCGACAAAGAAAAAGCAAATGCACTCGCGGACGCACTGCAAGAAACATTAACCCCAAACACCGCCCCCTCTTGCCCACAATTCACCGCCGAAACCGAAGAAGAAACGCGGGAATATAAAGACCAAATAACTCACAATAAAATAAGAAAAACATGTCCCAGCGAAATCAAATGGCTCATTAAACATTTACCGAAACGAAAGGCCCCTGGGCCAGACAGCATCCCGGCGGTAGCCTTAGCCAACCTACCCGAAGATGCCATCAAACTACTATCCAAAATCTTCAATTATGTGCTAGAGAAAGGGTACTACCCTGACAGATGGAAGTCAGCTATAGTCGTACACTTTCCCAAGAAGGGCAAAGACCTCTCGAACCCACAGAGCTACAGACCAATTAGTCTACTAAGCATACTGGGAAAACTACTCGAAAAAGTAATACTAAAACGCCTAAATGCACAACTAATCAAACAAAACATAACTATAAATGAACAATTCGGATTCCGCGCTCGCCATTCCACAACCCTCCAACTACTGAGAGCCACTGAACACATCACGCATGGGTTCAACTTCCGAAAATCGACAGGCGCACTGCTACTTGATGTAGAACGCGCGTTCGACAGAGTTTGGCACGCGGGCCTGCTCAAGAAGCTCAAAACACTAAATATACACGACTCTCTAATTAAACTCATCGCAAACTATCTACATAATCGGACATTCCAGTCCAAAGTTAACAACCACCTCTCTTCACCCCGCCCTATAAAAGCGGGAGTCCCACAAGGAAGTATATTGGGGCCGATTATCTTTAATATAACAATGAACGATATCCCGAAAACACACAACACGAACTTATTCATCTATGCAGATGACACGGCAATCGTAGCGCAATCGGGGAAAGTCGAGTTCATACACAGGAGGCTACAAAACGCCCTTAACGAGCTACAGGACTGGTTCACCAAATGGAGAATTAAGGTGAATGCCAAGAAAACGCAGGCTATCATATTCACCAAAAGAATCAACCATAGACTAGGAAAACACCAGCTTCCACCACTCACCATATTTGGAGAGAACATTGAGTGGAAAAACACAGTCACCTGGTTAGGGCTTAAAATGGACCAGGGACTCACATGGAAGCAGCATATATTACAAATAAGGGGAAAAGCGAACGCCCAATTAGGCAAACTATATCCCCTTATAAACATGAACTCGCATCTAAAACTCAAAATGGGACTAACATTATATAAGACGCTTATCCGCCCTATACTCACCTACGCTGCTCCGGTTTGGGGATATGCCGCAAAAACACATATTAAGCGCCTACAAAGGCTACAAAATAAAATACTGCGAATGGTAGCGAAAGTGCCCTACACGGCACCAGCGGACTTACTTCACGACGAACTAAAAATGCACACGATAGAGCAATTCATTAAAAAGCTCTCACACGATACGTATAAACACTTGCATAAACATCACAACCCTTTAGTAACGAACCTAGGTAACTATACCATGGAAATTTACAAACACGCTAGACCGCTAGCGCTTTTCGACAGAAATTTAACTTCAAATAACACGGAAGTAGAGGAATTCTTGAACAACCTACTACACGACTAAATGAAACTCTGACAGAGGACTGTTCCCTCTCACCTCACAACTAAACCTTCCTTATTCCCTGTTTCAGACCGCAGCCTGCCACAGAGCCCTACAAGCCCTCGGCAATGCCGAGGCGGATCGGGAGAACTAGGGCCTCCCACCAGTGTCCTACGTGCGCGGTGAAAGCGGGCCACCGTACGATGGAGTAGGACACTCCGACGACACGGCGAGACCAGGATAAACGCTTATACAAGACCTGCCTGCCCAGGGCAGACAAGAAGAAATTTAGCACGATAACATTTATATCAAGCATGCGTAAAAATCACAGACCATTAGCTGATTCTAACGACTTGCAGGTACATACCTGTGCAACACTAGACATAAGCCTAATTATTGCACGAAAATATCTTTTCACTCCAACACTAACATTAGCTCATCTCACAAAGACTTGCAGGTTTTCACCTGTGCATCGCTAGATATAAGCTCAAATATTGCACGATCAACTTCAGTTACACTAACTCTAACATTAGCAAATATTATAACGACTGGCAGGTAAACACCTGTGAATCACTAGATATAAGCTGAAACATTGCACGAATAACCTCAGGTAGGTTAACACTAACATTAGCAGATAGTATAACGACTGGCAGGTAAATACCTGTGCAACCCTAGAATTAAGCACCACACAAATTACATCTTGACTAACAGGCCTATGCCTGTGCAACCTAATCATAAGTAAGCGTCTAAAATCAATACAAATTTAACAATGCATTTATTTCTCTTGGTCATGTCCAGGTTTCATGGGCATTACCAAAAAGCAACAATTGACTCGCTCGCATGAACTCATGCCAGCTTAAAGCTTTCAATTACTAACCGGGGTGCTATGCGGGACCCGACTAACGCACGATGATGCACGAAACCTTAGCATTGTACGAACTAACACGTGGAGGGGTTTTTTAGTGAGTAACCCTCCCCCTTCAGGGCACAGGGACCCTCACACTGTTGGCCTCAGCATGTCGGCCTCCGCCTGTAACGGGTTTTTCCCCTCCACGGTAAAAAAAAAAAAAAAAAAAAAAAAAAAAAAAAAAAAAAAAAAAAAAAAAAACACGCGGAACTTAGTTTGAGTCATGACGTCACCACATGCAACGCTGCTCCCAGGTGCCACTATTGTGGGGCCCAGTGCCTCACACAGGACTGCACCAGCCACGACCTACGCAGAAGACGCCGGTACTGTGCCACCTGTAATGGCTTCGGCCATTTCACAGGCCAGGCGCAGTGCCCATGGTACCCAAGAGCTTCGTCTTCGCAACCAGCACCAGCCATCGCAGATTCACAGCCTCTTCGCCAAACAGCACCTGCCACCGCAGTCTCACAGCCTCCTCGCCGTCTAACACCAACCAACGCAGTATCTTCACCAGCGCAACAGCACACTCCAACCGTCGTCGCCACTGCAAGAGCATCACTGCCCAGGAACGAGACAGAGGACATCCGCCACGACGTCCATCATCTTCACCAAAGACTTGACAAAATCGACGAGACCTTACTTCAAATCACCGCCGCCGTGTCCACCATAGCCACCTCTACTGCTACTGTCCAAACTCAACTGCAAGACGCCATAGACGCAGGACGCAAGCAACACAACTCCACAACTGGCCGTTTGACGTCACTTCGCACAGACATCCGGAGAAACAACAAGAAAACCAACTCTCATCGAAGGACACACCGCAAAGCATTCACTTTAATTCACCAACGACTTCTTCAAAATTACGTCGACTTCAACGCAGCAGTAAGAATCCTGGAAGGACTCGCCAACACGACCTGGGAACTGGACGACTACACCACAACCTCCATGGACAAAATTCAACGCACACTTCAACAAATGGCAAACCAAACTACAACCACGACACACGAAGCCTACACGCAGACATCCATACTTACATCAGAACCCAATAGTCAGACCTGGACCTCTTCGCCTCAACTAGCATCGCCAACTCCACAGACAACTGAACGCAGGATACCGACACAGGAAGAATTCGACCGCTTCAATAGATATGGTTTCAACAACCATCCTGGACGTCCCTGCGACTTCAGGTGCAGAAGAAGGCTCTGCAGTGCAACCGGCCTTGAAGCCACTGATTTCCTACACACTTGAAACTCAAGTGCCACCGCAGACATCGCAGTTCCTCGGAACCCTCTACACAGCCTCCGCCGTAAATAAGTATACTCCTTACTCCTAACCATATCCCACGTCCACTTCCCGTGTGTGACAGTCAGGACTTGTTCATGACTGTCACCCGGAAATCCTTAAGCGATGCCGGTAATTTTACCGGCTGTACACCAACTCACTGCGAGGGTGCTTCGGTGGTACCTCCCCACCTACGCTACACTTCTCCCTTATCCCCCCCGAGAAAACTCCATCCCATAACCCTTTTCCCTCCCTGGCGTAATAAGCCAACTCTTTCTCCTGTCCAACTCTCTTTCTGTCTCCCCTTTAAAAAAAAAATAAAAAAAAAAAATAAAAAAAAAAAATTAGTTTGAGTAGGGCATCATGGCAAGGAAGAATCGTCGTAACACGCAGACTACGCCGGGAGATGGAGCCACATCGGCCGCCACTTCCGAGCCGACGCCGAACGCCGGTTCTGACCACGCGACACCACAAAACAACACCGCCGTCAGTGTTCCTCCTGGGAATACGCAAACTACGCCGGAAAATGGAGCCACATCGGCCGCCAACTCCGAGCCAACGCTGAATGCTACTCCTAGCATTGCACCACCTCAACACATCACCGCCGCCTCCGAACCTCCTGTAACCAACCCACGGTACGGCCGCTTCGGTGCAGTTGCCGTCGGAGTCAATCGACACCTGCATCCGCAGATCATACTACAGGAGGGACAGCGTAAATGGAGCTCACTAGTCGGTGCCTCTAGGATCAGGGGAATATACGGAGCGACACCCCTAGTGCGACTTGTCTTCCAAGACAGGACGCATTTCACCGCCGCCATCACCTCAGGACTCACCCTCTTCGGCCGACACATTCGCATAGAGTGTAGTCGGAAGGAATGGATCCAGCCGTGTCGGAGATGCTGCTCTTTTGGACATGAAACCCAGTCCTGTGTCGCCCGAGCCAAGTGTCACTACTGTGGAGCAGCAGTACTGACATCCTCCTGTCAGCACCACGACCTCACCAGACGTCGTAGGTATTGCGCCACCTGCGACAGGAGAGACCACTTCACCGGGCAGGTTTGCTGTCCGCTATACCCCAGGCACCGTAACAACGCCGCATCACAACGTGAGCAGTCTCAACCTGCTCAGCCTCCACAACATGAGCCTCGCCAAGCTCCTCAGCCTACACAACGATCAACGCAGACATCGCAGCAAGAACCAACAACCCAAGGGCCGAACTCCACTCACACCGCCGCCTCCACCAGCACACAACCGCCCAGTAAGGAAGTAGAGCACCTCTGCTCTGAGGTGCTCAGCCTCAAACAACGACTGGGTAGCATCGAAGACGCCCTACATCAACTCACCAACGCCGTCACCACATTAATCAACACCGCCGCCAACACATTCTCCGGACTTCACCTTATGGAACCAGTAGAAGCTCTACGAACTGAAGTTAGAACGCTATCTGAATACGTCGCACTCAACGGTGAAACTCTCAAATCAGCCCATCTGAAGCTGGCACAACTAGAGAGCAGGACCACTGCAACAACACAAGTGGCCACCACACAAACCGAAGGACATCACTTCCCGACACCATCTCCGCAGGAAATTGATCTACGACAGCGACAAGTTCAACTTCAGCAGCTTCTAGCCAGAGAACACGTCACTCCTCAATCATGGTGGCCACAACAACTTGACCACCCAGAGTTTTCACACACTGGCTACTACGATCACCATCGCAAGAATTGCGACGATCGTTGTAAGCTCATGATATGCAGTGGCGTCACTGGAAAACGATCATGGAACTGGAACCGACATACATGAAGATCCCGGAACTCACAATCCTATTCCTAATTCCCCGCGTGTGGCAGTCAGGGCCTCGCCATGTCTGTCACCCGGAATACCCTTCCCGATGCCGGTAATGCCGGCTGTATCCATCCGCACTGCGAGGGTGCTTAGGCGGTACCTCGACAGCTACGTTACACTTCTCCCTAAACCCCCTCTTGAAACCTTAGTCTTAGTTTTTCTACCCTTCCCTTGTTCCCATTTTCCCGGCGAAATAAGCCAACTCTTTCTTGTCCAACTCTCTTTCTGTCTCCCCTTTCAAAAAAAAAAAAAAAAAAAAAAAAAAAAAAATTAGTTTGAGTCCGCCCTCTCTGTTGAAATTGTGGGGGTGTAATTTGATGTGGATGGCCTCCTTGATGAGTCTTTTTTTTTTTTTTTTTTTTTTTTTTTTTTAAAGGGGTGACAGAAAGAGAGTTGGAAGGGAGATAGAGTTGGCTTATTACGCCGGGATATAGCTTTATTGGGGAGGAGTGTGGCGTTGTCACGAGGTCCCGCTTAGCACCCTCGGTAGTGCGGGTATGCTGGCCGACCGGAGTCGACTTTAATTTGTGGTGGCCGGGTGGCAGCCATGACCAGGCCCTGACTGACACACACGGGTAGTTCTTCGTGTGGAGGGTAGTTGGTCGTGAATCGGCGAAGACTGCGATGTGGGTTCCGGTGAACGGCGACGACTGTGGTGGCACTCGTTATTCAAGTGGTCAGAAGAAATCGGTTGGGTCAAGTCCGGAGGCACTGCAGAGCTTACCTCTGCACCGATAGCTGCACGGGGAGTTGCGGTGGGCGTTGAACCCGTATCTGTTGAAGAGTGCGCGTTCTTCTGTTGTCGGAATCTTGCGTCCTTCTGGTAGTGCGTTTGGCGTTGTGGGTTGTGACCAGGGTTGGCTATGTTGCGTTGCAGGAGGTAGCGACGTAGTCCTGGGTTGGCGATGTTGCACTGCAGGTTGTGACAGGGTAGTTCGGGGTGGACTGTGTTGGTCTCGGTCATGTTTTTTTTTTAATTTTTTTAATTTAATTTTATTTTTTTTTAATTTTTTTTTTTTTTTTTTTTTTTTTTTTGAAAGGGGAGACAGATAGAGAGTTGGAGAGGAAAAAGAGTTGGCTTATTTCGCCGGGGAGATTGGGAAAAAGGGAAAGGGGAGAAAGACTAAACTAAAAGGTTTTTCAAGAGGGGATTATGGAGAAGTGTGGCGTGAATGTCGAGGTACCGCCGGAGCACCCTCGCAGTGCGGGAATACAGCCGGCTATTACCGGCATCGGAAGGGGATACCGGGTGACAGCCATGACCAGGTCCTGACTGTCACACACGGGAAGTGGACGTGGGATATGGTTAGGAGTAAGGAGTATACTTATTACTTATTTACGGCGGAGGCTGTGTAGAGGGTTCCGAGGAACTGCGATGTCTGCGGTGGCACTTGAGTTTCAAGTGTGTAGGAAATCAGTGGCTTCAAGGCCGGTTGCACTGCAGAGCCTTCTTCTGCACCTGAAGTCGCAGGGACGTCCTGGGTGGCTGTGAAAACCATATCTATTGAAGCGGTCGAATTCTTCCTGTGTTGGTATCCTGCGTTCAGTTGTCTGTGGAGTTGGCGATGCTAGTTGAGGCGAAGTGGTCCAGGTCTGGCTATTGGGTTCTGGTGTAAGTATGGATGTCTGCGTGTAGGCTTCGTGTGTCGTGGTTGTAGTTTGGTTTGCCATTTGTTGAAGTGTGCGTTGAATTTTGTCCAAGGAGGTTGTGGTGTAGTCGTCCAGTTCCCAGGTCGTGTTGGCGAGTCCTTCCAGGATTCTTACTGCTGCGTTGAAGTCGACATAATTTTGAAGAAGTCGTTGGTGAATTAAAGTGAATGCTTTGCGGTGTGTCCTTCGATGAGAGTTGGTTTTCTTGTTGTTTCTCCGGATGTCTGTGCGAAGTGACGTCAAACGGCCAGTTGTGGAGTTGTGTTGCTTGCGTCCTGCGTCTATGGCGTCTTGCAGTTGAGTTTGGACAGTAGCAGTAGAGGTGGCTATGGTGGACACGGCGGCGGTGATTTGAAGTAAGGTCTCGTCGATTTTGTCAAGTCTTTGGTGAAGATGATGGACGTCATGGCGGATGTCCTCTGTCTCGTTCCTGGGCAGTGATGCTCTTGCAGTGGCGACGACGGTTGGAGTGTGCTGTTGCGCTGGTGAAGATACTGCGTTGGTTGGTGTTAGACGGCGAGGAGGCTGTGAGACTGCGGTGGCAGGTGCTGTTTGGCGAAGAGGCTGTGAATCTGCGATGGCTGGTGCTGGTTGCGAAGACGAAGCTCTTGGGTACCATGGGCACTGCGCCTGGCCTGTGAAATGGCCGAAGCCATTACAGGTGGCGCAGAACCGGCGTCTTCTGCGTAGGTCGTGGCTGGTGCAGTCCTGTGTGAGGCACTGGGCCCCACAATAGTGGCACCTGGGAGCAGCGTTGCATGTGGTGACGTCATGACCAAATAGACAGCATCGGCGGCATGGCACTCGCTTGGTGGTTCTGGCTGGCTCGACGAGCAGGCGTCGCCCGAGTAGGGTTAGACCCGTCCTCAAGGCGGCTTCGCTGTCGGTGATGTCTGCGAAGACGATTCGAAGCAGTGGTGAAGGTCCCTGAGAGGTGATGATGCGAGTGGCCCTCACTGCAGAGGGCCACTTCTGTCTTGCCGCGTGTAGTACATGTCTCTCAGGGATATCTCGAGGCACTCCTCGTATGATGACACTGGTCCCCTGGATGGGACCAGAGTGTGCAGGCGGCGATGGTGAGATGTCCGGTAGATGGGCGGTAGACTGTGGTGAAGCCGGCAATCCCGGGACTGGCACTCCCACTACCATTCCCGGGGAGCTGACTCTCTGGCTTGGCGATTGGTTCTCTAGCTGCGGTGTAGTGGCGCTAGGTGTGGCTCCGGACGGAACTACTGCGCTGACTGCCTCAACATTTTCTGGTGTGGCGATGGTTTCAGGTTCCCGGGACGATGAGGCTCCATTGCCCGGTGTAGACGGCGATTTCCTGCGCTGCTTTCTTCTTCCTCTCTCGGTCATGTGCTGTTGGTGGTAGAGAGGGACTATAGCCATCAGAAACACTGCACAAATTTCGTACCCGCGGGAAAACACTGCAGCCGAGCCTACAGCAGGCCCAATCAGAAACCATCACCCGCGCATTGGTTCGGACAACACAACCTAACCATAGTATATATTTGGGAACTAAGGAGTGCCTGAATGGCCCTGAACCTACACCATAGAGTTTGCATTGCAGGCGACTTCAACGCAAAACACCCAAGCTGGCACAGCCGCACCCAGAATGTCAAGGGCCGGGGATTGTACCGTCTCATTAGCGGGAACCCCGCCCTTCACGCGCACGGGCCGAGAGGTCCAACTCACTACCCGGCACGCGGCGCCGCGGACATCATTGATTTCGTAATCACCAAAAACATTCCATTTCACTTGGACCTCTCTGTGATTAACGCTCTGGATTCCGATCACAACCCTGTTGTGGTCGACTCAGACGTTAATCTCACTGCGCTGGGAGTGCCGGACTGGGTGGAAGAGGTCGACTGGGACGCGGCCGTCCTTGCCCTTCAAAACTCCGTGGAGGCAAATCCTCGAATAGACTCGCTTGAGGCTCTCGAGGAGGCAGCCGCGGGGTTTGCAACCTCAGTCCTAAATGCGGTGCGTGCTCACACACACCGCATTCCTACCGAAGCACCAAACCCGACATCTATCCCTGTACCTCTTAAACGCCTCATACAAGCAAAAAATGCTGTCAGAAGGCTATGGCAGAGATTCCGACATCCTAGGATAGGAGTAATACACCAGAGGTTCAAATCCCTGGTGAGACGACTCCTACGAAAACATAGGCAAGCAGCTTGGGAAGACACGTTGCGTCACGTAAACCTCCAGGAGAGGAAACCATGGCGCATCGTCCGAGGCTTGCGGAAAGACAAATCTGTACACCAGCATCCTGTGCATAGCCCTCGGGGAAGACTTGTGTTCGAACCGAGGGAAAAAGCTGAGGCACTAGCAGACTATCTGGAAACTCAATTCCAGCCCAGGGAAGATCCACAGAACGATGACCATACTGACCTCGTGGAACAGGCGGTAGAAGACTTCTTAGAAGTCGGACCCGCAGGCCACGAGGTGTTCCACATCCCGATAGTTACCCCTCGCGAGGTAACAAATACCATAAAATCCCTAAGAGCCCGAAAATCCCCTGGACAGGACCGCGTAACAGCGGAAATGCTCCAACACCTTCCCCCTAGAGCCGTGATGCACTTGACCCGGATTTACAACGCATGCCTCAGCATGCGTCACTTTCCAGCTGTCTGGAAACAGGCGCGTGTGGTATGCGTGTTGAAGCCGGGCAAAAATCCGGTCTTTCCATCCAGTTACCGCTCCATAAGCCTACTACCAGTTATCTCGAAAGTATTCGAGAAACTGTTCCTGTCCCGCCTTGGACCCCTATTGGAGGAAAAAGGCCTCCTTCCTGAACATCAGTTTGGTTTTCGTTCTGGCCACTCCACGACTGAGCAACTACTGCGTGTAGCCGAAAAAGCTTCCCTGGCTTACCAGGATAGGGCTAAAACGGTGGCAGTGTTGCTTGACGTGGAAAAGGCATTTTCTACCACTTGGCACGAGGGGCTTGTCTACAAGCTCATACAGCACGAAATCCCCCCTCCATATATTTACTTGGTGGCTGGCTTCCTACAGGAACGTAGCTTCCGGGTGAAGGTGGAGGGATCATTCTCCAGAGAGAGGCCCATTGGCGCAGGAGTCCCCGAGGGCAGTGTACTGTCACCGGCACTCTTCGCAGCTTACATGGCCGATCTCCCCACGCACCCAAACACACACATCTGTCAGTATGCGGACGATCTATTGATCTTCGCTACTAACAAGAACCCGCGCTACAGTTACCACCAAGTACAAGCCCATCTCCGTGCCATCAGTAGCTGGTGCGAGAACTGGCGCATGTCTATAAACCCGGAGAAAAGCTCTGCGATTCTCCTGGCGAACACGAAAGCCAACCGGCTCCCGCGAGACCTCGTGTTGCGGCGCCGTCGGATCCCCTGGGTCACTACGGCGAAGTATCTCGGAGTCACGCTGGACCGGCGGCTGACGTATAGACATCACGTCAGGGGCAAAGTACTACAAGGTCATGCTGCTCTCCGGCAGCTATACCCAATTCTCAGTTCCAAAACCATGCCCCTACGCCTGAAGCTCCAACTGTATCGCGCGATCATCCCACCTCTGATTTTGTACGGATGCGAGATCTGGGGAGTGGTGGCAAAGTCCACCTTCATCAGACTCCAGACGTTGCAGAATCGGGCGTTAAGGATGATCTATGATACCGGTTGGAGATTTCCTGCCCATATCCTCCACGAACATTCCAGCATCCCGTACATTGTCGACGTGATTAAAACCCGCGCTCGCTCAATGTACAACAAACTCCAATATCACCCTAACCCTCTGGTAAATACCCTGGGCCAATATGACCAGACCCAGCCGCGCCGACTACCATCCAAAAGACTACCAAAGGACATATTAAGTCCGGCGGTATAATCTCAACGATGGGAAAAGCGACAGTTCAATCTGTATCCAAAACAGAGTAAATTACCTTTTCAGTTCTCCTCTCAGCGAGTGACTGATGGCCAGAACCTTGGTGGGAATGAGCGCGTCACCTGATTGGCCAGCCAATCAGAAGCCGCGCACTGCCAACTCACGGACAAATCCCACCCACCCGTTCCCTGTACCTATAAAAACCCCTGTCCCCAACTAATTTTTCCCCAGATGACAAACTACCCCGTAGAGAAAGAACATCCAGCTCATTACGCAGGTTAAGCCGTACAACGGCTCGGTACTGCGGACGAGACACTCGGGCGGGGGGGCCCCCCCCCGTTCGACCCGAACTGCCTCTGGAGCCCCTGGAGCCTGAATGGCGGCAATTCATTCCTTCATTGGAACTCGCTGCGTCTACACCTCGATTCTGCGGGACCATTGGGAGCTTGGAGTGCTTGGACTGCTTGGATCCTCGATTCAGGGGAATAAGCGGGAGAACGACCGCGGCGACGTGGTGGTGGAGTTAAAAACTACGCACCCACTCGGGTGAAAGCACAGTTTCGCGGCACGCTGCAAGACGTTTGACAGCAAACGGTAGCGTGTCGCACCAGTCATCACTTGCGCTTCTTCGACACCGATCCTGCTCCCGGAGGGGAGCGTGCAGGCACATAGCGGAGCCAGGTAACTATACCCCTTCCTTCATCACCATTCCCGACTCAGACAAACTGACTGACGGACCACGTGACTACGGGCTTGTAAGGCTGCAGCCAAAGGTGAGGACCCCTGGTCCAACACCTCAAGCCGTAATGGCTTGCCCAGGCGCCTCCTCCTCCAAGGAGGGGGTCCGGTCCTCTGCAAGCAGCCGGAGGGCAACCGTGCTGACCGACGGACCTACAACATCATCATCATGCATCTCTGTCCCCGAGGCGGTACCACCTGCGCGTAAAAAGCGCAAGTGTTCTGCCCCGCGACAGGTCATAGATAGTGAGTCACCACCACTGGTTTCCTATCATCCCTTCTCTCCCTCTGACTCAGAGGCAGACATGGATACTGACACCGAGGGCTTCACTGAGGTGAAGGGACGCCGGAGCAGGCGTAACTCCACGGGCTCTCAGCAGCAAGAACCACAGGTTACTACCCAACCCCCAACCAAAGGGGGGGAGAAAATACCGCCAATAGTAGCGGATGCTTTCAAGGAGCATACAAAAACCATGCGGCTCCTAGCTTCGCGCCTGAAAAGACGCTTTGAGGCAATAAGGAGGCCACGGAAAGTCAACATCAAGACCTCCTCACTTGAGGATTTTGAGGCAGCCAAGGCTGTACTTCGGGAATTAAAAATCCCGTTCTACAGTTATTCGCCCATACGTCCTTACGTGGAAAGGCGAATAATCAGAGGCCTTGCCTCCGACTGCTCCACCGAGGAAGTCAGGCTGGCACTCCTCGAAGAACATGACATTACAGCAACAGTGGCCCAGCTGAAGAAGACTATCGCCTCCGACAGAGGACCTGAAAAGGTGCCCATGCCACTGTTTCTGGTCGTGGTGGACAAAGTGCGCGACCAACAAGTTCAGCCCATTGACACTGTGCGTCACCTAATCTACACTGCCGTAAAGGTGGAACGCTTTTACGGTAAGGAGGGTCCCGTGCAGTGTCGCAATTGCCTGGGATTTCACCATTCCAGCATGGCATGTGAGCGCCCGCTCGCATGTCTGCGATGTGGTGGAACCCACAGAGTGCAGGACTGCCCTAAGCCGGATACGGACAGGGAATGCGTCAACTGCAAAGGCGCGCACTGCAGTGTCTACAAAGGATGCGCGACGCGTCTGAAAATCATAGATAGCCGTCGCAAGGGACGTGCGGAAGCGGCAGAGGTCCGCCCCGGCGTTTCCTTCTCATACGCCCTTAATAGGGCAGAAAAGACACTGACCCAGGCAATAGTACCTGCCCCTGCCACGACTGAAGTTTCGGCACCACCTCCAGGCCATACAGAGGAGTCTGTTGTGGCCAATGCTCCTCCTAAACCTAAGCGGCGAAGGAAACACAAGAGCAAGCGTCAAGCCGCGGAGAGAGCAAGCACAGCTCCTCAACAGCCTCCCAAGGCGCCGGCAGAGCAGTCCACTGAGGCAGCTCTGGCACCAAGGGATACTGCTGTTACAGCCGGCCCACAGGTGACACCTGTGGTCCCCACTGTACCCATGACCCCCCCTGCATTAGGGGGAACGCTCTCGCAGGCGGATCTGGAGGAATTTCAGGACCTAACCCTGTGGTTCAACAACATAATTAACAGAATCTTGCCTGCACTTCGTAAATTCAAGCTGCAATACGAAAGCCCTAACCTGAGCCCCATGCAGAAGCATGCCCTACTGGTCCAAACCCTGGCCCAGCTGTTCCCTAACTCAGCCAAGTAATGGCCTCCAGACTTGTCCGGAGACCATTCAGGGCTGGGTTCTGGAACGCAAATGGCATAAGGGGCCATTACCCAAGCCTTGTTGAGTTTGTGCAGTCGTATGGAATTGACATTCTGATGGCCTGCGAAACCCACTTGGATGCTGCAACCAACTTCTCGCTGCCGAGTTACGTCACCCATCGGTCTGATCGGGTCGGCCGACCGGGGGGCGGTACAGCCATTTTCATCAAGAACCACATCACCCACACATCCTTCCCTATCCCACCACTACAACACGTGGAGGCCTGTGCCGTTAGGCTTGCCATTGGCGGGGTGGACACGGTGTTGGTAGTGGCATACGACCCTCCTGATAACCGCTTCTACGAAGCTGATATTAACACCCTCCTGAACCTGCATCCTGCGGTTTGCATCGCCGGCGACCTCAACGCTAAGCATGCACATTGGCATAGCCGCGCTACCAATGCCAAGGGGCGAGGGCTCTACCGCCTGATCAGCGGTAACCCAAGCATTCTTGCGCATGGACCGAGAGGACCTACGTTCCATCCGGCACGAGGGAGGCCAGATGTACTCGATATCATGGTCACCAAAAACATCCCTTTTCATCTAGACCTCTCAGCGGTCAATGAATTGGACTCCGACCATGACCCTGTCTTGGTGGATTCCAACATTGACCTGCCAGCTCTGGTCACTCCAGACTGGACATACGAGGTCGACTGGGATGCAGCCATCCATGAACTCAACCAGTCTGTGGACCCGCGTCCGCGTGTCGATTCTATCGATACACTGGAGGCGGCAGCCACGGCATTCTCCCAACACATCCGGGATGTAGTGCGTGCCCACACGCACCGCATTCCATCCGACATACCTAACCCTCGCACCATTCCCATCGAACTCAGACAGTTGCTCAAAGCCAAAGCAACTGTCCGAAGGCTCTGGCAGCGTTTCCGCCATCCCAGGATACAGGCCGTCTACCAGCGGTTCAAGTCCCTGTCACGACGCCTGCTGCGTTTACACCGCAAAACAGCCTGGGAAAACACGATGGCAAACGTAGACCTCTCCGAGAAACAACCATGGCGGATAATTAGGTCCCTTAGAAAGGACAAAAATGCACATCAGCATCCTCTACATGGCACTCGCGGGAGACTCTCTTTTGAGCCCCAAGAGAAAGCCACGGCTTTCGCAGACCATCTAGAGTCCCAATTCGAACCCCGGGAAGATGTCCAGGACGAAGACTTTACTGAACTCGTGGAGGCGACGGTAGATTACCTCTATGAGGCACCTCCGCCGCCACGCGCAGAGATCCAAATCCCCTTAGTCACCCCAAGACAGGTGGCTTCTGAAATCAGAAGATTAAAACCTGGCAAATCCCCTGGTCATGATGGCGTCACGGCGCCCATGCTCCAGCACCTTCCCCGAAAGGCCGTAGTCCACCTGACGAGGATTTATAATGCATGTCTGCAGCTTCGTCACTTTCCTACTTGTTGGAAGGAGGCGAGGGTGGTCTGCATTTTGAAGCCCGGCAAGGACCCGGTTTTCCCTTCCAATTACCGTTCCATAAGCCTTTTACCTATCGTTTCAAAAATCTTTGAACGATTATTCCTATCCCGCCTCACTCCTCTCTTCGAGGAAAGGCAACTTATCCCGGATCATCAGTTCGGTTTCCGTCATGGACATTCCACTACACTACAGCTGCTGCGGCTGGTTGAGAAGGTTGCCCTGGGTTTCCAGGAAAACTTCAAAACAGTCGCGGTGCTTCTGGATGTAGAAAAAGCCTTTGCAACCACATGGCACCAGGGGTTACTGTACAAACTCAGAGAGGCTGAAATCCCTCCCCCCTACCTCACCCTGATTGGTAGCTTCCTTCGGGATCGCTCTTTTCGGGTGCGGGTGGAGGGGAAGTTGTCCTCGGTCAGACCCATAGCGGCTGGAGTTCCGGAGGGTAGCGTGCTATCGCCGTTGCTCTTTGCTGCCTACATGTCTGACCTACCCGTGGAACCGCATACTGTTACGTGCCAGTATGCTGACGATGTCCTCATACTGGCACAGAACAAAAATGTTCGGTACTGCTTCCCTCCACTTCAGCGACAGCTCGACGCTATCGGCAGGTGGAGTGAACAGTGGAGAATGGCCATTAGCCCGCAGAAGAGCCAAGCTCTACTACTGGGCAAAGTTCGAAACTGGCGGCCGGGTGTATCCCTGGCAATGCGGCGGAGAAGAATCCCTTGGGTTAACTCTGCCAAATACCTGGGGGTACTACTTGACCGTGGTCTAACCTTCACTCCACACGTCAGAACAAAGGTCGGTCAGGGACATGGCGCCCTGAGACAGCTATATCCCATACTCCAATCAACCATGCCCACATACCTGAAACTACGCTTGTACCGTGCGATCGTCCCGCCCCTGATCCTGTACGGGTGCGAGGTCTGGGGTACGGTGGCTCGTTCCACCATCCGCAGGCTGCAGACCGTGCAGAACAGGGCGCTTAGGATGATCTACGGTACCGACCGTAGGTTTCCATCACACATCCTTCACACTCATTCCGGCATCCCATACATTGTGGACGTAGTGCGGGACAGGACTCGCACAATGTATGACAAACTCATACCTCACCCAAACCAGCTGGTGAACAGCCTGGGGCAATATGACCATCGCCTCCCTAGGCGGAGACAGAGCTACCGTCTACCCAAGGACGCCCTTGGCTGGTAGGTACCGCTTTGCCTTCATCATCCTTCACACCTATCACCTATTCCCCTCGGTTTCCTGTCACTGGCACTGCATTGCTCGCCGGCCAAGGCTGACGAAGTAATCAGTAGGGAAAAGGTCGCTTGGATGGCTAGACATCCAAGATCCGACAGATCCCGCCGCCAGTGACAACACAGGAACCCACCCTGCACCATCAGACATACAAAGACAAAAAAGCCTGTTACATATACCAACCTATACCACCACACGGGTAAATCCGTATTTAAACGGATAGGTACCGTGGCCACCTTACCATCCGCCTGGGTTAACCCAGACGACTAGTACTCACTCCTGGACTCCTGGAATGATCACACATCCTTCACACTCATTCCGGCATCCCATACATTGTGGACGTAGTGCGGGACAGGACTCGCACAATGTATGACAAACTCATACCTCACCCAAACCAGCTGGTGAACAGCCTGGGGCAATATGACCATCGCCTCCCTAGGCGGAGACAGAGCTACCGTCTACCCAAGGACGCCCTTGGCTGGTAGATACCGCTTTGCCTTCATCATCCTTCACACCTATCACCTATTCCCCTTGGTTTCCTGTCACTGGCACTGCATTGCTCGCCGGCCAAGGCTGACGAAGTAATCAGTAGGGAAAAGGTCGCTTGGATGGCTAGCCATCCAAGATCCGACAGATCCCGCCGCCAGTGACAACACAGGAACCCACCCTGCACCATCAGACATACAAAGACAAAAAAGCCTGTTACATATACCAACCTATACCACCACACGGGTAAATCCGTATTTAAACGGATAGGTACCGTGGCCACCTTACCATCCGCCTGGGTTAACCCAGACGACTAGTACTCACTCCTGGACTCCTGGACTCCTGGATTTTCCATCATTTTAGTCCTGAAGATGGCCATGGAGAGTATAATGGCCGAAAGCTCGACCTTTTTAAGTTTAACACGGCTGATCACCCGTGAATCTGTTATCTCTGAAATGGTTTATGCCATACAGGTTATTTGAAATAAATATTTGTTTTAAAGACATATACCTTTTCCTGTGGTACAATTTCTCTTTGACACAAATATTATAGTTAACATAAATATGTATACATAATACTTTGACATAAACATTAACATAACCAATAACAACATTTACTTTATAATAGCACAGTTTATTTTATCGCTTAACGTACACTAATTATACATGATTATACAACATGCCTTCTGAATGAAGAGGACTTCATAGAGGATTTCCAGAAAATTCTGTGTAATATACACTTTATTTTTCACATACGGTATTAGTATACGACCTTTTAATCAGAATCATTCGACCAATTTTTGAGATATTAACATTTCTAAAAATGTTCTCTAAAAGGTAGACTGTTCTTTTTTTTTAAAAAAAAAAAAACTTCATTCTGAAATCCCAAGTTTAGTATTTATCCGCTTCTCCTTTTTGAATTATGCCATTCATAGACACAAACACACACACACACACACACACACACACACACACACACACATAAACACACTACAATACACTGACCTTTTTCTTAAGAAATAATTTTTCTTGGATTCAGAGGTCTTAAAATATACATTCAGAGTGAAATCTCGTTATTGAGCTTTGGATGGAGTGCAATGAAAATTCAAACAAATGAGATAGAATATCTCGAGAATTGCTAACGCCACAAACATTTTATATGCAAATCATTCAGAATGAAAAGTTCTTCACAGGCTATTTCCATAAACTTCAAAATATACATTTCACTTCTACAAATATCTTACGCATATGGCATTTTAATCAAGATCGTTGTAGTCACTTTAGAGAAAATAAACACCCAGTAGAAGATCTTGCTTGTACATGTCGCGCATTACTTCTTGACGAATGAAAATTTTATATGAAAGGTTGGATGCGAGTCATTACTCACCTTTTGCAGGAGCGCTGGCATGGAGCGGAGGTACAGTCTGCAGTGAGATGATGTGCCTTTACGCACATGCTTCTGAGCTGAACTAGTACAACACTCAAATCAATTTATCACACTTCCAGTAATATTAGCCACATGTATACCTCTATAACTGTTTCCACTTAACTTTCAACAATTTCTTCTATTCCCGACATTTCTCCCTCGTCTGAATTGCTGTTATTTTCGTCGCTGCTTTCCATTCCATTATGTTGGATAATAATTTGCTCAATCCTTTCTTCCACAATGGCATCTTTATCCCAGTATTCTTGTTCAATTTCATCGACATGACGGCATGCCTTTTCTCATTCTATTTGCCAATTTCCTCAAATCTTTGCCTGCAGAGGTTTTCAACATCTTTTAATTTAAATGTTACATTTCTAGCAGCTACCCATTGCTTTACGTCTCCCCATACTAACTCAATGGGATTCAGACTTGGGTAGTACGGTGGAAGTCTTAAAGTTGTGTGGTTATGTTCGGCCAATATTTGATCAATCAAATATTTCTTCTGGGCCGGCTTATTGGCTAAGATTAAGTCATACAAATGCGCCTTCGTGCTGTGCTCATCAAATGGAATGTTGTGATTTTGCGGCCAGGATTGCATATCTTTTTTTAAAGAATTTGATGTTGGAGTTTTGACTAACTGTGCATTATGGTAGGACGCACTGTCAATTACTAAAACAGAGTTAGGGGGTAAATTTGAAATTAACATTGTACGAAGCCACCTGATATAGTTTTCAGTGTTCATTTCTTTATGAAAGTCTCCTGTTTTCTGCTGGGATCTGTAATTAAGGAGAGCATTTGATATAAAACCAAACCTTCCACCTGTATGCACAATAATGAGTCGTTCCCCTTTGGATACAGATGCCATGAAACCTGAGTACTGTCATCAGATCAACTACGGAGACAAGTAAGATAGGTATCGCGCAAAGAACGAATATTATGACTTTCAATCAGAACACTATTTCTAGTCTTTCTCCACCTAAAGCCCAATTTTTTAATCAAAATTCGAAGGCTAGTGAGTTTACCTTGAAAACTGATGGTCACTCGCAATTTTTGTAATAGTCTTTTTAATGTAGGTGCAGTCTTTTCCGTAGAATAGAAATTGTATACAGTGCGTCGAATTACACACTTGAAAAAATCGTGGATTTCAGTAATTCTTTTGGGGACAGCATGCATCTTTCCCGGTGTACCAAAAGAAGTTCCTTCCTCTTCGTGTTTTCGTTTTTCTCCCACAATTCTGTGAACTGAACTGTGCGATATCTTGGTGGCTGCAGCAACTCTTTCTTGCACCTTCTGAATTTCTTTGAAGTACTTTGGAGAAAATCGATCTTTATGTTTGGCTTCTTCCTTCATATACTCATAAACATTGGCAATAATCTCGCGACTTTGACTATGCAGTTTTTCCGTTTATTTTTGACAATGTAGGAGGCATTGTCACGAGTAAATAACACGTAACTACGTAATTGACTAGCACTGTTATACAGCAGGATTCACAGTTCTTGGCCCCTGACCTTGAGTGGAAGTGCTGTAGCCGAACCTATAGTTTCTGTCTCTCTCGTCATCTCATATAATTCTGATAATGAAACCATGCACAACAAGTGGGGCGGGGAAGGGGAAGATAGTGATGTCTGCATTTCAACAGTCCCTGCAAATTCACAATTCATTTTTTGTTCAACGTGCGGTAATTAAAGACATATTAAGATGTTTGCGATAAGAATGAATATAGTGAATTTATGAGACATTGATCATAGCATAAATAAAGTATGCTGCCATTGCTTTCTAAATTAGGATCCAAAACATTACACAATCAGAGTAGCGAAGTTGTTTCAAATGTATGGGCATACACGGGGAAAAAAGCTAAAAGCAAAGAACCGCTTACATCACGAGTTTTTCAAAAAAATTAAAAAAGTTCAAAAACGCGTATTAGATGCCACAGGAACATCAGAAATAACAGTGAAAAGAATTGTTCAAGAACGCGAACAACATGAAAATCAGAACACGTCTTTTGGAACTCCAGGCAAAAGAAGTTCCGAAATGAGTAACGGATCTAGATGACTTCGATAAATGTGTCGTTAGAAGAACGATTTATAATTCTTATGTTTAGGAAAAAATTTGCTTTTTTTTTTTTTTTTTTTTTTTTTTTTTTTTTTTTTTGTAATGTCATACGGGACGGTGAATGAATGAAATGGGTGAAATGATGCTCAAATGAGCCCGAGGCCCATGGAGCTTTAAGTTACCCGACATTCGTCTTCTCAGGATAAGGGGAAACCTCGGAAAAAATCCTTACCTGGATAACTTACCCTAAGCGAGATTCGAACTCGCGACCTCTTGAACTTGAGGCATCACTACCGAGGCGGGCAAAAAAGAAGTGCTCCTACAGTAGCCAAATTACTTAGAATTTTAAGAGAAGGCATTAACTTCTAGGGCAGCAAGTCATCCTTAAACAGAATAGTGAGAGAACTGGGTTTTAAACGGAAAAAGACCAAATTAACAATATCTGCAGCGATGCATGTACGAGTAAGGGGAGACAGTCGCCAAGGTAACTGCCATAAGGCTACATGTTGAATTTAGCAAACTTTAGGTACATATTGCACAAAAAGTAATAAACACATAGCTCTAAAACTTTTACGCAGTGTAGCTAACATATCTATCTAAAAACTGATAGCAGATCAGGTCTGTAGAATGATTGTGTTTTGATATAAAAATATTATTTAAAATGAGTACATAAATTTAAAAAAAAAATAGAAATTTTTAGCCACTCCTCCATGCACGCTAACCTTTAGATTAATCCTACTATGCTGAAAGGCTGTCAGTTTTTTAATCATGCTATTATTTAAAAGCTGTAAAAATTTCAGGTCTGTATCTTTCATACTTTGGCAGATAACTGTACCTAAAGGTAGAAAAATGTAGTTTTGAGAAAAATGGAGTTAAAGTTTAAAAATACTCTAGACGTTTTTATTTTATGCTTCAGACTTACAGTTAATACATTCCAGAACTTATAGCATACAGTTGTGGAAGATCATCTATCTCCTCCTTTTTCTACCTTTAGGTACAGTTATCTGCCAAAGTATGAAAGATACAGACCTGAAATTTTCACAGCTTTTAAATAATAGCATGATTAAAAACCTGATAGCCTTTCAGCATAGTAGGGTTAATCTAAAGGTTAGTGTGCATGGAGGAGTGGCTAAAAATTTCTATTATTTTTTAAAATTTATGTACTCATTTTGAACAAATTTTATATCAAAACACAATCACTCTACAGGCCTGATCTGCTATCAGTTTTTAGTTAGGTATGTTAGCTGCACTGTGCAAAAGTTTTCGAGTTATGCGTTTATTATTTTTTGTGCAAAGCAATGTGTCGCATTTTAGTTAAAATTTAATATCAAAAAAACTAAATGTTCAATTTTGATAAAACAAACGCCATTTAGTAGCGAACCCAATGGGCTATACATTAGCGGTAAAAACGAAATTTCGAATTTTTGACTCCTCTTCGCGACTGTCTCCCCTTAGGACGGTGAATTAATGAAATGGGTGAAATGATGCTCAAATGAGCCCGAGGTCCATGGAGCTTTAAGTTATCCAACATTCGTCTTCTCAGGATAAGGGGAAACCTCGGGGGGGGGGGGGGGGGAAACCCTACCTGGATAACTTACCCTAAGCGAGATTCGAACTCGCGACCTCTTGAACGTGAGGCATCACGCTACCGAGGTGGGCAAAAAAGAAGTGCTCCTACAGTAGCCAAATTACTTAGAATTTTAAGAGAAGGCATTAACTTCCAGGGCAGCAACTCATCGTTAAACAGAATAGTGAGAGAACAGGGTTTTAAACGGAAAAAGACTAAATTTACAATATCCGCAGTGATGCATGTACGAGTATTAATACGAACACATTTGCACAGCTAATTAAACTAGGCACATTGTATAGACATTTTTTCTGCATGGACTGTACATACTACTTTACGAAGTAGAACGTTATGTGAGTAGCATATAACGCTTATGCACCAATTCGCTTGCTATCAGCAGTCACCTGGCTTGGTAAGTAACTCGCTTTCAAGCTTTACATTTATTTCCTTCATGGGCCAAGAACGCTGAATCCAGCTGTAAAACACTTGCATGCATACATCCGTACCGCACAAAACTTTTGCAGTTGACTGTATACACAAATGTGGCAGAGGAAAACAGAGGTGTCTGTTATTGCAGCATAAACATTTGCTGACATGTTTATTAAGGGTAGGCAAGCTGACTGGATTTCTGCTCAAGGTCATTCGTCAAGAACAAACGCGCAACCTATAAAAGGTGGTTTGGTAGGCGTTGATTTTCTTAAAAGTCTTCTTCCGTATCCTTGGAAGAAGTTCGACCTATTAAATGTCAATATACGAGGTGGCCCAATCCAGCCGGCCCTCGGATAAGTAGACAACCCTTCGTGTGTTAAAAGAGTTGCAGAAGTAACAGGGGTAAATCCAGTCAGTGGTGTGTGTGAGCTCTGCTATAACGGAATAGAGCGAAGCTGCAAAGGAAATGCCCAGGCTTCAACTAGCGTGTGTAGCACGTGATGATAGAGAGGAACACTCTTAGAATATTTTCCACTTCACTTACAAGACTTTATTTTCCAGGGAATAAACTCATTCCTGTTTGTGCTGCTATTGTCTAACATTACGGATCACAGATTTTAATTTGCCGTAACAAAACCCATGCAAACATGAGGACGCGTAGTGTTTGATTGGCATTCTTTGTTTCTTATTAATGTTATTGTTGTTTTATTATTAATTTTAGTTGTTGTTATTATTTTTGTTTGACGCTATTGTTTTATATTAAATTATTATATTATTTATATTGTTTATATTATTAACATTAGTATTAAATTTATTTTATTCTTATTGGGGTATTTAGTGTTATGTTTATCACTAGTGATTATTATTAGTGGTGGTGTTTGTGGTGGTGTTGGTGCTACTGGTGGTGGTGTTGGTGTTGATGGTGATGCTGGTGTTGGTGTTGGTGCTTCTGGGGGTTATGGTGATAGCGGTGACGGTGATGGTGTCTTTCTCCCTGCCAGAATTAGAGGAGTACGGTATTTGGAATTCCCGCAAGGTGAGCTTCAGGTTTTTCTTGATAAAGGTTCCGTACCATGGCGGAACCACCCTGTGCACTGGTTCAAACGACATGGTGTATCGCCTTACCATTATGAACCTGTAAATGTCCATTTCAATTAGTTGTATCCCGCACAGTGGATGGGCCTAAGTGGCCCAATACCTTGGCCAACAAGATCTCCTGATCTAACCCCATCAGATTATTTCTTTTGGAGACATTCAAGAATATTGCGTTTTAAACAAATAGGTACCTCAAAGGATCGTTTAAGCATATGAACCTGTCACACCTGCAATTCTCAGAAACGTCCATATAGATACAAGGAGACGATTGAAACATTGTATCAATCAACAAGGAACCACCTTTAGCACCTGTTCTGTGAATGATTTCACCATAACAGTAGCTTCTGATGATAATAATAACAACGATGAGAATAATAGGAGAATAACAAACCATAACAGTAACAAAAATATTAATATTAATGTAATAATTAAAATTATAATACTAAAACTTATTAAAATAAAACTAATGATTATGATACAAATAATAGTGATTCTGGGGGTAATAGTAATAGCTACAAAAAATAACAACAACAACAACAACAACAATAATAATAATAATAATAATAATAATAATAATAATAATAATAATAATAATAATAATAATAATAATAATAATAATAATAATAATAATAATAATAATAATAATAATAATAATAATAATAATAATAATAATAATAATAATAATAATAATAATAATAATAATAATAATAATAATAATAATAATAATAATAATAATAATAATAATAATAATAATAATAATAATACAACAATAACATTAATAAGAAACAAAGAAATGCCAATCATACACTACGCATCTTCATGTTTGCATGGATTTTGTTACGGCAAATTAAAATCTGTAATCTGTAATGTTGGACAATAGCAGCACAAACAGGAATGAGTTATTCCCTGGAAAATAAAGTCTTGTAAGTGAAGTGGAAAATATTCTGAGTGTTCCTCTCTATCATCACGTGCTACACACGCTAGTTGAAGCCTGGGCATTTCCTTGCTACTCCGCTCGCTCTCTTATCAGCAGAACAAAGTTCACACACGCCACTGACTGCATCTCTTTTAACGCACGAAGGGTTGTCTACTTATCCGAGGGCCCGCTGGAGCGGCCCACCTGGTACATAAAAAACAAACTTCAAACTTTTCACTTTGAGTATGCTGTTTACACTGTGCCAGTAAGGCAGACGCACAGTCTCTCTCTCCCTCTCTCTCTCCCTCCCTCCCTCTCTCTCCCTCCCTCTCTCTCTCCCTCCCTCTCTCTCTCCCTCCCTCTCTCTCTCTCACACACACACACAGACACACACACAACACACACACACACACACACACACACACACACACACATAAATATATTTTTCTTTTGGGAGAGGGTAGTCTCGAAATGTATACTTCTGTCAAATATCGGTATCAAAATTTTGGGTGGAGTGTAATACTTCCAGTTATTACTATTAGAGAAAATAATAGAGAGATACAAGATAGCGGACCGTGAAGGATAAATTTTAAATAAACGTTCAGTTATTTACCTACTTCATAAGTACCTGCCAGCAGGGTTTAACAATGTCGCAAAAATGCACAAATAAAAATCTACATTTTTGCAAAATATTATGTTTGTGCAAAATTTTGCGAGTATAAAATTCTACGAATTATACCATTAATGAGGCTTAGATATAAAGACTTATTTTATAATCGTCATTTGCATTATTATCTATATTAAAATCCTATTTTAACAGTTAAGTTCTCGCGTTTGTTGTTTATGCAAATATTACAGCTTATTTATGATGACACCAAAATAATTATTTGTCAGGTTCTCACACAAACTACACACGAATACTGGAATGTCTCCAGCAAACTGCATCATGCATCACTTCTTACCTTCCACTTTTTTCTTTAATTATCTACTTCATATGCCTATTTCAGTATCACGCATTTTTTCTTTCATTTATGTCCATTTTTAGTTTCATTTAGACTAGGACTTCTTTCCCTTTCCTTAACCAGTTTAGGGGCTCTAATGACCTAGCTGTCGACGGGCCCTTAAACCCTAACCACTCACTCACCCTTAACCAGTTTATCCATTACTTCTTAAAAAGCACATCAATACACATCGTAGGTTTGAACCACGCAGACCAGATCAGAAAGTGCTCCAGCAAGTGGTAGGAAAGGGGCATATCGTTTGTTTCTGTGACAGATTGTTACGGCTTGTTAAAGGTTGTGTTTATGGCATCTATTGTTTGTTTCTGCGGCGAATAATTGTCGCATTCCTCGACGTCGAGTAACCAAAGGCGGCAAGACCGACTATAACTTACACCATGAATCCAAGTACTTCCATCCTAAAATATTATTGTTATGCAATGTTTATATCACATGTTAGATAATAAATTATGGTTCATTGTACAGAAAAAAACCACTTATTAAGAGCTAATGTCCTTTATTTTTGTCTCTCTCTTTTTGTATAATGATTGCGTAAGCCAAACCACACTCACAGTTGTGTTATTTCAATGGTGAGAAAAAACATCTTACGTAATGTTTTTAACTTCAACCCAATTAGAGCCGTATAAGTATCAAAAGCATGCTAAATTACCAAATCCTCTTTACCCGTAGTTCCCTGTTACTTGGAGAAAATTGCTATGTACTCGTACCTACGTGTCCTTTGGCCGTAAAAATAGCGCTGCGAAGCAAAGCAATATCCAGAACCTTCTTTTCCTGCACAGTGATGTTCTTTTCTATGCAACAAACGTATTACTGTTGCATTAATCGTGCACTAAAGGTACGAATCTTCTTGTTCTTCTTCCCTCATGGGTTAGGCATTAGACTGTTCCGGTCTCATATTTGTTGAAACCATCTTTTTGGGGGGCGTCCTATTGATCTTCATCCCCTAGGTTTACACTTGAAGGCTTGTTTTGGTATTCTTTCTTCTGGCATGCGTTAAACTCATTTGTTTCCATATTCTTCTATTTCTTCCAATAATGGCTGTACTTCCAATGCTTCTCTAATTACTGCATTTCTGATATGGTCGTCTCTCGTACATCCCTTGACCGATCATAAATACCTGATTTTCGCCGCTTGTATCTTTTTTTCCCCTATAATCCCCTGCCTCACTTCCATAGTTTACCGCTGTCACTGCCATAACTTTATCAAATTTTATTTGTGTTTCTTTCTTTACCTTATCCTTGAAGGATCGTTTAATAGTGCCACAGACCGCTTCAAATGTTTGTATTTCATTTCTTATACACTGTTTTCAGTTCACAGGTTGCATCGCAGCCAAGTATTGAAATTGTGATACTTGTTCTAATATGTTCTTTTCCAGCACAATTTTAGTTCTTATTGGATATCTTCCCTGGAATGCCATCACTTTTTTTGAGACTGTCATATCGTATTTCTTATAAATTTGGTTCAAATGAAGTCTCTGTTCCTTGTCAAAAATTAAAACTACATCATCAGCAAACAGAAGGGCATTTGATTCTCTTCTTTTCTTTATCCCTCATGTACTATCTTTTTATATTCTATCAAAATTTCGTCTATTTATATATCAGAATCAGAAATGGACTACATGCTTGTTTCAATCCTAATTTATTTCAATTACCTTTTTATTTTTCCCTTCATTTCCATTACCAGTTTCGTGTTTTTATATAAACGTTGAATGATTTTAACTAAGTGTGATGGGTATGCCTTTTTAAATATTATATTCCATAGCAATAGGTGGTTGACTTTGTCAAACGCTCTTAACAAATCTATGAAGGCTAAATGGGTTTCATGATTGATTTCTCTTCGGTACTAATTTGGAAGCTTTTTTCGAGAGCAAACACTTTTAGAAAACTAGTTCACAGAAGAAGACCGCCAGAATAAGGGACTTTACCTGATTAAGCTCCAACCTTTCGGTAGTTATTAGCTCTGTTTTGTAGCTACTTATAGATAAAATTCCCTCCCCTTTTTTCAAGTCTATGGCTTACTCTCACAATAATGCAAGTAACAATAAACGTGTTGTTTTAAAGCTGCAGTGACTGATCCATTTAGAACTGTCAAGGACATGTGTTTTACCTCTCGTTTGACATTACTATTGCAAGCAAGCAAGAACGAACGAACGAGGGAGGGAGGAAAGCAGGAAGGGAGGGAGAGAGGCAGGGAGGGAGGCAGGGAGGAAGGGAAAAAAGGAGTAAAGAAAGAAAGAAACAAACAAACAAACAAACAAACAAACAAACAAATAAACAAGGAAGGGTGGGAGGTAAGAAGGGAAGGAGAGAGAGCGGGGGGAGGGAGAAAGGAAGGAATATACAAATATCTTTAATATATGACATTTTAATAAAAAGCATTGGAACCATTTTCAAGAAAATCAAAATTTTCGAAAAATTTCCATGTTACGCATTATTTAGGTTGAGGAATTTTCTTAAAGATCTTCGTGTCGCATCATCAAAGATATTAAGTCAAATACCAACTTTCGTTTTTAACCGACTTTTCGTTTTTGAGTATTGCTGTTCACAGACAGACACACCGACACCCCCCCCCCCCCACACACACACATACACACAGGGACGGACCTTTTTTTTAAAAAAATGCTTTATCTTCATTCGGGGGCCTCAAAACACATATTCCCGGTGAAATTTCGACATCGAGGTTTTGGGTCTTTCTCTTTCTTTCTTACTTTCATTCTTTCTTTCATACATCCATTCTTTCTTTCTTATTTACTTTATTTCTTTTTTTCTGAATTGGAGGGTCGTTAATCACTTTTTTAACCCTTGGCCGTGCAAAGAGAATGGAATTTTAATGGTTTCATGTAGTAACTACCTTTAAAAGATTAGACTATCGCTGTATTCCCCTGTACCTACAAGAAAATGAGCAATAAGATAATTTCTGGAAATATTTATCTCGACTAACATGAAGAAGATAGAAGAATAAGAAGTTTGTAAGAACAGTTAGTACAAGAGTAGAGAAAGTTATGTAAGTACAACACATCAGATATATATTTTTTTTTTCACTTAATCAGCTAGTTCAACTTAGAGTGATGCTTCACTAGATCACATGTCACTTTACTAATGTGAGGTAGTTCGAATGTCATTTCACTTTCCTCGCAGCTTAATAATACACACGCGACGCAGCCTCTTCTTCCAGAAAGTTCACTCACTTGGGTTTCGAACACAACCCTCTCACTCACTCACTCACTCACTCACTCACTCACTCACTCACTCACTCACTCACTCACTCACTCACTCACTCACTCACTCACTCACTCGCTCGCTCGCTTCGCGAGTCTCACTAACTTCGCTGGACTCGACTGCGTTCCCGACAACTTTCGCTTATATAGCCATAGAAAATTTCCAGAGCTCCAGAACGTTCGAGATAGAGAAACAACCAGGAGGTTCCAGTTACCTCGCAGTAGCGCTTATTGCATTTACGCTCGGCGAGCGCGCGGCTTATCTGTTCACTCTTGCGACTACTCGGCTCCGGCCTTCCGATAACCTTGCGCAATAGTCATGGCGTCACAATATGTCAGGTAAAGAGACTCGCTGGTTTCTTTGAGCCCAACGCGTTTGAAAAGCAGCAATGAATAGGTATATCAAGCGTATTCGCTTGTTCGACAGTTCACATCATGGTGTTTTGTCGGGTGTATTACTTGAATGTGTTAAGGCAAATGAATGACATAAGCATATGACAGTTACTGTGTTTTCGACTTTGTTTCGAATATTATTATTGTACAAATGGTTTTACTACATTAAGATAAAAAAATTATTGTTTTTACGTTTCCTTCTGTCACTATCCCTAAGCGAAATATACATTTAAACGTTTTCTAAAATAAATATCATATAAATATAATATATTCAATTACAGTCAGAATTTCTGTAAGTACAAAAACAATCAGGGCCTTTCCTTAGTTAAATAAATATACATAACACAATACATTAAGTGATTATTTTGCTTTCGCTCAATAAATTAGAAAACAGTCATTAAAGTAAATTATGCTACTACCAACCTTTGACACAACTTAAGATTAATTAATTAGTTGATTGTTAATAGTGCTAAACAACGGCTCCTATTGCATATATCGCCTAATTGGCATGCTTAAAACCCACAAATAATGCAACAGCGGGTAAACTAATACAGGCCGCGCCGTGGCCGATTGGTTAGATCATTCTCCTCTTAGAGTTCAATTCCGGACGACCGCATGTGGACTAGATGGGGCAGGAGCGGGTTTCCTCCGGCTTCTCCGATTTTCCCCGCTATCTCATTCCACCAGTGCTCCATCTTCATTCCTGTATCATCAGTGTCACGGCCTTTGGTGCAGCATGCAAAGCGGGCGTTAAACACCACCCAAAAGAAAGGGTAAGCTAGTATGCAAAATGCGCCTGTAAAATACCCAATACTGGCCAAGAAAGAAACTTAAATTAGAAGATAGTTGGCATTACTGGTCTCTTGCTTCCCTCTCTGTGAGTTTGATGTTTACGAGCTATCACCAACATGAACATTTGTGCTGTGTTCAGATTTTATGTCATAATAAACCTTTTCGTATAGATTTTCATTGCACCAGTCTATTATGTATGTATATGTATGTAATCAGAGTGACGGATCTGTGATCGTGTATATTACTTTTAACATGGCAGAGTTGCAGAAGACACCAGCACCATGGCCGAGTGGTTAGACCGTTTGCCTATCACCAAGGCAACCCGGGTTCGATCCCAGGGATCCGCTTGTGATATTTGTGGTGGACGATGTGGCATCTGGGTGGGTTTTCTCCTGGTTCTCCGGTTTCCCCTGCCACTCGTTACCCAACAACTCCATCATTACCTTTCCAGTCATCCATTTCGTCTACATTTCATATCATCCTCTTCCTCACTGTCACACCTGATGCTGGGTTGACCATCCGCTTCCAGGTCTTCACTCTGTCCAGTCCATAGGTTCATCAGCTCCTCGACAAGTGTCTGGCCCTAGGCACAGGCTTTTAAGTCCTACACAAGGGGAGGGCAATCAGATATAGATGAAGAAGACTCACTGAAGAGAAGTGAGTAATCAAATGTCTTTAGTTCATGTAATAGTCATCATGTGTAACGCTCCATTATGAAAGAATTAGAATCACTATAAATTTAAACAATCAGCTTTTGCCTGTGTTAATTTTACAACTGCTGTTTATTGCGTGAGTGTTTGTGAAGAGCAAATTATACCATTCTATTGCATGGTAGTAAAATGTTGTATCTGCCTGCATTATAAAGTACAGTGTGTGTATGCAAATATGAACTCTAATTCTTTGTCATTTTGGAATGAACCGCTTTTCAATTAAGTATTTAGTGTGTGTGCTTTAGAATATCAAATATGAGCATTAATTTATATATACTTTCAGTCTGATGCAAATATCACACAACGAAAAATTATGAAATGAGGAAAAGAAGGAAAATGAAGAGATAATAGAATGGATACGAAGAGTGCTGCATTATTGAGAGGTATGAGCCTCTGATAGATTGCTGCGTTACCTACGTGCACTACATTGAGTAAAGGCAACGATCGATGTGTTTCAAGGAGTTGAAGATTTGTTTATTGTAATAAGCACTGGGTAGCGTGGTATGTGAATTTGGATATACAATTTAAACTGCTGTTAAGGGTACGCTTTGCTGGAATTTGTAAACTCTACCATTATTAGCACAGTTCACTCAAGCTCATATCAGAAATAATACATGTAAGTAATAATAAGCATTCAATTTTTTATTGCAATATCTTAACACTTTCAAATTTATTATTTTTCTATTTTCGGCAGGTACCTGAAATACTCCCAGGATGAAGATTTCAAAATGTTGATAATTTAAAATATTATTCTGTTACAGATAACTACTCTCAAAGGAATGCTGGGAACAGGAAATTTTGTAGCGCTTGGTTTATTAAACATATATTATTGAAGAAATATTTTTTTCACAATTGTTATAGTTTTCATAAACTAAGCTAAGCCTCGGCACTACAGCCCATGAAGAGCCAAGCCTTACCGCCCAGCTGCTGCGTCCCCCACCTCGACCCACTGCAGGCGTCATTGGTGGGGTGTAGTACTGGAGGGTGGCACGTGGTCAGCGTCCCGATCCCTTCCGGCCAGTTATGCGGGCTTCACGACCTGGGGCCGCTACTTTTCCATCAAGTAGCTCCTCAATTGGTCCCCCCCGGGACTAACGAGGCTGAGTGCACCCCGTGCTGTTACCAGGGATCGAACCCGGGTCCTCTGCGCCAGAGGCAAGCGCGCTACTGCGGCGGTTTATGGTTTTTATAGCACTTCATAATTCACCATATGGTAAATATTAAAATTACAGAAAAATCACCCGTACTATTTTTTTTCTGTATTCTGAGTTTGTTGATTAAAAGCACTTGGATTACACATTCGGAGAAGTAGGTTTCCAGGAAACGCAAAGTTCTCTCTACAACACACGTTTTCCTCATTGAGCAATGTGCATACCCTGCCTTTGGTTTCTTGGCGTATTTTTCTCTTACATGTTCTCACACATTATTGTTCAAGATGCTGCTTTTTGTAGTCTGGTACGCACAAAAGAACTTAAAAATATGAAATTAACCTTTATTACCAAACAAAATACGTAAAAACTTAGCTTTAAACCTCATTAACATTAACAAGTGAGTTACAGTTTTCTGCGTTACCTACATCCACTGCGTGCGCACATCCTTTGACGTGTTCTAGGTTGTAGGTAAATGCCTCAAATAAGGCCATGCTATGATTTGATTCAATGTTAATTCACATATACCGGGCCAAATGTTTTAAAATTTTGTAAATTTATACGTTGATCCTTGGAAAAAAAGAAGATGTAAAGTTTATTGGATAACTTAATGAATATGATGTTAAAATTCTCGGTTTTCTAAAAGAGAACAAATTGGCCTTATAAAGACCAGGGGTTCCAAATAAGATAACTTAGAATTATTTTACTTAAGGTGCGGGACAGAGGTGATCCTGTGAATAATTAAGATTCTCAACAAAAATATGTTTTATTAAAGAAAAATAATGAAATATAAAAGCTCAGGAATGACAAATTTGCTTATACAAATCAAAAAATTAAAAAAGAAACGAATGAAATTGTTAAGCCTAGCCACATTTTGAACACTGAAAATGATTAATCGTATCTTACTTTGTTATACCAACTCAAAGTTCGTGAACATATCTGCGGCAACTTTCGCACGTTATCATATCTATCATTTTGTCCTCTTTGCAAATATGATAGTACCAACTTCCTTACGGAGCATCGCCTTGTAGAGCTGCATACGCTGAAAAGTACAGGGCGCCATAAACGACAGTGTCCATGCTACACATTGTTAGTGTAAGGTAAAAAAAGTTTACGTGCACAACTTGCTTCTTCTATGTCCTCGCTCATACTAAGAACGCATAACCCTCAGGTGGCACTCAACGGATTTAAACCCACGGTCCTTCACCTAAAACGAATTCTGGACAACAACGATGACATTACGGCCTTCGAATGCACCCGGAACCACTACCGTATGCTCACGACAGTTCATCTGGTTCCCAGAGTGGCAGAGAAATATACCAGGGAGTGGTTAGTTAGTTAGTTAGTTTATTTTAAAAGTATTGGCCTGGTGCCGGTACATTGGGCCCGGCTTACAGGCTATATTTACATTGATTTACAGTTGACTTTGTTCATATTTACAGTTTTCGCTATATACAAAAACCCATACGGTGACCATCTGTAGGTCACCGAGAATAGTTTTCTTTTGTCTTTTCTCTGTTTCGTCTTTGGGTTATATATACATATGTACATATTTACAAATTATATACAGACACATACACGCACGCATTCACCCACACACACACTCGTACACACATACACACACATCTTCACTGGGCACACCAGAAATATGCGTCCCAGCGCACTACACTATTTACAGTTTTGACACTATATACACTGTCCCGCGGTGGCAGCTCCTGAATATTTTCCGAGGCGAGGGCCTCTGCCGGAACATGTATGTGGCTTAGGGACGAGGTTGCGTGGACGCGCATTAGTCGGCGAGCCGAGCCGCTTCTAGAACATTTTTATCCTAGTATGCTTGCGGTGCTTCGGCTCGCCTTTGCCGATGTTAGCGATCACGTCATTTTCGTGGTTCCTAATGCGCGTCCATGCCGCCATTGCTCTTTTGTCTATTGCCTCCGGGATGAACGGGATATGAGTTTCGAGGTGAAGAGTTTGGGTGGTGGTGAGGAGTGGAGCAGAGAGGATTTTTCTGAGGGAGAGGTTTTGGAGGGTTTGGAGTTGTTTGAGGGCAGTTTTGGAGGCATTAGCCCAGGCCACACATGCATACAGGACCACCGAGAGAATAAATGACCTATATAGTATAAGTTTTGACTTTAGTCGCAACTGTTTACTACGGAAGATGGGGGCGCACAGCTTTAGCCGCTGTCTGCCTTTATTGGCGCTATTTTTTATGTGGGTGGACCAACACATTGTTCGGTCCAAGGTGACACCTAAGTATTTAACTTGCTGACGGCAGTGCAATATTTGACCATCGACCGTTAGGTCCGTTGCCAAAGTGTGACGCCGCTTAGAAAAATGAATCAGCTGGCATTTGTCGGGATTAATTTTGATTTTCCAGTCATGTTGCCATGAGAGGAAGTTGTTCACATAACGTTGCATTTCTGCAAGGCCGAAACGTGGATTTCTATGGTGGTTGTATATTGCAGTGTCGTCAGCATACATGGCGACCTTGCATCTGGCGTCCACTGGGAAATCATTGGTGAACAATATATACAGAAAAGGGGACATTATTGCCCCTTGTGGGACGCCAGCCCGCATCACTCGCTCCCGTGAGGAGGAGCGGCCCACTTGGACGTAAAACTGCCGATTTTCTAGAAAATTGTGCAGCAAGTATAGATAATTTTGAAGAGCCGGGAAATTGTGGTGCAGTTTATAAATAAGGCCATTGTGCCAGCACCGGTCAAATGCAGCTTCTACGTCCAGAAATAGCGCCAACGTTGAAGCCCCATTGTTAAATTGCTCTGTTACGTCATCAGTTAGTCTGAGGAGCTGTAGTTCAGTGGAATGTCCTTTTCTAAAGCCAAACTGTGAATTTGAGAGTTCATGTGTTGCGGAGACTTGTTTTTGAAGCCGAGAAAGGATACATTTTTCGAGCAGTTTACCAATAGTAGACAAAAGACTAATGGGACGGTAGTTTTGCGGTTGTCTGGTGCTTTTCCCTTGCTTTGGGAGCATGATAACCTTAGCTCGTTTCCAAGTAGAGGGGAAATAGCCTTGCTGCAAACAGGCGTTAAATATCTTTGTTAGTTGCACCAGAGCTTTTCTCGGGAGATGCTTAAGTTCCTCATTAGTCACTTTGTCTGGACCGGCAGCTTTCCCATTAGGCAATTTCCTAATGAGCTTGTAAATTTCCTGCGGTGTTATGGTGGGTAGTTGTTGCTCTTGCTTCTGCGCCACCCAGGTTTGTACCCATGTCTGGACCTCCCGTTCTATTTCACAGTTGGTCACTGGGTTTTCGGTGAATCTGTCTTGGAGACAGTCAGCGAAGACCTCGGCTTTCTCCTCTGCGGAGAAGTGCAAGCCGCTTTGAGTGTGCAGCGCCTCAGTTGCGGAGTTGACGCTCGTGGAAACTTTGAAAGCCTTGAGTAATTTCCACAAAGAAGAGTCCGAATGTGTGGTACTCAGCATTTTGTTTTCCCATTGTTCAGTTTTATTGATTTTAATTTGTTGCCGAATGATGTTGCGTAGCCATTTTGCTAGCACTTTATATTCAGGCTGACGGGTGTATCGCCACAGTTTTGTCAAGCGTCGTCTCCGCGCAATGAGTTGCTCTACCTCGGGGTACGTGCAAAAACCGGGTGGTCTTGTGGTGTATGTGGTAGCATTTCTCTTGGCTGTGTGTAGCGAGGCAGTAAAGTTTTCAATGGCGACATCTATGTCTGCCTCGCTATAGTATGACAGTCTGGGTTGCGCCATCCCGTGCATTTCAGTGGTGAACTTATTCCAGTCGGTCTCAGCTCTACTTTGAGGGCCAGAGGCACTGGCTGAAATGCCACCCTGTATGTCGAAATGCACAGGAAGATGGTCGGAGTCCAGGCTGTGATAAACAGTAAAGTTATTTAACAGTGTCGCATTTTTTGTTAGTACGATGTCCAAAATCTCAGCGTCAAAGTGCCCTGATCGATGCCAAAAAGTGGGTTCTGGGGGAAGATGTACCTCAATGTCATCATTATCAGTTATAAATTCAACCAGGAGATTTCCCGCCGCGTTTGCCAGGCGTGAAAACCACCAGGGGTGCCGGGCATTGAAATCTCCTGCAATTATAACGTGCTCCTCTAAAGCGAGGATCTGCTCGAGGTCTTGTGTAAAGTCTGGGGAGTTAGGGGGCCGATAAAGTGCTACCAGCATAACCGTTTTACTATTTACACGTGTTTTAAGTGCTGTGCACTCTAACGCTGCCATTACAGGCAACATAACAGAAGCATGAGCAATAGTATTTCTAAGCAAAATAGCAGTCCCTCCCCCTTGTCTGCCAATTCTGTCGTTCCGAAAGATTTGATACCCCTGGAGCTTAAAAGTGTGCTCGTGCTTTAATTTTGTTTCGCAGATGAATGCGACGTCAATTTTGTTACGCCGCAGGTAGTTTTCAAGTTCGTGTTGCTTCCTGTGGATGCCATCTGCATTCCACAGTAGTGCGCGAGTTAAAGTTGTGCCTCCCCTTACGTGGGCCATTTATTCTAAAAGGGCTGAGAGGAGACATATGATGGTCTCTATTTTCTCCCAAGTGTTGCTGCAGCTTTTGAATTTGGCCAGGAAAGGCTGCGCCTTCATCAATAGTGATGGTAAATTTAGGTCTCTGAACATGTTTAATATATCTTTTATCCCACTCAGGTCACCCGTGGGCGCCTGTTGGGGTAGTGGAGGGGGACCATTCTGTGGTGGCACTGGTGCGTTTTTCCCTCCGGTAGTTCCCGCATAGGAGATACCTGTTTGAACCAGGGCCGGGTGTATGATGGGTTTTGGCCCTGGCTGAGCACTGGGAGAGCTCCTGGCTATGGATGCCAGTTGACGGCGGTGACGTTCGTTGCGAAACGTCTCGCACCCCCTGTAGCTGGCAGGATGCGTTTCCCCACAATTAGCACAGTGGGGTACAACGCCCCCAGGGAGTGGAAAGTGATCTGGCAGAATTTATTTTGCAAACATGTGCCCAGTGATTGGCAGGAAACCACCTATGAAGTATTAAATGAGACGATACCGACAGCGGATAAACTCTGGCGACATGGAAGGGCACAGTCAAACCAATGTCCATCTTGTGCCGCCGTTGACACATTGGACCACCGGATTGCTTCCTGTAAGCAGGTTGAAGTCATCTGGGTAGAGCTCCGGACTTACATCGCCAAATGGTGCCCACCGCAAGCTCCACCATGCCTTGAGAAGCTCCAGCGTTTGGAATTTCATTTTCAGAATACTGCACTCCAACGCTGTGTAGTTTGGCTGGTAATGGGAACATTGTACTGGATCCTTAAACAGAATAATGGCCCAGTGGCGCAGAGGAAGGATTGGGTCAGTTTTCTGAGACAGGCACGCTGGCAACTGATAACTTCTGGTCTTAGCAAATCAATGCAGTCGTACATAACACGCCTTGCACTTTAAATACGACAATGCAACTATAATCAAAATAATTGAGCAGAGGGGCATGGGTGCCCCAGGATGGGTAGACATTCTAACTGGCACTCATGTCCCTAGTCTATAGCAAGAGAGAGTAACCAATCATCACCATTGGCTGACACTGACAAAAATAGCTTGTACAATGACTACATCTTTCATACCTCACGGGTAAATCCATACTAAATGGATAGGTACCATTTGGCTCTTGGCTCTTGGCTCTAATCAAAATAATATATATATATATATTAAAAATATATATATAAAATAAAAAACTAAAAAAAAAACGAAGCTTCTAAGTAAAAAAAAAAAAAAAAACAAATAAAAAAAAAAAAAAAAAAAAAGAAGGAAATAAGGGTTGATACGTTTCAAGGGTCAACAAAGCATACCGATTAAGGAGATGCTGCCATCTACTGTTATTTTACAGAAGTTTTTCAGAAACCATTAGTTGATCTTATTGGTCTACATGACTTTATTTGTCTCACATACCTTATATATGTACCTACCTACGTCCAGTAAAACATTACATATTATTTGTTTTCTTTATCACAAAAATCTCCTAGAAGAAGTTTATCTTACAAAAAAAAAAAAAAAAAAAAAAAAAAAGAGTTCAGAAACAGAAATAAAATTGATGTTCTCATTCTTGGCAAAACTAATACATTAATCAGAACTGTTTAGACGTCTTTTAAAAAACGCAACAGAAACTTGTTCATGTAAAACACCATTTGGAGTGGGGGACGGCTTGAAAATATCTGTCTAGCATCCTTAAAAGATGCATGCCTTAAGTATGTTTAAATGCTTTAAATTACGTTAAATTCGCGTAATAAAGAAAGTTTAACAGATACTAATGGGGTGCTTTAAACATATTTGGACTAATAAAGTTAATCACCAAGTTTCGGCAGATTGCGAGAGAATCGCAATGACTTACGGGTATGAGGTATGCGAAGGTTCGGATGGGAACTTAACCTATGTCCCTCAAAGGGCGATCCCAGGAGGGAGAGGTGAGGTGAGAGGAGAGAGAGTGGCCGGAGACTCTGCGGTGACGGCTCGTACAACCGGCTTCCCTTCCCCCTGTAGGCTTACAGAATCCACCGAGGGACGCGAGACTCGGAGACTGGATGGCAAAGGTTTACAGAAACCATTTTTCGTGCCTCGCAAGCCGAGATTCCCACTGACACTTAAAACCCTGAAAAAGCCAAATAGGATGAAGAAGAAACCGAGGGATCCGAATACGAGTCACATGCCCTACTGCTTGCGCCATCTCGCTCGCTTAATGTCTTATTAAAAGTGTCATATATTCTGGCGCGGACTGCACATCAAAGACAGCTCAAGGTCAACTATCTTGCACTAATACGTTGCTAGGCAACGTGCTGCAATCTCGACTAAGAATAAAGACCATCTCAAGACAGTTCCAGAAGCTTCAAGTGCAAGCTTGTTTGGCGAGGCCCACAAAACGTCGATTTCCAGAGGAATCGCCGGTACCTCAGCTATGTAAGCGAGTTGACACGGACAGAGAAGGCAGATTTACTGAGTTTATTATCAGAGTCAGAGAATTGGGCAGTGAATGAGGAGAACTGTGAGAGCGAACGATGGACAGTTGAGCAGTGTTTGGTGTAAAGGTTACGATAGAACAGAACAGCTGTGAGTTGCAAGGTGACGAGTTGTGAATTGTTATGCAGTTTTAGAGTAAATAAAGCGATATAAACAGTAACTGGACTAGTCATTGGCCACAATATACCTAGGCCAATAATGCCTTACAATATATAAAATTAAAACCACCAGCCTCCCTGACCACAATACAAAAAGAATATGTTATTGCTCATTCATAAATAGTGTCTTACTTTTTTCCAATATTAGTCTCCTCGTGTGAAAGAGGTACATCCCACAGAACTTAAAAATGAACGCTTTGGTCAGATGCCTTTCGAGGAGCAGACAGTTGATGGATCCGTGAGAACTTCCAGATAGGGAGATCAACTCAATATGTGGTATAAGGATAAAGAAGTGGATGGTATGGAACATCGGTGCAAGGAAGCATGATTATGGAGTGGTTGGTGGAATGAATAGCGGGTTGAACCGGAGAACGCAGACAAAACTCCTCCAGAGGCCCCTTCGTCCACCACGAATTCCGCATACGGTCTCCTGGGATCGAACACGGGCCACTTTTACCCACTAATGCAACCAGTAACAAAGATGTTTTTATATAACTGGATAGTATTCCACTATTTCAAAATTTGTTTGAAAGTAAAATGCTAATAATATTTAACATCTTTTTGTCTTCATACAATGTTATAGACAGATTGATTTATTTATCTATTCGTATTTATTTATTATTTCCTGTACCCTCTTTCTTTATTATTAACTAACATTGATTATCTTTAAAATTATTGATTTTAAAGAGAGATTTTGATTTTCTTTTCTTTGAGGTTTTAAAAATAGAACTTATTTATGGATTACAAGACCATTGATTTAATTTAAACTATTAAAACCTTCCGGCCCACTCTTCCATCCCAGTGAGAGATGTGTACAAGAATAAGAGCTAGTAGCATAAGAAACTCATATACAGAAGCATGCGGTTATATAATCCGTAAACACTTGAGCGCGTGAAAACTTCGAAATTCGTATTTTAACACAAAGAACTTGACACGTGCTGGAAATCCCCAAGTTTAAGTGGTCGTGTTTTATAACATCCTTGTCTGTAACAAATCAACAAAATTAACACAAAGTGGTATACCCTTTTAACCTTCAATGACGCACAACTAAACTGCAGTGGTATTTTTCCTTTGTTGTTATTTTCCTGACAAGCACACTGGAATACACAAAGATTAATATACTCTATATTTTGTATATCGCACCAATTTCTTCGTAATTTAAGTTATCAAAATTATTTCACAGGTCTCAATAAAAACCGTAATAAATGAAACCGTAATAAAAATGCAAAGAGATTTCTTTCAAATTTTCCATCTCAGAGTCAGACCCTGGTTTGTAGAAACCCAAGTGTGTATAAAATTTAAGCGTTACATTCTCTAGAATTCCTATCTACTTTATATAGGACGTGTCTATAGTAGTAGAGTAGATATAGAATTCTGCGAACAATTTGATATCTAGATTCCACGGGAAATAAAACCTTTTGAGGATCACGGAACCAAAATAAATTAACTAACTAGCCCCTGGGCGCAACAGTCCTTTCCGGACCGAGGGCTACCGCCTGGCCACTGAGGACTTCTGTCCACCTTAGACGTCATGGGTGGGGTGCACTACTGGAGGTGAGACGTAGTCAGCACCCCGGTCCCTCCCGATCAGTTATGCAGTCGCAACTAGGAGTCACTACTTCTCAATCAAGTAGCTCCTGAATTGGCCTCTCAGTGATCTAACGAGGCTGAATGCATCCCGGACCAGATCTCCCAGCGGAAGAAAATCCACACACCAGTACCGGGAATCGAACCGGGTCTTGGTAAACCCAGATAAATATTCGACGGTCTGACCTTCCCAGATTAGGTCAGATCATCGAATGATATAGTTGTGATAATTAACAAACTATTAAAACAAATGGACCAAACTACACACCAATCGACCCGCAAAACATTAGAAAGTGGCTGTCAGATATAAACAAATTGCATTTGCGTTTAGAAACGTAGCATTCTAAAAAATTGCAGTGTCGCTCTCGTAGAATTAATTAGAAATCTAAGTTAACACCAATTGTAATTTTAATAGTAAGAACAATTATTCAATAATAAGCATGAATTAAAAATTTTACTTAGTAAGTAGTAAGCAATTATATCATTGTAAGCATCGTGCTAAGGAGACGACCACCAAAACAAAGTATCTATAGAGATAAAGCGCTTTTTTGTGGTGGGGAAAAAGGCTACTTACGCCCTAGCCGTATGCAAGCATGCGAGTGTAAGACTCCTACCCGGGCTTCGAACCCGGGCAGCCTACTCACTAAAAAACCCTACCGGAAGTCTCGAGGTCAAAACCTTATTGCTGAAGTACCGCAAAGATGCACCTGCGCATTCTGTGGTGATAAATGAATGCTGCCTGCCAGTGGCAGTTACAGCGAGTGAAATTACTGAAGTGCCAGAGGACAAACATGACCTAAGCCCTGAGTGCCCCCTGGTAGCAAGTGATGGTGAATGTTATGAGTGATGAACTCTGTAGTGGTGGTGGATGATGTCATTGATCAGTCTTGGTGTCAGTTGAATTTGTTGGTGCACTTCATATGCTGACATAGCGCGTCGCAGCCACGGCCGTTATGTTGTCGAAGAGGAACTGGTGTGGGTGGAGAGTCTGCATCTGTTGTGGCTATTGGTGTAGTGTGGCTATGTCGGACTTCTGTGGAGGCTGAGTAACTGCAAATTGATAGCGTCTGTAAATGTGGAGATGGCCTCCTCCAGTGTGACTAGGCGGGAGCTCATGTTGATCTCTGAGTGGTGATTCTGTACTGCATCCAGCCACGCACGGTCCCGGGAAGGGGTGGCCGGGGCAACTTCTTCTCTTGGTGCAGGTGTTAATGTTGCTGATGGTGATGTGCTCTGCGCTGGTTGTTGGTTTGATGGAGTTGGCTGTGGAGGAGTGTGCGCCACTAGTGTGGGTCTCTGCTGGGCTCGGCGGGGATGGAGAGGGCACTGTGACTGACCTGTGTAATGGCCAAAGGCATTACAGGTGGCGCAGTACCTACGGCGGCGTCGAAGGTCGTGCCCTGTGCACTGTGCTGTAAGGGCCCGGGACCCGCAGTAGTGGCACCTGGGGCCAGCTGTGCAAGTGTCGGCAACAGCGGCGACAGGGGACCAGACGACCGGTTCGGCTGGGCTCAACACGCAGGCGCTGGCCAAATATGGACAGTTCCACGACCAGGGGCGCTTCTCGGTCGCCCAGGTCCCGAAATTCCAGCCGAACCATCGATGTTGGGCCACGGTCAGTGATGATCCGTGTGGCCCTGCTGACTGAGTTCCAGTGTTACCTGGCGGAGGTCAGTAGGAGTGGCACGGGAATTCCCGAGATACCCCGCATACCACTGCACTGTGTCGCCAGGCTTGCGCTGTGGGTGGTGGCGGCGTCTGCGTCGGCTGGTGGTGCTGGGTTTGACTCGGCGGTGGTGCAGGTTGGAGAAGCTGAAGGAATAGCGGCGGTGACGTTGGTTGCTGCTGAGTGAGTACGGTGGCGTTGATTCGTCGTTCTGAAGCTCGATCAGCTGCCCTAAGGGAATGGGCGGTGGCGCTGGTTGCCTGTGCTGTGGCAACGGCGGCGTCCGCGATGAAGGAGGTGTTGGCGGCGTGGGTATAAGCACCTCAGCGACTGCTCGGGTCGAGCAGTGAGCCGCGAGTGGCCACTGGTGTGGAGATGCTGATATTTGCTCCTGCTGAAGAGTGGCACTTCTACGCTCTGAGGGTAAAACAGCCTGGGCCACGGTAAGAGGCTTCGGTGCGGCTTTGCTGGACTTCCGAGTCGCGCGCTTCTTGTATCCCATGGTGGTGTCTGCTCTGCGCTGACTCAAGTAAAAGAAAAGGGCCCTAAGTGTGTCTGTGCGTGTATGTCCATTTGAGCACACGGGTATTGGTGTCCGTGTGCATGTGTCTATTTATCTGTCTGTCTGCCAGCATAGCTCAACAATGAAAAGTAGAATAGGTAAAATATCTATTTTATATTTGTTACACACTGTTTAAACTTACCAGAAGATGATTTTCAAGAATATTCCTCCACCTCAAATTAACGTTATATAGTAAATGGTTCATATCCTTTAGTTTCTCAAAACTGATACAATAGTTTAGACTACATTATGCATGTGTATGAGACATTAATGTGAAAATTACAAGTAAATTTTGAGTTTTCTGTGGATAACCTATGAAGTACCCTTCATACCTTTTTATATCTTTTGTAAAATTTATATTGTACATGTGTACATGTAGAAACATGTACACGAAAATGTAGTGCTTATTAATTTGTACAGTAAGTTTCAAATACTTATTTTCCACAACACTAGTCCTTTCCGAAATATTTCATGCTACAGGATATACTTTACATGGTTATTTTACGAAGAATAAGTGCGCCATATTCGCAAAGTTTGCAATTCCTTTGTGTTTTCATCTTATGACTAAACATTTGAATATCATTTACTTATGTTGTATGTTAACTAATCAGATATTGCTTAGTTCCAAATACCCATGTAAAACCGTAACTGAATATCATAACATTCATATGCATAATAAGCGCAGGTTATTTTAAAACACATCTCTACTTATAAACATGTCTTGCAGTTTAAGCTCTAAAAAGGAGTAAGTGTATAAGTAAATAGCTTTGAAGCTATTCGAATAAAATAAGCATGACAAAAACTCTAGAAGAATTTGTGGGTTTGCATTAATACTATTTAAAATTTTCGAATACGTGAAGTGGTGATTATTTGAACAATGAAGTTTTACAGTACAGAAAAAAGAAGTTTATACCTATATTACGAGTATATGCATATCAATTTAGAAAATTAAAAATACCAACCAAAAGAATTCGCTTTAAATAGTGTCTCCTCAAAACCATACTCATAAAACCACCCGTTACTACTGTGTTTTTCAAATGGGAAGAGTTCTGATCTGCAGCCAATCAGATACGTTTACGTGCACAGCGTTGCAAGCTCTTCCCCCTCACTTTTCATATTTCCCTCTTTAGTTCATTCTCTTGGCTTGCGTCAAGCAATATGACAACACAGCAGGACTCCGATTGGTTGCCGGTCTGGAAGCGCTCAAGGACAAACTCCTTCCCATTTGAAAAACACAGTAATATAACAACTAAGTTTATATTTTGAGCATGTGGCTTTTTAGAGTAAAACTAGAGTTTAAGCTCCCATATTAGTATGAAACACTGAACACAATGTAAAAACCATAATAATAACGTACTTTAATACCTCGTATATTTTATCAACCACATCTAAGTCATACAAAATTAATTTATGGAGGGTTATCATTTATACATAAGATACCTACCACATTTGTCTGTATTATCAATTTAAAAATTTCCTCTAGAAAGTTACCGCTGGCAAAGGCACGTCATAATAATAGTTTCCATAAACACGAAGGTTTCACAAGGATGGTGCTCAGGTGTTTCCTGGTAAGCTTAGTTTCTTCATTACTGGTAGGTTGTGCTGTTTAATCCGGAATGTGCGCAATGTTAGTTTTCCTACAGGTTTTCGCAATCTAATAAAACACATGCATCACTTCTGACAGGAATTCTAAGTTTATGAGAAGTTTAGATTCGCAATCGAATTCTAAATTACTCAATTTCTCAAGCGCGGTTTCAAGAATACTACGTCATATTGCTAGCTTTTTCTGTGGTGCTATAGTTATATTTTTCACACAGATACATTCCCTCCTTCGATACCCTATTGGGCAGTGCTGGAAATGCATTGGGAGATGCTGATTTACTTCTGTTTTACTACACCTAGAATAAGCGTAAGAGGTCTAGCAGTACTACTCGAATAAATAGAAAAAGAGAGAGTTTTGAGATTTTTTTAAAAATAAAGTAACACTCCTATGTTTGTAGTTTGCATAAATTAGTACATTAAAGCTGTTATTGATGAAAACTATAGGAATATTCAAAAGGAAGCCTTTTAAATACCCCTTTTAATTAATTACTTTTCTTCTGTCTCTTATACATCTGATTATCCTCCCCTTATGGAGGACTGACACTCTTAGGACTTTCAAGCCCTTGCCTACGGTCACACGCCTATTGGGGAGCAGATGAACTTATAGACCACTCAGAGTGAAGACCTGAAAGCAGGTGGTCAGCCCAGCACCAGGTATGAGAGTGAGGAAGAGGATGATAAGAAATACAGGTGAAAGAGATGAATGGAAAGGTGATAATGGAGCAGTTGGTGGAATGAATATAAAGGAAAGCCCACCCAGACGCCGCTTCGTCCACCACGAATACCAAAGCGGATCCCTCAGATCGAACCTAAGCCGCCTATGTGAAAGACAAACGGTCTAACGGTAACCGTTTGGACGTGGTGCTGCGATTAATTACTTACTCAACTTTTTATATTTAAAACAATAATGGAAGGCAGAAAGTCTGAAAATCGCTGCATAGAGGGATGTTAAGTTTGGAGTTCATTCAGGTTATATGTTTTTAACAAAAGCACACTTTAACAAAAACATCAAAACAACAGTTTATTTCTTACCATGTCACATTCATTAGTTCCTCGTTATCAAAATATTGTTATGCACCACCATTTTCAACTTCTGCCCAGCCTTCCTTTGTTTGAAATACAAATCTGAAATATGCTATTTCTTTCTGAATATTCTTGTACTTTAGAAACAAAAGAAGGTGGTAAAGTTTAATATACTTTGATTAGTGCTATTTACAACTTATATTGCCTATACTTTATTTTCAACTGCTGAAATATTCCAGTTTTCCTTATAAAACCTGTTATATAATAGTAAACAAGACATTATTTTTAGCACTGTAAATACTTTTTTCTGTGGGAAACAGCTTAATGCCTCTCACCCGGTGTAATAAAAGTGTGTATTTCTTCCGCCCCTGCCATTCTAGTTCTCATGACCTTTGTATTAGATCAAGGACAAGACGTTCCAACGCATTCCGTTTATTCTGTTTGCCGCTTCCATTGCATCATACGTACTTACATCAGTAGGAAAAGGTGTCATCACTTCTTCCAAATGTCCATGAACAAGTTGTAGGTACATTAAACCCAGGAGACTAGGTTTAATCCGACTGTCGAGTCGGTTCAAGTATAAGTCAATATTTCTTGTCTTGTATGTCACGGTGGGATTCCGGCACGTCAGCCGATGACTTACTGTCCGTCGGACTCCGTGAGGAAGGATAATATAAAAGTACCCTACATGCGGCCAGGCAGAACTACTACGGTGGGTCCCTAACAGGTGCAAACAGTACTTCAGCCCGACGGAGACCCAGGTCACCACAGAGAATCACCAACCAGGTCAGGCTGAATAATCAGTCCTCCTTGGCAGGCAGCTATCTGACCAGAACGCCTCCCTTCAACTAAACATCGTATTTCCAGAGCGCAAATTCCACCGCAGCGGCGACCCCGCTGACTCTTAAAACCTGAAAATATCGGATAGCGAGAGAGAATGAAACGAAAGGGAGTGGTTCGGAAAATGCAATGAACATCCTTCCCAGTATTTACCTGAGTGACCCAGGGAAAAACTCCGAAGAAACCCAAGGTCAGGAAGATCGCCGAGGAAATCGAACCTACGACCTCCCGAATGCGGGCCATAGGCGTTATCGCTCGGTATCGATTAATATCACATCTACAGAACATGTAGTACACCATCTTTGACAAGGCTTCTCCGCTTTATATGCTTTCAGCGAGGAAATATTATTGCCAGAAACCAAAGAAGTAGTGTTTAACCTTTCTATGAAAGAAATTCTGTGGAATTAGTGCTTTGATACTGTAACAATGACAATTCGACAAATCCCACTTCTGACACTAGTGTAACAAAACGACGTAAGTCCAGTCCAATTACTTTTTCTGTCACTTTATTTTCTTCAAAATCTTTGCACAACAACACAGTTCTCTTTTACTGAAGTTAACACAGTCTTCAGTCCTTCGTGATATTAGAACTCACAACTATTTGGATTTTTTGTTGAGCCACTCGCCATTAAATGTTGCGACAGCTGTAGTTCTGACTAGGCAACGTCCGTGATTCGCTACAGCCTTGGAAACTCTAAAGGTTATACGCAGGAGGTCTGCCGGGAATAATAACCCCACATCTCTAACACTCAACGTTTCTGCCCCGGATAAGAAAAGAACGTTTCAGTGCACAGCTACAGTTTTAGGACACATATACCTAACTGATTGAAAACAAAGTCTGTTTGAACACGAATAATTAAAAACCGATTAGGTTCTAAACTTTCAAAATTAGCGAAGAGGGTATTAACTCACTGACAATAAGCTACATTGCAATCAACTTTATTTATTGCAAAGTCCCTATTGTGATCTCTTAGTAAAATTCAGAGAGTAGATGAATTCTAGCAGCAACTCCAAACAACCTCATTTTTATAAGACCAAAGCTTAATAACGAGGTATGTGATAATATTAATTCAATTAAGAAAGTTATATTGTCAATAAGCTTCTGTCCATGACCAAATTACTAATCAGTAAGAATAGGAATTTCTAAGGACTAACCTCAGGACGGAAGTAAATAAAATTGAAGTGTCACTGGACTATAGACAACGGCATCATAGACAACAAACCACCCTATTCCTCATACGAGTACATTCTTTTGACGGTTCTAGTCAGTACTTGGACCAGTTTCTACCAGCATGTCACTGACTCTCGACTACTATTGTTTTAAATTCCCGGCATTATAGTACAAAAGTTTGAATGTAGGTAATCTGAAGTATTCCCATGCCTGCTAATTAGTAATATTGCATTTCCCAGTTAAATTCACAGTCCAAGCACATTCTACTGGCAGCTTTGAATGATTAATGCCCTATAAACAGCAAGGTTTAATGGCAAGTTATGTAAAAAGATAAATTCACCAGCACCTAGCTACTACATTCCAAGCCAGTTTATTTCATAACTTTCCTCACTTAAATTTACGATGAAGTATATTGTGAAGTTAAATAACTAGTAGTGTGCAATTCATATACTGCATGTAAGCTACGCTCAAGCAAGTCTGTGCTACTAATACTGGTAAGACTTTTCTGAATTAATTTCAGGATGGAAGACCAAAACCATCTTGTCCTAACAAATTATCCTATACATAACTGTGCTCTATGGCAAATTTCAAATTCCGTATGGAAGTGACCATATGTGAACATATTCTTAAAACGTTAAAGTAATCCAATAATAAGCGCTGTATTATAATACCGGCTAAGATACAGAAACAGTTGAAAAATCAAGAACATATGTCAGATTAACCCTATCAATGCCAATCCTCGTTACAGAAGATCACCACAGGTAACAAAATGTCTGAGCAATTTTGAAAACAAGTTTATTCTAAAATTAGGAATTATATCTTGTCATGCTTATAAAGGTAATATTTAGCATTGTTTAACCATTCCTTTTCTACATTTTTTACATGAATCACATTATACGGATCACCTTGAGGTTCCATTGTTTCTTGAAAAGATTAATAATGAAAACTTTCAATTAGGCAGTTCAGTAGTACAAACATTGATTGACAACTAACTGCATGCTCCTCAAAAAATTAAGAAAGAATTTTAGAAATTACATAATGTGTAGTACCCCCGCCCCCTCTTGGTAATGCTAGGGTTAAGGGTAAAAAAGAATGGCGAATATCGTGAAGAGGCATAATGTCGCCGTAGATTGATTGTAGTGGTTGCCATTTTGAACTTATGCATCATTAACATCTTGACTAAACATTATCTTAACTTAAACGTTTGCCAAAATAATTTATTATTCGTCCTGACACTCCCAGGGTTGCATTCCCACCATCACCTCATAGACCGCAAGTTCTTATAACCAAGTTGCATTTCGATTCCTCCATAAGCTCTTCAATTTGGTGTGAGAACTTTGAACTAGTCTGTTTAGAAACTATTTAGGAGCTGTTCTCATTTGTTTTCGCTCCATAAGTTCATTCGAGTCTGTTGGGATCCAGAAATTTTACACAAGTCTCTATTTTGATTTTCTAAGTAACCTTTATCAGTTTTAATGGTATCCTAGTACTACGGAAACGGCGGCTCCTCCGTTACTAAAATCCAAATGTTCCTGACCTAATTAATTCTAATATATACACAGATTCAGCATTTTAATAGAATATTTGGCGAATTATAGGCTATTAGTCCGAAATAACTACACTCTGCGATGAACACAGTTACTTTTATTCATCCCTGAAGGCTTCATCATTTACGAAATATCCTAACTTAATACCTTGCAGTTTAAACTCATGAAAACAAATATTAACATTTGTCTACATTTTAACTGAAGTGCATACTAGTTTTATGATATAAAAACGTTTGACCCCGTAAGTTCTTTATGTGAATCTCCATTTCAGTTTACATTATTATGAGCAAACAAGACAATAGTCATTTAATTTTCTTATTAACATTACTGCGAGTAACACTTTCAGTAAACTAGGCCATATAAATATTTACTCTGTAAGACATGTGTACTTCTCAACCACTGAGAATGAAGCTAAGACGACTGGGATGCAGCTTTTTTTCTTCATGGCACAATTTTCTTTATAATTTAATAAATCAAACTATATACCTACTTTCGAAATACAACACCAAATCACAAAGCTTGTTCATTTCTGCAACCCTGGGACAGAATGACAACCTTAACCCTCGGTTGGTCGCTAAGGGCCTGAGAGACCCCTACGTTTATTTAAACGTTCTAGTTTTCGAACGAACGCGCCTATGCAATCACTCGAATAGAACATCTAATATCACACCTTACTCGACTGTTTGATGGAGCGACGTTCTTATCTATTTATTTTTTTACTTTCAAAAACGACTGACAGTTGCAGAGGTCAACCAAACTCTATGCGTCCTCTCATTGCATATTACCGACGTAAGAATGCAATACAGAGACAGGAAAATGTGCCTCTGGTCGCCTACCAAGAGAAAACCGTATCAAAAGCAAAGGCCAAGATGACCGGCCAACAAGAATCGAACTAGGGACTCATATATTACGGCGGATTGTTGGGTTTTAAATTTCAAATAAAAACTTCAAAGTTCTTTTTCGACCTTTCGGCGTCAAGTACAACTAACCATCAGAATTTCACATTTCAATTAAATTTACACACACTTTTCTTTTTCACTCATATTTCGAGACTCTAAGGAGTATAGGGAATAATCTTGGTTAAAGAAGAACTTCCATCCTCCACTCGTGAATCGAAACCGAGACCTCTAGATTTAGAAGCTAAGATGCTAACTACCAAACTACAGAACGGATCTGTAGCAGTTGGGCACACTAGCAAATGGGAACAAGGTAGAAGCAGTAGCAATAATTGGACAAATGGATGAAGCACCCATCAAATTGGTTTCAGGTGCTGGGATTAAGGGAGATACAAATGATTAATAGCTCATAGTCATGTTTATTACACTGTCGAAAAATGTTTTAAGAGATTCTTACTCAACTATGATTTAAGGCATACTTTTCTGAACACACTAGGTGAAGGTGATCTCTTATGGGAGCCCTAAATTTATATTTATATTTACTATTATTATATTTATTATTTTTGTTGTTATAATTCTTATTATTATTATTATTATTATTATTATTATTATTATTATTATTATTATTATTATTATTATTATTATTATTATTATTATTATTATTATTATTATTATTATTATTATTATTATTATTATTATTATTATTATTATTATTATTATTATTATTATTATTATTATTATTATTATTATTATTATTATTATTATTATTATTATTATTATTATTATTATTATTATTATTATTATTATTATTCTTATTCTTATTCTTATTCTTATTATTATTCTTATTCTTCTTATTATTATTATTATTATTATTATTATTATTATTATTATTATTATTATTATTATTATTATTATTATTATTATTATTATTATTATTATTATTATTATTATTATTATTATTATTATTATTATTATTATTATTATTATTGTTATTATTATTATTATTATTATTATTATTATTATTATTATTATTATTATTATTATTATTATTATTATTATTATTATTATTATTATTATTATTATTATTATTATTATTATTATTATTGTTATTATTATTATTATTATTATTATTATTATTATTGTTGTTGTTGTTATTATTATTATTATTATTATTATTATTATTATTATTATTATTATTATTATTATTATTATTATTATTATTATTATTATTATTATTATTATTATTATTATTATTTTGTTATGATTATTATTCTTGCCCAACTCTGTGTGCGCTGGTAGGGTGTCTGCCTCACATTCAAGAGATCCTGAGTTCGAATTTTGGTTAGGGTGAGTTATCCGGATAAGGTTTATTCCTTATCCTGAGAAGACAAAGGTCAGGTAACTTCAAGTTCTATTGACCTCGGGCTCATTTGAGCACCATTTCACAATTTTATTCATTGTCCAATATGACATTGGAAGATGTTAATAATAATAATAATAATAATAATAATAATAATAATAATAATAATAATAATAATAATAATAATAATAATAATAATAATAATAATAATAATAATAATAATAATAATAATAATAATAATAATAATAATAATAATAATAATAATTGTAACGATAGGAATAAATATGGTAATACTATATTATGTTCGTTCTGTGAGAACTCGTCATTGATTTTGCTTTTCTCTTAATGACCAATTTGATTATTGATTGGCTCATTGAGCAGGAATGGTCACTTTTCTTCATTATATAAGTTTATTCTGATGCAAGCGTTTCTCTTCAAAACAGAATTTATCATTTAACTTAATGTTTAGACATAGGCAAGAACTTTGAGAGCTTTTGTTATATATTTCAAGCCCTACCAATAACCATTGTAATGTGCACAAGGTTTCTCTGAGTTCCATGTAAACAATGGAAAGAAAATCAAACATATCCTCCTGAGTTCCAATTGAAAGGGATCTTCACAATGAAGCTGTAAAACCAAGCCCCTACATTCTACTTACCTGAAACCATGTGACACCTGAAGTCTAGATAATTGCGTGTACCCAACTGCTAATGTGCCCAGTTGCTATGCTCACCACACGGGCAGTCAAGTGCTAAATTACTATTCCCATTTTTTCACTTGGTGATACAAAGAACGGAATTTCAAAGCCATTATATATTTCCTCTTTTTAAAGATCTTACTACCGCTTCGGTGTTCTAGACCCTTGCACCTTAAACGAAATGTGCGATAAACTTATTCAGCAAGCGTTTATCTCCATTAACAAGGAGTAGATACAGGAATTATATTTTGGAATAATAGTTTGCAAAAGACAGAGTAGCAGAAGTAACATGAGTACATCAGAATTTCTTTTACAAGCAATGGCACAATTCGCATCTCCATTTCCTTTATTGTGTTAATGAGCAGACTCTTCTCGCTGCCTTCCTTTTCCTCTCCCTCTCCTCCCTCCTCTCACTCTCTCTCTCTGATTTTAACTCAGTCTTCCTCTACCTCACTCTAATCTCTCTTTTTCTGTGTAACATACATGAGACACATAGTATAACTATTTTCCTGTTAACAAGGAAAGGATAACAAATAGGTATCTAGAAATGCAGTATACCAAATGTTAAAGCACACGAAAGAAAATTTGGTGTCACTCTTCTCTTTTTGAAGAAGTAATGAAGTATTACATAGTACGTTTCAAAACAACTACCTTCTTTACTACGTTTAGTAAGTAGGGGAATCGACCTAAAAATTCGATGTCGAGATTTCACCGAAAATATGTTTTGAAACACCCTTAACCCCCCCCCCCCCCGAAAAAAAGCATTTTTAGAATAAGGTCGGTGTGTGTGCTTGTGTGTGTATGGGTGTGTGTTGTGTGTGTGTGTGTGTGTGTGTGTGTGTGTGTGTGTGTGTGTGTGTGTGTGTGTGTGTGTGCCTGTGCCTGTGAACAGCATAACTAAAAACGAAAAGTTGTTTAAAAACCTAGTAAGTTTAAATCTTTCATGGATACCACACAAAGATTTTGAAGTAAATTCCTCCACCCTAAACTACTTTTATATGGAACCTTTTTGGAAAATTGTTATTGCTTCAAAAATTGCTCCAGCAATTTTGTTTAAAATGCCATATATTTAAGATATTTTAAGCCAAATAAAATGGTTCTAGCCCATATAGTCCTATTTATTCTTGATGACTTATGCGTAACTGATAAACCGTAAGAGTGACCAAATATTACTGCACAAAAAATGTAGATCTCGTTAGAACACACAACTTATGTGAAATGGTCTGGTTTGTGAAGTGAACCTGTAGGAGATATTCCGTGTTATTTGTCAGAATTTTGCAATACGGATACGCCGTTCTCAAATCGAGGTAGTGCTTCAATTTTACTTTCTCTACTGGTAAGTAGAGGAAGTATTGTACTCCACCAACAATTCGATGTCGAGATTTCACCAGAAGTATATGTTTTGAGGCTCCCTGAATCCAAAGAAAGCATTTTTGTAAAAAGGTCCGTGCGCATCAATACGTGTGTCAGTCTGTCTGTCAGTCTGTGGACAGCCTAACTAAAAACAAAAAAATCGGTTAAAAACCAAAGTTGGTATTTAAGTTTAATATCTTTCAAGGATGCGACACGAATATTTTGAAGAAAATAGCCCCACCCTAAACTACCCCTTATGTGGAAACTTTTTTGAAAATTATGATTTTCTTAAAAATGGCTCAAACGATTTTGATTAAAATACCATATTTTTTAGATATTTTTATGACAAATGAAATGTATATTTTGAATTTTCTGGAAATAACCTATGTAGTCCTGTTTAGTCTGGACGAATTTTGAATAACTCGTAAACCGTAAGAGATAGACAATATCTTACTGTACCAGAAATGTACATCTTGCAAAAATACACAATTTATGTCTCAATAAATTTTTTGGCAGAGTGAATCATTTCGGAGATATTCCTAGTTTCGTGTGTCAGTTTCGGAAAACAAAACATTCGTGCAATGGAACATCGTTGTTTATTTTTTATATGTTAAGCGTGCAAAGAGAATGGGCTCTCATAGCTTTAAAAGATTTAGCTATAGCACAAAGCCTACTGCATTCTAATATTCCCCTTGCACACACAAGGAAATAGCAATCAGATAATTTCTACATATGTTAATCTTAACATGAAGAAGATATAAGAATAAGAGTTTGTAAACATGGTTAGTACTAGAGGAGAGAAAGTCATGTGTGTGCAACACATCAGATTTTTTTTTCCTTTCTCTACTGGTAAGTAGGGGAAGTATTGTATTCGACCCAAAAATTCGATGTCGAGATTTCACCGCAAATATATGTTTTGAGGACCCCTTAATAAAAAAGCAGTTTTAGAAAAAGGTTCGTGTGTATGTGTCAGTCCGTGTGCCAGTATGTGTCTGTCTGTGTCAGTGTGCGTGTCAGTCTGTGCCAGTCTGTGTGAAGGTCTGTGTCAGTCTGTGTCTGTCTGTGTCAGTGTGTGTCAGTCTGTGTCCGTCTGTGTGAAGGTCTGTGTCAGTCTGTGTGTCAGTCTGTGTCAGTTTGTGTCAGTCTGTGTCAGTCTATGTGTCAGTCTGTGTTTGTCTGTGTGTTAGCCTGTGTCAGTCTGTCAATCTGTGTGCCTGTCTGTGTCAGTGTTTGTGTCAGTCTGTGTCAGAATGTGTTAGTCTGTGTGTCACTCTGTGTGTCAATCTGTGTCAGACTGTGTATCAGCCTGTGTTTGAGTGTCAGACTGTGTCAGTTTGTGTCAGTCTGTCTGTCAGCCTGTGTGTCAGTCTGTATCAGTTTGTGTCAGTCTGTGTCAGTCTGTGTGTCAGTTTGTGTCAGTCTGTGTGTCAATCTGTTTCAGTCTGTGTGTCAGCCTGTGTTTGTCTGTGTGTCAGCCTGTGTCAGTTCGTGTCAGTCTGTCTCAGTCTGTGTGTCAGTCTGTGTCAGTCTGTGTCAGTCTGTGTGTCAATCTGTGTCAGTCTGTGTGTCAGCCTATGTTTGTCTGTGTCTCTGTCTGTGTTCGTTTGTGTCAATTTATGTCAGTCTGTGACAGTCTGTGTGTCCGTCTATGTGTCAGTCTGTGTCAGTCTGTGTGTCAATCTGTGTCAGTCTGTCTGTCAGCCTGTGCTTGTCTGTGTGTCAGTCTGTGTCAGTTTGTGACAGTCTGTGTCCGCCTGTGTGTCACTCTATGTCAGTCTGTGTCTCAGCCTGTGTTTGTCTGTGTGTCAGTCTCTGTCAGTTTGTGTCAGTCTGTGTCAGTCTGTGTGTCAGTCTGCGTTTCTCTGTGTGTTAGCCTGTGTCAGTCTGTCAGTCTGTGTGCCTGTCTGTGTCAGTGTTTGTGTCAGTCTGTGTTACTCTGTGTGTCAGTGTTTGTGTCAATCTGTGTCCGTCTGTGTATCAGCCTGTGTTTATGTGTCGGTCTGTGTCAGTTTGTGTCAGTCTGTGTCAGTCTGTGTCTCAGTCTGTGTGTCAGTCTGTGTGTCAATCTGTGTCAGTCTGTGTGTCAGCCTGTGCCTGTGTGTCAGTGTGTGTCAGTGTGTGTCAGTTTGAGTCAGTCCGTGTCAGCCTGTGTGTCTGTCTGTGTCAGTCTGTGTGTCAATCTGTGTCAGTCTGTCTGTCAGCCTGTGCTTGTCTGTGTGTCAGTCTGTGTCAGTTTGTGTCAGTCTGTGTCCGCCTGTGTGTCACTCTATATCAGTCTGTGTGTCAGCCTGTGTTTGTCTGTGTGTCAGTCTGTGTCAGTTTGTGTCGGTTTGTCTCAGTCTGTGTCAGCCTGTGGTTGTGTGTCAGTTTGTGTCAGCCTGTGAGTCAATCTGTGTCAGTCTGTGTGTCAGCCTATGTTTGTCTGTGTGTCAACCTGTGTCAGTTTGTATCAGTCTGTGTCAGTCTGTGTGTCAGTCTGTGTCAGTCTGTGTGTCACCCTGTGTTTGTCTGTGTGTCAGTCTGTATCAGTTTCTGGCAGTTTGTGCCAGTCTGTGTCAGTCTGTGTGTCAATCTGTGTCAGCCTGTGTGTCAGCCTGTGTTTGTCTGTGTGTCAGTCTGTGTCAGTTTGTGTCAGTCTGTGTCAGTCTGTGTCAGTCTGTGTGTAAATCTGTGTCTGTCTGTGTGACAGCCTGTCTTTGTCTGTGTGTCTGTCTGTGTCAGATTGTGTCAGTTTATGTCAGTCTGTGTGTCAATCTGTGTCAGTCTGCCTGTCAGCCCGTGCTGTCTGTGTGTCAGTCTGCGTCAGTTTGTGTCAGTCTGTGTCAGCCTGCGTTTCACTCTGTGTTAGTATGTGTGTCAGCCTGTGTTTGTCTGTGTGTCAGTGTGTGTCGGTTTGTGTCAGACTGTGTAAGCCTGTGTGTCAGCCTGTGTTTGTCTGTGTGTCAGTCTGTGTCAGTTTGTGTCAGTCTGTGTCAGTCTGTGAGTCAATCTGTGTCAGTCTGTGTGTCAGTCTGTGTTTGTCTGTGTGTCAGACTCTGTCAGTTTGTGTCAGTCTGTGTGACAGTCTGTGTCCGTTTGTGTCAGTATGTCTCAGTCTGTGTGTCAGTCTGTGTTTGTCTGTGTGTTAGCCTGTGGCAGTCTGTCAGTCTGTGTGCCTGTCTTTGTCAGTGTTTGTGTCAGTATGTGTCAGTCTGTGTTAGTCCGTGTGTCAGTCTGTGTGTCAATCTTTTCAGTCTATGTATCAGCCTGTGTTTGTGTGTCAGTCTGTCTCAATTTGTGTCAGTCTGTGTCAGTCTGTGTGTCAGTCTATGTGCCAGTCTGTTTGTCAATCTGTGTCAGTCTGTCTGTCAGCCTGTGAATGTATGTGTGTCGGTCTGTGTCAGTTGGTGTCAGTTTGTGCCAGTCTGTGTCAGTCTGTGTGTCACTCTGTGTCAGTCTGTGTGTCAGCCTGTGTTTGTCTGTGTGTCAGTCTGTGTCAGTTTGTGTCGGTTTGTGTCACTCTGTGGCAGTATGTGTGTCAGCCTGTGTTTGTCTGTGTGTCAGTCTGTGTCAGTTTGTGTCAGTTTGTGTCAGTCTGTGAGTCAATCTGTGTTTGTCTGTGTCAGTTTGTGTCAGTCTGTGTCAGTCTGTGTGTCAGTATGTGTCAGTCTGTGTGTCAGTCTGTGTTTGCCTGTGTGTCAGTCTGTGGCAGTTTGTGGCAGTTTGTGTCAGTCTGTGTTAGTCTGTGTGTCAATCTGTGTCAGTCGGTGTGTCAGCCTGTGTTTGTCTGTGTGTCAGTCTGTGTCAGTTTGTGTCAGCCTATGTCAGTCTGTGTGTCAATCTGTGTCAGTCTGTGAGTCAGTCTGTGTTTGTCTGTGTGTCTGTCGGTGTCACTTTGTGCCAGTTTATGTCAGTCTGTGTCTGTGTGTCAGTCGGTGTCAGTCTGTGTCAGACTGTGTGTCAATCTGTGTCAGTCTGTCTGTCAGCCTGTGCTTGTCTGTGTGCCAGTCTGTGTCAGTTTGTGTCAGTCTGTGTTAGTCTGTGTGTCAATCTGTGTCAGTCTGTGTGTCAGCCTGTGTTTGTCTGTGTGTCAGTCTGTGTCAGTTTGTGTCAGTCTATATCAGTCTGTGTGTCAATCTGTGACAGTCTGTGTGTCAGCCTGTGTTTGTCTGTGTGTCTGTCGGTGTCAGTTTGTGCCAGTTTATGTCAGTCTGTGTCAGTCTGTGAGTCAGTCTGTGTCAGTCTGTGTGTCAATCTGTGTCAGTCTGTGTGTCAGTCTGTGTTTGTCTGTGTGTCAGTCTGTGTCAGTCCGTGTCAGTTTGTGTCAGTCTGTGTCAGTCTGTGAGTCAATCTGTGTCAGTCTGTGTGTCAGCCTGTGTTTGTCTGTGTGTCAGTCTGTGTCAGTTTGTGTCAGTTTGTGTCAGTTTGTGTCAGTCTGTGTCAGTCTGTGAGTCAATCTGTGTCAGTCTGTGTCTCAGCCTGTGTTTCTTTGTGTGTCAGTTTGTGTCAGCCTGTGAGTCAATCTGTGACAGTCTGTGTGTCAGCTTATGTTTGTCTGTGTGTCCCCCTGTGTCAGTTTGTATCAGTCTGTGTGTCAGTCTTTGTCAGTCCGTGTGTCACCCTGTGTTTGTCTGTATCAGTTTGTAGCAGTTTGTGTCAGTCTGTGTCAGTCTGTGTGTCAGTCTGTGTCAGTCAGTGTGTAAATCTGTGTCTGTCTGTGTGTCCGCCTGTGTTTGTCTGTGTGTCTGTCTGTGTCAGTTTGTGTCACTTTATGTCAGTCTGTGTGTCAGTCTGTGTCAGTCTGTGTGCCAGTCTGTGTCAGTCTGTGTGTCAATCTGTGTCAGTCTGCCTGTCAGCCCGTGCTGTCTGTGTGTCAGTCTGTGTCAGTCTGTGTCAGCCTGCGTTTCACTCTGTCAGTATGTGTGTCAGCCTGTTTGTCTGTGTGTCACTCTGTGTCGGTTTGTGTCAGACTGTGTAAGTCTGTGTGTCAGTCTGTGTCAGTCTGTGAGTCAATCTGTGTCAGTCTGTGTGTCAGTCTGTGTTTGTCTCTGTGTCAGACTCTGTCAGTTTGTGTCAGACTGTGTGACAGTCTGTGTCAGTTTGTGTCAGTATGTGTCAGTCTGTGTGTCAGTCTGTGTTTGTCTGTGTGTTAGCCTGTGGCAGTCTGTCAGTCTGTGTGCCTGTCTTTGTCAGTGTTTGTGTCAGTATGTGTCAGTCTGTGTTAGTCCGTGTGTCAGTCTGTGTGTCAATCTGTGTCAGTCTATGTATCAGCCTGTGTTTGTGTGTCAGTCTGTCTCAATTTGTGTCAGTCTGTGCCAGTCTGTTTGTCAATCTGTGTCAGTCTGTCTGTCAGCCTGTGCTTGTATGTGTGTCAGTCTGTGTCAGTTTGTGTCAGTTTGTGTCAGTCTGTGTCAGTCTGTGTGTCACTCTGTGTCAGTCTGTGTGTCAGCCTGTGTTTGTCTGTGTGTCAGTCTGTGTCAGTTTGTGTCGGTTTGTGTCACACTGTGGCAGTCTGTGTGTCAGCCTGTGTTTGTCCGTGTGTCAGTCTGTGTCAGTCTGTGTCAGTTTGTGTCAGTCTGTCTCAGTCTGTGGGTTAGTCTGTGTGTTAGTCTGTGTGTCAGTCATTGTATCAGTCTGTGTTTGTCTGTGTGTTAGTCTGTGTCAGTCTGTGTCAGTCTGTCTGTCACTCTGTGTCAGTCTGTGTCAGTCTGTGTGTCAGTCTGTGTTTGTCTGTGTTTCAGACTGTGTGTCAATCTGTGTCAGTCTGTGTGTCAGCCTGTGTTTGTCTGTGTCAGTTTGTGTCAGGTTGTGTCAGTCTGTGTCGGTCTGTGAGTTTGACTGTGTGTCAGTCTGTGTGACAGTCTGTGTCAGTCTGCGTGTCAGTCTGTGTTTGTCTGTGTGTTAGTCTGTGAGTGTGTCAGTCTGTGTCAGTATGTGTGTCAGTCTGTGTCAGTCTGTGTGTCAATCTGTGTGTCAGTCTGTGTCAGTTTGTGTCAGTTTGTGTCAGCCTCAGTTTGTCTGTGTGTCAGTCTGTGTCTTAGTCTGTGTGTCAGTCTGTGAATCAGTCTGTGTTTGTCTGTGTGTTAGTCTGTGTCAGTCTGTATCAGTCAGTGTGTCACTCTGTGTCAGTCTGTGTGTCAGTTTTTGTCAGTTTGTGTCAGTCTGTGTCAGTCTGTGTCAATCTGTGACAGTCTGTGTCAGCCTGTGTTTGTTGTGCCAGTTTGTGTCAGTTTGTGTCAGTATGTGTCAGTCTGTTTGTCAGTCTGTGTGTTAGACTGTGTGTCAGTCTGTGTGTCAGTCTGTGTCAGTCTGCGTGTCATTCTGTGTCTGTCTGTATTTGTCTTTGTGTTAGTCTGTGTGTCAGTCTGTGTGAGTCTCTGTGTCAATTTGTGTGTCTCTCTGTGTCAGTTTGAGTCAGTCTGTGTCAGTTTGTGTCAGTCTGTGTCAGTCTGTGTTTCAATCTGTGTCAGTGGGTCTATCAGCCTGTGCTTGTCTGAGTGTCAGTCTGTGTCAGTTTGTGTGTCAGCCTGTGTTTGTCTGTGTGTCAGTCTGTGTCAGTTTGTGTCATTTTGTGTCAGTCTGTGAGTCAATCTGTGTCAGTCTATGTGTCAGCCTGTGTTTGTGTGTCAGTCTCTGTCAGTTTGTGTCAGTCTGTGTCAGTCTGTGTGTCAGTCTGCGTTTGTCTGTGGGTTAGCCTGTGTCAGTCTGTCAGTCTGTGTGCCTGTCTGTGTCAGTGTTTGTGTCAGTCTGTGTCAGTCTGTGTTACTCTGTGTGTCAGTCTTTGTGTCAATCTGTGTCAGTCTGTGTATCAGCCTGTGTTTATGTGTCGGTCTGTGTCAGTTTGTGTCAGTCTGTGTCAGTCTGTGTGTCAGTCTGTGTGTCAGTCTGTGTGTCAATCTGTGTCAGTCTGTGTGTCAGCCTGTGCCTTCGTGTCAGTGTGTGTCAGTGTGTGTCAGTTTGAGTCAGTCCGTGTCAGCCTGTGTGTCAGTCTCTGTCAGTCTCTGTGTCAATCTGTGTCAGTCTGTGTGTCAGCCTGTGTTTGTCTGTGTGTCTGTCTGTGTCAGTTTATATCAGTCTGTGTGTCAGTCTGTGTGTCAGTCTGTGTCAGTCTCTGTGTCAATCTGTGTCAGTTTGTCTGTCAGCCTGTGCTTGTCTGTGTGTCAGTCAGTGTCAGTTGGTGTCAGTTTGTGTCAGTCTGTGTGTCACTCTGCGTCAGTATGTGTGACAGCCTGTGTTGGTCTGTGTGTCAGTCTGTGTCAGTCTGTGTGTCGGTTTGTGTCAGTCTGTGTCAGGTTGTGTCAGTCTATATGTCAGTCTGTATCAGTTTGTATGTCAGTCTGTGTTTCAGTCTGCGTCAGTCTGTGTGTCAGTTTGTGTCAGTCGGTGTGTCAGCCTGTATGAGTCTGTGTCAGTCTGTGTCAGTCTGTCTCAGTCTGTCTCAGTCTGTACCAGCCTTATGTCAGTCTGTGTGTCAGTCTGTGTGTCAGTCTGTGTCAGTTTGTGTCAGTCTGTGTTAGTCTGTGTCAGTCTGTGTCAGTCTGTATCAGTCTTATGTCAGTCTGTGTGTCAGTCTGTGTCAGTCTGTGTGATAGTTTGTATCAGTCTTATGTGGGTCAGTCTGTATCAGTCTTATGTCAGTCTTTGTGTCAGTCTGTGTCAGTCTGTCAGTCTGTGTCTGTCTGTGCGTCTGTGGACAGCCTAACTAAAATGAAAAGTGGGTTAAAAACCAAAGTTGGTATTTAAGTAACACCTTTCAAGGATACGACACAAAGATTTTGAAGAACATAGCCCAACCCTAAAGTAGCATTTACGTGCAACATTTTTCAAAAATTTTAATTTTCTTGTAAATGGTTCTAACGATTTTAATTAAAATGCCATGTGTTTGAGATATTTTTATGACAAATGAAATGTATATCTTTAATTTTCTGGCTATAGCCCCTGTAGCCGTATTTACTCTGGACGACTTTTGCATAACTGTTAAACCGTTAGAGATAGACCAAGTCATACTATACAAAAAACGTAGATCTTGCTAAAATACATAATTTATGTCGAAATAAATTTTCTTGTAGGGTGAACCATTTCGAAGATTTTCCTTGTTATGTGTGTGAGTTTCAGAAAACAAAACTTTCGTGAAGTGAAACCTCGTTGTTCATTTTTTTATATGTTAAGTGTTCAAGGACAACGGAATCTCAAAGCTTTAAAAGATTTGACTATCGCACAAAGCCTACTGTATTCTAACATTCCCCTTGGAAATAATTAAGGAGTGCAACAAATCAGGTTTTTATCTCTTGGTCGTGCAAAGAGAACGAAATGTCAAAGTCAGCACACAGCGACCACTCCTAAAACATTTGGCTACCTGGTGTATTCCCCTTGCATCTACAAGAAAATTAGCAGTAAGATAATTTCTACAAATGTTAATCTCGATTAACGTGAAGTAGAGGAATAAATGTTTTAAGAATAGTTTGTGCAAGAGTAGAGAAAGTTGCGTGAATGCAACACAACAGACATTTTCAGTCATTTTAGTGACAAAATTAAACACAGTCAGACACAAATATATGCATTTTTAAACGCGATTTTAGTTTGTTGTAACCCACATGCAGCTAAGAGAAGTTTTACATTCTTTGCTATGTATAGTAAGTAGATGAAATATTGTATACTGCCTGTTGGTAAATATTTCTTCTTGCCATTCGAGAGATATGACCTTGCCACTTCATTCTATACTCCCTGATTTTGTCGTTAAACTAAATATTTTAATTGCTGTCTTATTGTTCACTTTATAATATGGTAATTGGGACTACAGCGAGCTACGTACCTCAAAAATTTCATTTCGGCCGTTTCAATTATTCTTTTGTCATTTCTGTTCAAGGTCCAGGTCTCGGCCCCATAGCATATAATAGGCCCTGTCATAGTTTTATAAAATTTCAATATAGTATGTATCTCTTATTTTGTTTTTCAATGTTCGTTTTATAGTGCCACATATTTTTCGAAATTTATATACCTTTATTTTAAAGAAAGTGTTGTATTCGATCCAAAATTTTGATGCCGAAATATCACCGAAAATATACGTTTTGTGCCCCCTGAATTTAAATAAAAAAAAAACACATTTTAGAACAAGTGCCTTGTGTGTATGTGGGGGGGGGGGGGTATTTAGGTTTTATATCTTTCAAGGATGCAACATGATAATTTTGAAGAAAATTTATCCACCCTAAACTACCTGGAAAAGCCTTGGAAAGTTTCGACCTTCTCAAAAATGGCTCTAACGATTTTGATTAACATGCCATATATTTAAGGTATTTTATAGCAAATGAAATGCATATTGAGAATTGTGTGGCTACAGCCAATGTAGTTCTGTTTACTCTTGATGACTTTTGCATAACAGGTAAGCTATGAGTAATAGACCAAGTCTTACTGCACAAAAGCTTTAAATCTTGCTAAAACACAATTTATGTCAACGCTCTTTGTGAAGTGAATCGTTTTGCAGATATTCCTACTTATTTCTCAGCATTTTGTTATACTTATAGACGTTCTCAAGTGGGAGAACGGAACTTCAAAGTCAACATATAGCGACCATTCTTAAAACATTGGACTGTCGCTTAAGGCCCTCTGTAGTTCACTGGCACCTGCAAGAAAATTAGCAACAAAATAATTTCTGGTAATATTTATCTGAATTAACATAAAGTAGATACAGGAATAAGTGTTTGTATGAATAGTTCGTGCAAGAGAAGAGAAAGTCATGTGAGTGCAACACATCAGATATTTTCAGTCATTTTAATGAAAAATTAACACATGGAGGCATTAACATATGCATTTAAAACGCAATTCTAAATTATTGTACCCCATATGCAGCAAAGATCAGTTTTTACTTTCTCTGCTAATAAGTAGAGGAAGTATTGTATTCCATCTAAAAATTCAATGTCGAGATTTCACCGGAAATATGTTTGAGGCTCCCTAAATAAAAAAAGTATTTTTAGAAAAAGTTTGTGTGTGTCTGTATGTGTGTGTCCATGCGTACGCGCGCGCGTGTGTTTGTGTGTATGTGTGTCAGGCTGTGGACAGCATAACTTACAAACGAAAAGTCCGTTAAAAACCAAAGTTGGTATTTTAAGTTTAATGTCTTTCAAGGATGCAATACGAAGATTTTGAAAAAAATAGCCCCACCCTAAACTACCCTTTACGTGGAAAATTTTTCACTAATTTTGATTTTCTTGAAAATGGCTCTAACGATTTTGATTAAAATACCATATGTTTGAGATATTTTGATGAAAAATGAAATTATTTTTTGAGTTTTCTGGCTATGGCATATGCACTCCTGTTTACTCTGGATGACTTTTGAATAACTCGTAAACCGTAAGACAGACAAAATCTTACTCTACAAAAAATGTAGATCTCGTTAAAACATACAATTTATACCTAAATAAACGTTTGTAGAGTGAACCAATTTGAAGATATTCCTTGTTATTTATAAGTTTTGAAAACTTACATTCTGTCAAATGGAACATCGCTACTCATTTTTATGCTGGGCGTGCAAAGAGAACGGAATTTGAAAGCTTTGAAAAATTTAACTATCACCCAAAGCCTACTATATTCCCAAAACTAGCAATAAGATAATTTCTGCAAATGTTTATCTCAGCTAACACGAAGAAGATAGAAGAATAAGAGTTTGTAAGAATGGTTAGTACAGGAGTAGAGAAAGTCATGTGAGTGCAACACATATTTTTTAAATTTAAAATTATCAGAAAGATCTTATTTGAAATGTTATTATATGTAGACATGAGTAAGAAAAAACTGAAACTTACATAATTTGTAAAACTGAGATAATTACAGGTAGTAGTTACAAAATACAGTCTAAGGAAAGGGATCGTGTCATGGAAGAAGATCATGAGATAAAAATGATATGCATGTACTAAAGTCTCGATTTCGCGCAAGTTCGGAATCTCAGAAGAAAGAAACTCTTCCTTCTGTCCTTGAAAGAATGAGCAAGTAGGAAACAAGTTTTCACTTTACGGTCGAGTTCCCGCCCGATCGCAAGGCTATATAAAGCAATAGGGTTCCATCCCGACATAGTCACTATGTCTGTCAGCGGTCTCTGGTGCCTATTGCTGCTAGCGGTCGTCACCCTCACGTGGGCGGCGCCCCAGCGGAGGTACTCCTCCAAGTACGACTATATCAACCCTGATTCCATCATCAACAACAACAGGGTGCTCACCAAGTTCATCCAGTGCCTGCTGGGCGAAGGGGTGTGCACTCCAGAAGGGCGAGATCTCAAAGGTGCGTTGCACTTGACCTTTAACATTACAATATATCAAACGTTCTTTCTTCTTAACTTCTTTATAAATATGTTATGCATATTGTCCATTACTTTGTAAGTTATCGTACACAACTGATTATGTTATGTTTATATTTGTGAAACGTCATAGAATCCTTGAGCACCCCTTTCCCCAACATGTACAGAAATTTGACTTCAGTTTATTTATCTATTTGTTTATTTGCTTACTTGTTTATTATGAATATAACAGACATAAGCCCAATTACAATGTTCATTATAAAATATATTTACGTGCAATCATTTCCATATCTGACTTACAGACCTGAAACAAACAAAATGAAGAAAAAATCTGTTGTGTTGCACTCACATAACTTTTCTACTCTTGTACCATTCTTACAAACTCTTATTCATTAATCTTTTTCATGTCGGCCGAAGTTATCATTTGTGGAAGTTATGTTACTGCTCATCTTCTTGAGCGGTTAGCGCGCTCGCCTACCACCTAGGCGGCCCGGGTTCGATCCCAGGGACCCGCATGTGGTATTCGTGGTGGACGAAGCGGCGTCAGGGCGGGTTTTCTACGGGTGCTCCGGTTTTCCCCGCCATCTCATTCCACCGGTGCTCCATCTTCATTCCATGTATCATCAGTGTCACCGCCTGCGGTGCCATAGTCGTAAAAGCGGGCGTTAAACACTAAACCAACAACAACTGCTCATCTTCTTGTAGGTGCAAGAATACAATAGGCTTTGAAGGATATTAAAATATTTTAAAGCTTTGAACTTCCGTTATCTTTGTACGGCCAGAAAATAACAGTGAATAACGACATTCCGTTTTTGAAAAGCAATAAGTGTTGCAGAATTCACAAAAATAACAAGGAATGTCTCCGAAATGGTTCACTCCACAAAAAATTTATCTGGACATAACTTGTGTGTTTTAACAAGATCTAGTTTTCGTAGAGTAAGATTTGTTCTGTTTCTTACGGTTTACTAGTTATGCAATAGTCATCAAGAGTAAACAGGTCTACATGGGCTATAGCAAGAAAATTCATAATATACATTTTATTTTCCATAAAAATATCTCAAATATATGGCATTTTAATCAAAATCGTTGGAACCACGTTTGAGAATATCAAAATTGTCGAAAAAATTTCATTGTAAAGAGTAGTTTAGGGTGGGGGTAGTTTCTTCAAAATCTTCTTGTCGCATCCTTTGAGGATGGTAAACTTAAATGTCAACTTTGGTTTTTAACTGGATTTTCTTTTTTGAGTTATGCTGTTGACAGACACGCACGCGCTCGCATTCGCACACGCACATGCACGCACGCACACACACACACGCGTGCGCGCGCGCAGGGATTTAAAAAAAATATATTACCGGTGAAATCTCAACATCGAACTTTTGGTTCGAATACAATATTTCCCCTACTTATTATACGTAGTCGAGAAAGTAAAAAGGAAAGAGAGGAAAGAAATAATAAAAGAGGTGTCATGATGATTGCATTATACAATAAGTTCAAATTTTAAAACTTTATATTAGTCTAGGTAAGTGTAAATTACCACTATGGCATTCTTAACCGAGTTTCTGATAAAATAGTGAAGGTTTCTATATATATACAATTCTGTTTAGCAATGAATTTTTATGAATTTTGGTGTTTGCTGTTGAGGTGAAAAATAAGGTCTTTAATCTCTTATTTGGCACATAAAATCATTTACTTCAATAATTGGACTGTCATCAATGATCAATTGTAAGACTATACAAAAATATTAATGCCGCAATGTCGCTTCTAGCTCTTAAACCTTTAAATTTAAGTCTTTTTAAAACGGTTTCGTAATTTGCGTATGTAGAATAACATCCAGTTCTTTTAAATAGTATATTAATTTTCAGAATTTACATCACCCTTTTCCTCTATTTGTGTAATTTCTTAATGTTATCAGTAAGCAGTTATAACTTACATGTACCCAGAGGATAGACAGGATTCGGAAGGGGGACTTAGACCTCGACCAATGCAATCTTTTAACTACTCACCTACTTATATCTTCAACACCAATTCCTATGCTTAATCAATTAATGTATATTTTAGCTAATGTTGAATAAAAACATTAATACAGAAATTACGGCCCGGTCTTAGAAGAAGAAGGGTTATTTATTTAATAATTGCAATACAATTAAACAGTTTAAGAGTAACCCCTTTTGGTATAATGAAAATTGTATTGTAAAAATCGGTATTATTGTATTGTATTTTTGTTGTATAGTACTTTATGTTACTGTAATATTTTTGTACAAATTATTCTGCCAGTGAGAGAACGTAGGCTTTCGGCCAGAATCAATATAAATTGGAAGTTATTTCTGGGTTGTTGTGCCGTGATCTGCTGGAGATGGATGATGCAGACGTTTCGTCCACAGTTTCGGTAGACATTCTCATTGGCGCGGTCGAAGTATTCTGGGAGAACATTGCAATTGCGTCTAACGTATTAACTGAGTGCACTTCGACCACGCCATTGAGGATGTCCACCACAGCTACGGACGAAACATCTGGCTCGTATCTATACATAGCAGACCAAGGCATAACAGCACGAAAATAACTTCTAGTTATATTTTAGGTCAATGATTCCTACGGTCCAACGTTTTATGAATCTGAATCTTAAGCTTATCTTTTACGAATAATTAAAAGAGGAACCATAAACTTAATGAAATTAATGTTATTTGATTTGGAGAAAATAAACTGGAACTGGGTTTTACAAAAATAAAAATCTCCATTGTGAAGCTTAGGCAATTTATGGACTAATTGCGCTAAACTAACTTTTCAAGTGCCATTTCCTTCTTTATAAATATCATTCGGATAAGTTAATTATTAAATTAATTTAATATGTGAGGGTTATGCGTCATGGAAGAGAAGTTTCTTTATAAGCTAGCAAATCAACTGTCATTGTGTGATATTTGGGCATACTAGAGAAACGTCGGTAGACAGAGAACGCGCAGGGCAGACCAACTGAGGAGAACCTTCGGCAGTAGTTGGACCACGATATCCAAAGGGAGAGAAACTTGCACAAAAGCTAGTGCAATAACTAGTAGGATAATAAACTGGATTGATCTTTCCCGGAAAAGCTAACTGGGACTGCAAAATACAGCTCTCTTTCAACTGAAAAGGACTGTGGCTCAAAATGGATTATATGGATTAATTGTGAATTGGAATCCAACCCATAGCTTTGAACATAGAAGGTAGGGTTCCACGGACTACTCCAGCCTGTTTAAAACTAAAATAAATTAAAACTGTTAGGTATATGCACATTTTTCAAAGTCAAAAGAATAATCTAAGTTCAATGTGGAAATTCTATGCTAAGTGCAACCGTGAAGTTTAAAGCTTTGACAATCGCTTTTGTTTATCCTATGGGCGTAAAATGACACACAACTCTTCTTTCTCTTCTTTTTCTAAAGTTAAATCCAAACTTACAAAGAATTATCTTGAAATTTCAATAATTCACGATTATTTTACGCCATCCCTCTGTTATCCAAACAATAAGCTGAATTAAGAGCCATAAAAGGGTTATATCATTACTGGTTACGTTTGGCAGATAAGAATACTTGGGCATAAAGAGAGGTCTGCAAAAGGATGGGGACTCCTTGGTATAACGTAAGTAGTGCTGTTGTATTTCAATTATAAAGTTTTCTCCTCGTCTACATTCCCCTGTGTCAATAATATTATTGTGTACTTTTATGTTAGAGCACTGAATAAAGGCATTAATAATAACTTTTGTTTATTACAAATGAACTATGGCTAGAAGTTTAAAACTAAGGACCTTGAATATTAGTAAATATTCCAAATAGCCTCTGCAGCCTCTTCTGTTTCTGACTATGAATAATTTAATACTATGAGAACATTCCTGGATGCTGAAGCTCCTACTCTTGTTTGAGACAGTTGTGACTTACGTCACAAATGCCAAACTGAACGGTAAATACTCGTATTAATCTAAAGCATACATTACAAATTACAGCATTTTAAAATAAATGCAATTGGTGGTTCCCGCAAATATAATGCGCACATGTTTATTGCAAAAAAGTTGAATCAATACATCCTAAGATACCCAGTCTGTTGTATAATGTTCTTTTCATTACGTAAGGTGTTCTTTTGAACGTATGGAAATTTACTTTTCTGTAATTAAGTGGGAATTTATTCATAGCAGCCAGAAATAGCGGTTAACTTATTTGCAATATATCCTCGTTGTTTGTGAAAGGTGGAAGTAATATCTATATTTGCAATTTAAATTGCTCGTTCTCTCTCAAGTATCTGATTTGAGAGAGCCTCCATACTGCAACTTAGGATGAACATTTCGTAGAGTCATATAGAATTCAAGGTGCAGAATTAGAATTTGCAGCCATTTAAATAATTTTGGGAAATTGCAGCTCCAGAAAAAGGACTCTTCACACTAGAGCACACAAACCATACTCTGTCAGAGTATTTGGATCAACTTCCTCACAAGTTAGTAGGTATATATGGAATCACCACAAAACCCGTTCAATTTAATTTTCGAAGGAATCTGGTTATTACGTAATTTCCAAGCGCGCTTTTTTCCTCCCGGCAGTCATTCATAAGAGTGATTCAAGAAGGAACAGGTACTGGAGTATAATAAGAATTTCTCCACAGTCTTCATTAATACTTTTATCATCAGTGATAAAACCGATGAGTTTTTAGATAATAATTATAGCTATTTATACCATGATATACAAGATGCTCTAAAATTTCCCTCACAAACTTCTAGGACTTGTAGAAAGGACTGAGTAGATAATATTTTGACTTGGAACCCATGTCCGGAAACGTACCCTTTCCGTGCTGCAGCCGTTTGAAAACAACTCTGCTTGGTAGGCGTGAAACAGGATAGTTATTTTACGGGATGCTTACGTTGGGTCAACTGATGTCATTTGACGTCTATCCTACCTCTCTGGCCTGGTTCGAGCCTCATTCACGTGTCTTTATATGTTATAGCAACTTCAAAATTCTGACAAAGATGAATAGGCCAAGGTGGCCCAATCGTATGGCCTCCACGATAAGTGGATTTGACTCTATTGGACTTTTTCCTGTGGGGTCGAATGAAGAATTTGGAGTATGAGACTTCTGTAGAGACAGAAGAAGATCTGATGGCACGAGCTTTCGTCGGTGCACTACAGATTACAGATACAGAGCGAGTTTACCACATCATTTGGAGGTATGAGTACAATGTGCACCGAAATTGGCGGTTGGAACATCGAACCTTACTTGTAGTGGATCAGAATGCTAATTATCCTTTGAAAAGAACAAAAGCAGGTTAAGTATAAACAACAGTGTTTGTGAAAAATGATTAAGTTTCCTTTTTATTTCTTTGCTTATTAATTACTTGAATTGTAAAACAAGTGATAACGCCTAATAAACTACTTATAAAACTGGTTGCATTAAAATATGTTTTCAAACGGTTGTAGCATGGAAAGAGTATGTTTCCAGACATAGGTTCCAAGGTAAATATTATCTACTCAGTCCTCTCTACAAGTCCTAGAAGTTTTGTAAAAGTAATTTTAGAGCACCTGTATGTGTACTATAGTACGTTCTCCAGTAAGTACATTCAGCTATTGAGAAATAGCTCTGCTACTGCTCGAGCTAACGAAGTCATCAAGTTTATATCTCTTCGGTGTATCTTGTATAAACATCATCTTTTTCGTCAGTTTAAAGTATATAGTGCTACTTCACAATTCATCATTTTCCTCGCTCTCTTTATTTTAGTATTACTGAAACTAGGTATGGCTGTACAGACTGCTCCTAATAATGTCCAACTTAGTGAAGTTAAATCAGGCTGGAAAATGCTATCGCTCGGGTTTGGGCCGTGGATCTTTGACTTTCCTGCAAAGCTCTTTCGAGCTCTGACCAACTGGGCATATGGTAAAGGTATTAAAATCCCCAATCGATTTTATCCCTAATCCCCAATCCCCAATCTGCATTTTTTCCTATAGACCACAAGGTGTTCTCTAATTCATTTTGAAATAACATACACCAATATGTTATAAAGCTCGTGAGGACTTCATAGTTAAACACTATGAAGTCGAATAATAATAATTATCATTCAACACAAACCGTGAATCAAATTTCAGCTATGGTGCTGATTTTTTTGGTCTGATCCTATCTTTTCAACTTTACCCTATACACAACTTATATGGAAGAATAATTATGACAGACATATATTTAATGGGGCTGATAGCTGACCCCCTCTTGATCAAATTATTCTCTTTTCTGTTGCACAAATAAATTTTGTAGGTGCAAAAGGTGTTTACTCACCGACTTTACAGTGTGATTTCACGGTGTGTTTAGCTATACAAAATCACAAGGTGTGGCCAGCCTTTGTTGTGTTGACCAGCTTCTCCTGCCACCCTCCATTAAATTCTGTATGCTTATAATTATCAATATTTTAACAACTTTTAAATACCTTCAAGGTTTCGTTTTGCACTGCCACACTAATTCCAATTGCTGACTATTTTCAGCTCTTTCACAATGAAATTGGGCCAAAGAACATACGCCAAAGAACAAGGGCAAGCTGTAAAGGACTGAGCTGATGAATCAGTACTGCTATCACTCATTCATCAGATGATTTATGTCCAAAACACTGTTAAGAAGAGAAAGAATATGTTCAGTGTCTATAGGGAACGGCTGTCATTTCTTTGGTTAATGTTCCTCTTTAGCCACTAGCTATAGCCCTAACCTTCGCTCCTAGCGTATAATGAACGCATTACCAGTTTTAAACTTTGTATATTCATTCTCTCACGTTTTACATAAAAGAGACAACCTTTCTGAGAGTCTGCGACCTCCAGATATCGATCGTTTGCAATGAGTATTCTTGAAACACTTTCACTGCCCACATGAATTTTCTCCTAAGTTAGAAGTATATTTATCAATTGATACAAAACCCAGTGCAGGTGGACTATAAAGCACTTGACAGTTGGCTCCTACTGAATAATTTCCGAGATCCAGACAATTTTACCCCGGTAGTTATGTTCACCTCCACTGCACAATTTCGGAGCATTTCTCAACATAAATATTGTGACAAAATACAAAATCAGACCAGTTACTTTTGTATCACTTTATTTTTCTTCTAAACGTTTGCCCAAATACACTCTTTTTTTCCCCTGTCGTTAACAGTCTACAGTCTGCAACTCACAACTGTTTCATCTCATAGCCTTGGCTCAGTCCTTTCACTGCCTTTCTTCGCTTTCTCTGTCCCTCATACACTAACTTCGATGATACAATCACTCGACGCTCGTTAAATCTTTACTTCGACACAACGCACCACACACACAGCTGTCTCACACACACACACACACACACACACACACACACACACACACACACACACACACACACACACACTGACACACCGGTAAACTAATGCTTGTAACTGTAACTCTCTTTGCTGTTTCTCGCCTCCTTATATAGCGGGGAGACGTCACAGATACCTTTCACGAACTTTTTCAAACACGCCAGCGATGACGTAGCCAAGATATTTCTCTGGGCTCTGGAGAAACCCCTTTTGGTTCCACCTGTCGATTGTTGTTCGTCCGGTATGCACAAATAGTCGCGGGGGGCAGCCTGAACCTTGGCGCCTTTGTTTGCTCGCCGGGTGGTATGTGGTGTGAAGTAGCTTAGCTCCGACTGTCCTTTGTTTTGCGCCGCACCCGGCGTCACACTATAAAGTTGGACATCATCAGTATCTGGTTCTCTGATATCCTCACGACACATTTCATTCATTGTCTGAAAGAACTAATTGTGCCACATTGGAATAAAAGAACTATTTGACATAACTACTTAGTAAAAATTTGCAAAAATTGTATTGTACTGAACTATATTGAATGTAAGTAGAATGCGGAAAGAAAACAGGAAGCGAAAGTATCAGATAGAGTTTATTAATTTACTTACCACAGCTGTACTGAGCATATCCTGGGGAGCTGAAAGCTCATTTAGACAGTCATATAGAAGCAATAAGCAGCACTACCAATCTCTGCCACGATGAAATTCTCAAGTCTTTCTTCAAACCATTTTGCAGTTTTGAACAACATCTCTAACCTATACTTGCCTTTCAGTGAATTTAATTGAGTATAGAGGACTTAAAGTGGAAAACCTGCTGCAAATTTTCGAAGTAAGTTTTCATATCTGAAAACATTTTTTGTAAATGTGCTATAAAATTTTCTTATTTGTTGAGGATAACGGTTAAACCATTTTCATCATACCCGATAGGCACTTAGTACTTTGGTTTAAGGGCGCTCAACTTCGAGGTCATCATCGCTCTTAAAAGATTCATGGCAATAGCCAGATATAAATTTTACTCAAAAATAAAACTACTAGCAACAAGAAAAATATACACAAAAGGTAAAAAGCAGTGGCAATAGCCAGGGTGATAAATATGTCCAAAAGTATAAACAGGTAACTAAAATTTTAAATCCTCAAATTGATATTGCACTCTGCTAAAAATTAAAAACTCTATCAACCGCTGTTTTGTCGTCCGCTAGGACCTCTGCAAGTCTGGCAGGCAGCTGCAGAGGATCTCGAAGGTGCGCTAGAGAGCAACACTCAAGCAGCACGTGGCGAACTGGACTGATATAAGATATTTTTCATCTGAGTGAAAGCAGCGATATTGACTAACCTCTTATACGAATACAAGTAGGTTTGCTATTTAGTGTATAATGTTGGTAATTATATTTTGTTTCCTAAAATTTTGAACTAAAATATTTTATTTCATATGTTTAAGAAAGCTTATGTTATATTAAAATTATTTTCATGTTTATATTCTACTTATCTTTAGTAAATAAAATTAGTTTTTGTATATAAAAGAATATAAAAAAGCGAAGTTTATATTTTAATTCCACCAGGATTTGGTGAAATTTCACATTCGCATTAAAGAGTGAAAAAGGAATTTTTGGGTATTATCTTGAGCTATATCACCTTTTGGTCTCTTAGGCTTTGTTGCTTGAACCCATCATATAAGACCCATGCAATTATAAATTAACTTTCCCTGAAACATGTTATGTTCCTTTCACTGAAAGGAACGAGCTTACTCTTAGAATTTACTAACGCAAAATGAGGTCCTCAACAGTACAGCTAAAAGTATCGTTAAAGAGTGAAAGCAAATCCAAAAGGCTACATTCATTGTTACAGAACCTCTTTGAGGCTCATACTGTATTCAGTACGCAAAGTAACGTGCTTAGTGCTCCTTCGTGACATCTACTTTTGAATAACAGAGCCAGTAAAAAGACGTTATTAGGGCATGACGTGTTTCTTTACTCACAAGTATGTTACGCTTCGCCAGCAACAACGCAAGTGTTTTCAGCAATGTTCTAAAGGACTCCTAAACGCTACAATGAAACGTTTATTCATTTGAGAAAAATCGCTTAATATTATGTTGTTTTAATAGTTGTAAAGTTCCAGAGAAAAAACAGTAGTTAGAAAATGCCTCTAATTAGAACAATGTTGATGTAAGCATATCGCTTGGTACAAAGAGAAACCACATACAACGCTCTGAGAAGCTGATTGGTAGAAGGGAATATATACGTCTCGGGAAACAGCTTATCAGCAGTTCCCAAGGATTCAGTATGGCCGATATTATACTACAGTGCAGACATTACCCTAAAAAGCAGTGCTGCCAACGTACATATTAAAATAATTATTTATAAGCTCAAATATCTACTCATATTTGAGATTAGTTCAAGTAACATGCTTTCAAACGATAACAATGCTTGAACATTGTTACATCGTTAGTACACAACACATGAGCCTACTCATCTTCGGCAAGTCTTGTTCTGCAATAACACTTTTGGACAAAATAACTTCCGAACGCCAAATATCGCGATATTTAATGCACTATTGTGTTGCGAACACAAAAATTACAACAGTAACTATAGCCTCATATGTTGCTCTAAAACAATTCAAGATAAAATCACGCAAATACGGGCAATACAATGGCGTCCACAGATTAATTACTACGGTGTCTAAATAATATTGTTTTAATATGTATTGGTTAACTTCTCTGCAACGGGTTCAAAAACAAAAGCTTCTGTTGCAACATAACGGATGCAATAACATCAGCTATGGCCGTAGCTTTACCATGGTTATGTGTTACGAACAGTTGGCCCTACTAATTCAACATAACAGATGGAATATCGCCAAATATAATCAGACCGTGCCATAATGGGAGGGAAATGAAATTGTAAATCTTGCTTCTTTATTATGCGAGCAGAATAGAATGAAAGTGTAAGTACTGTTGATGGATTTATTTCGGTTCTCCTTTTTGCTAAAAAGTTGGCTGTCTCATTGTCTTGAATTCCACAATGGGATGGGATCCACTGAAACCTTACATACTTCTCCATTGTATGTAGGTGTGTTATTGAAGTTTGGATTTCAGCAATTCTAGATGATTCATGTGAGTTAGCACAATCTTTCAAAGACGACATGCTTGAAGAGTTCAGATGACAAAGTTCCAACAAAAAGTGGTCCAGCCTCCTGACAAACACTAAATACCAGATTATCCAAGAAGAGATACGGTTGCTGCCGTACGGATCGCCTCGCAGCTCACCTCCATAGGCTCAACATCGTGTCATCTCCTACATGTGTCTTGTGCAGGGAAGGAGATTCAGTTATGGACTGAGAACATGTGAACAAGTCCAGCGCTAACCATGTTAAAGACAAACTGAACACTCCTGTAGATTTGTACTGGGAAGTAAGAAGATGAATGGCTCTGTGTCGAATCTTGAGTATTAAATAAATAATATAAAATTATGCGAGCAGAATACACCACTATGAAAGCATTTCTAGACAAGCTTCTCTTATTAATACGTGTTATTGTTTCTTGGTGTGCGGTTTGGTATACTCAGTTTGGGCCATATTGATAAATAATGGGTATTTGAGTATCAACAAAACTATTCAAATAAGGCCTTCTTGTTCACAATGAGGCTTTTGATTTCGCAAATTACGCTGTATCTACCTCTTTCTTCAACAATGTTCAATAACAGCATAAGATTTAACACACTTCGTTCATGTTTCATACTCACATAAACCCTGCCCTAATGACTCATATGGATTCTTGAAACTACTCTGATGACTATACAGTGCGTTACGGGTTTTATTATTGCGTGTCACCAATATCAAGGTTTGGATGAGCAAAATGGGCAATACGCGGCCGTACACACAGACTACTATAGTATCTACTTTTCACCAGTCCACTCAAGGTCACTGTGCCCCACTCTGCAACCGTTCTCAGTGAATGCGCAGTGAGGGAGTGACAGTAAGTACAATGTCAGGCAGGGGAACTGTAGAAGGAAACATATGGAGTAAGAGTGGGGATTTACGTCCGTAACTTTGAGTTGGTTGACCAGAGTGAAACCACTACAGCAGTGATGCCAACCTTATGCGAAAGAGGGTAGTGCACATTTGTCCTACATAGTTTTCGCCGAGTCGTAGAACTCGAAACACACCTCTCTAACGCTTGGTTACCTCGGAGAATGAAGGGGAAATTCTTCATGCACAAGCCGAAGTAGGTGGAGTGGAGCGACAAGATGACGTCATTTGCACACAAGGGTCGAGGATGCATCGCTGCACCACAACAAATGTACCGGTATATAACTGTTTTTCAACAGGGTAAATCCCATGTGGCGAAAACGCCCTTCCATCGCGAGTCACCAGATATGCAACACGCATTACACCACTCTGCAGCATGCAGAAAACAAATGGACAAACAATCAAAGAGAGCGTCTAAGAGCAGCGTATGAGAGTAACATTTTCGTCACCCTGGACTAAATAAAGTGCTGGGTGATATGATCACATTATTGCTAAAAGCGTTGTCTTCTTCTACCGTTTGTCAAATAAGGTTTAATCGACCTTTCCAGCACTTTATTACTGGATCAAATGGTGAGCCACACTATAGCCATTACTACTAACAACAACCATAATAATAATAATAATAATAATAATAATAATAATAATAATAATAATAATAATAATAATAATAATAATAATAATAATAATAATAATAATAATAATAATAATAATAATAATAATAATAATAATAATAATAATAATAATAATAACAATAGTACTAGCTCCATGTACATATTACATTAGAGGGCGAAAAGGGATGACAATATTGCTTCTTTAATTCTATTAAAAATTGCATAATAATGCGAAATATTATGTTGTTAAAATATTGTTGCAAACATTAACAAATTGTACTACGTTTTTGTTCCGAAGAAGCCCAGATAATGGCCGAAGCAACAGATATACTTTGTGAACAGCAGCCAATCCAAGATATCAAGGCTGTTAATTGGAAGTTTATTTTCGTAGTGCCTTAATATTGAATATTAAAACATTAAACGTTTACTTTTTGATTTTAAATCAACAACATTTCTGTATTTATTTACTTTCTCTTATTAATTTCGTTCCATGTCTATTAACAATGGACCCAAATGATCTGATTGTTGACGGGCCCTTAAAGTCCACTCACTCACTCACTCACTCACTCACTCACTCACTCACTCACTCACTCACTCACTCACTCACTCACTCACTCACTCACTCACTCACTCACTCACTCCATTATCATTATGACACTGTTATTCAACAGTTTGTATGATTTTTCTGAGTGAATTTGTATTTGAGCTATTGAATTATCACAATCAATATCATAAGACGTCTGGCCTAACCCATAAATTCTCGAACGGAGCGGGAACATTTATCTGAGAAAGTCATACTGAAGAAAGATATTTCTTAATAATTTCATAAATAAAATACGAATTTAAATACCATATCGCAAAGGTTTCAACAGAAAAAGTTAAATTCTATAGAAAATATTGTAAAATATATTTATTTCGATTAGTGTAGTTCTACTTACTCAGAACTGCCAATTGAGGACAACGGAACGCTATTTCGATCGCTTGTTATAGCTGCAAAGCATTTTATAGCCTCAAATAAATCTCACTCATGTCGAAATTTTGATGTATTAAGAATTTAGTTCTTAAGATATATCGTTCACATACACACATGCGCGCGCATGTCTAAGCATACATTTTACTTTCTCCACTACGTATAGTAAGTTAAGGGAAGTTTTGTACTCCACCCAAAATTTGATGCCGAGATTTCGCCGGATATGTCGAATATGTTTTGAGGCCCCCTGAATTCAAAACAGCAGTTTTAGAAAACGGTCTGTGTGTATGTGCGCGCGCATGTGTGTGTGTGTATGTGTGTGTGTGTGTGTGTGTGTGTGTGTGTGTGTGTGTGTGTGTGTGTGTGTGTGAACAGAATAATTCAAACATGAAAAGTCGACCAAAAACCAAAGTTAGTACTTAAGTTTAATATCTTTCAAACATGCGACACTAAGTTACCCTTACATGGAAAAATTTTTGAACATTTTGATTTTTTAAAAAATGGTTCTATGGTTTCGATTAAAATGCCATGTGTTTAAGATCCTTTTATGGCAAATGAAATGTATATTTTAATTTTCTGTCTATAGCCTATGTAGTCCTGTTTACTCTTAATACCTTGCATAACCGGTAAACCGTAAGAGACAGATTAACCCTTATTCATTGTTTTATCTCTTGGTCATACAAGGAGAACGGAATGTCAAGGTCATCATATAGTGGCCATTTTCAAAACATTTGACTATCACTTAAAGTCTACTGTATTCCCCTTGCACCGACAAGAAACTTAGTAATATGATTATCTCGATTAACATGAAATAGAGGAATAAACGTCTGTAAGAATAGTTTGTGCAAGAGTAGAGAAAGTCATGCGAGTGCAACCATCAGATTTGTACTTTCTCTACTACGTAACGTAGAGGAAGTATTGTATTCCACTCAAAAATGCGATGTCGAGATTTCATCGAAAATATATACTTTGAGGCCCCCTGAATTTAAAAAAAAAACAAAAAGACTTTTTAGGAAAAGGTCCGTGTGTATGTCTGTCAGTCTGTGGACAGCATAACTCAAACGTCCAAAGTTGGCATTTAAGTTTAATGTATTTTAAGGATGCGACACGAAGCAAATTGCTCCATCCTTAACTACCTCTTACATGGAAAATTTTTCGAAAATTTAAATTTTCTTGAAAATGGCACACAGGATTTTGATTAAAATGCCATATGTTTGACATATTTTTATGACAAATGCAATGTATACCTTGAATTTTCAGGCTATAGCCCATGAAGTCCTATTTACTCTGGATGACGTTTGTATAACTGGTAAACCGCAAGAGATAGACCAAATCTTACTATACAAAAAACGTAGATCTTGCCAAAACACAATTTATGTCTGACTTTTTTTGAGAGTGAACCATTTCGGAGATATTCCTCGTTATTTGTGTAAGTTTTGGAGACCTATATGTTAACCGTACAAAGAGAACGGAATTTGAAAGCCTTAAAAGATATGACTATCACTCAAAGTCTATTGTATTCCTATATTCCCGTTGCACATGCAAGAAAACGAGCAATAAGATTATTTCTGCAAATTTTTATCTCAACTAACACGAAGAAGAAAAAAAAGTTTGTTAGAATGGATATTACAAGAGTAGCTATAGAAAGTTATGTGAGTGCTACACATCAGTGCTTTTTTTTTTTTTTTTTTTTTTTTTTTTGTTAAGGCTTCTAATATATCTATTTTGATGAAATCTCCAACTTTTAGAAGCAATACGATACTTCCTCTATCTACTATAGGTAGGTAAGTAGTGAAAGGAAAAAGAAAGGACAGATTCTCCAAACCAGTACGTGCCAACATTACCGGTTTTAGTCCAGATTTGAGGTAGCAATATTTGCCAGATGTGAAGGTCTTCAGTTCGATTGCTCTATGGCCTTGCACACTTAAGAACTCCCGTTAATACTTGTGTTAAATTCTCAGCTCATGACGTAGTTCTTAAGATCAAGTTTCATGACACGGAAGCACTTCATGCAGATTTGTAAGTTCTTTGTTTTAAGCTGGATGCTGTTTTCTTCTGTTGCATAGGTCTTAGCTACCGATCACAGACCTTGAAATAGAGGACACTAAAACGACAGCTGAAATAAGCTGTTCTAAATCAATTAGCAGTTAAATATTTCTAATGTTTCTAGTACATGATAATGATGGGTTAGGTGGAACAGAGAAATAACTATGCAAAATAAATCACTTAAAACTCTTGAATTAAAATCGCATTAACTATTATTGACATCAACGCAATGCTTAGGCTAAACTGGATATTGTTGAAGTCAAGTCTATATACAGTAAATCAGCTCTAATACCTAATAAACATTCTGACAGGAAGCTGTTATCGGAAATTCAATAGCCAATAATAATTTATCTACCTGTCCTCCAAGTGCACTATTTCAGGAAATTGCACTCTGACCTTCAGATTATACAAATATCTTTGTCTTTATCTCCTCTTTAGTTTATCTAAGGTAAAGTATTGAATTAGACCCAAACTTCCGTATCGGCGTTTCACCAGAAAGGCACGTTTTGAGACATTACAACTGTTAGTCTTTTTTTCTACCTATTCGGAGTGAATGAATATTCATTAAATAAGATCTGGTCAACTCGCGGAAAACGTTGAGCAACCTTCATTGTTTTATCTGCTAAAGCTATAGTTACCAGTGGAAGGCCGGGTAAGGTTGTCCTAAGTGAGGACCAGTGCCCCAGAACTTGCATTAAATCATTACATATACTACTCATACTGTAGTAAAGACGAACAAATGCAGTCCAGTTATTTTTCTATATCTTTATTTTCCTTCTAAACTTTTGCACAAAAACACAGTTCTCTTCTCGACGTTAACACAGTCTACAGTCTTTCATGACATTACATTTCACAACTGTTTACTTCTCGTAACCTTGACTCAGTCCTTTCACTGTCTTTCTTCACTTTCTTTGTTTTTCATGCACTAAACGACGATACAATCACTTGACGCGACGTAATTTTCACTAGGACCGTACCACATACAGTCTCACACTCACTGCCACACTGACCGATTCATGTCTGCAACACTCGCCTCTGTTGCTTACTCGCCTCCTTATATAGAGTGGATGACGTCACACGGACCTTTCTCGACTTTCACAAATACACCGGTGATGACGTAGCCAGATCTTTCTTGAAGGCTCTGGAAAACCCTTTGTGTTGCTGCTTGATTGTTGTTAGTCACGTATTCGCTCACGTGAGTGATGTGGGGAAGCTTGACCAATAAAGAAAGGTTTTGCCGAAAAAAGAATAATTTGTGGCAAATATTTTGAGCCATCTAGCCTCTTGACGAATGGGTATAATGATTTATCATTTCACTAACTGTCCTGCAAACATTGTGTGAACAATGCTGCAATGCATTTCTACCTTAATTCGAATGAATTTAGTCACAATTTAATGATAAAATGTTGCAAAGTTTCATTTCTACAGAGATTTGGTAACGTCACGTTAACATTACATTGTGACTAAAATCACACGAATTAAGGTGAAAATGCATTGCAGCACAATGTTTGCGCGACAGTTAGTGAAATAATAAACTATTTCTATACATTCGCCAAGAAGCTAGATGGCTCCAAATATTCAAAATTTTTTATGCATTTTTGTTTTCGGCGAAACGGTTTTTTATTAACAATAATCGTATAGGACATATTTGTCACACCTATCATAGAGGATGCCTGGGCAACGTGAGGCCGAAGCAGTGCATTTCACCCGGTATACATTTAAGAGCATCCCGAAAGTTCGACTTGGTAATTTTCCCAGAATTTTTACCTACAGTGTTTTCGGTACAAAAATAGCACTACTGAAATTTTTGCTGTACTTGTATATAGGGTCTTGTTTTCAGTCTCGAATTAACAGATTTTTAGTGCCTCGCCCTGTAGGGCTTATACAACGAATATATTAGCTGTATTCTTATATACCTGTCAAATGCTCGGCAACCTATGTACACAACCAGCCACGAAAATTGAACTCTGAAATCCCAAACAGTAGCAAAATTATTTAGAAAGTAAAATTGCAGGGATCCTTAGAGGACATTTTAAGTGTTGTTTAAATAAGGCAGGAAAAATGCCTACCACATTCGACAACATAATAGCCTAATGAATGATAATGATGAACTGAAATTTTTTAGAAGTCAAATGAAAATTTTTCGACACAAGTTTAATAATTCTTTCAAACATCAAAGCAGGAGAATTTATAACACTTCCTGGAATGTGCATCCATTGTGAAACTTCCAGAGATAAAATTGCAGTCAGTGCGGCAATTTTAGAGCAATTATTTCATAATCCTCTTATCACCATTGCATAAAATACCGATACTATCATTTTGTTAAATTTAAGTCATGCACTGTAATATACTTGTTTTTCATAATAAAGCTATTATGATATCCTTAAACCTAATATTTGCCTGTAATATTTAACAAATTATGTAACTTATTAAAGTATGGACTATCCAACTATAATAAATCAAAGAGCTGGAATCTGGGTGTGCCTGACCTACCACTACTAACGGTGATGAGAAATTCAACGCGCCTAAGACAGGGTTAAAGGTCAAAAGTCAAAGGTCACAGTTACACACATATAATGGACATGTTTATTACCTGTATGTCATTCCAAGATAATGCGCCTTATTTGCACACGAAATTACTTTCCCCTGTTTTCCTACAGGATAGTCCCAAAATATAAGCACATAATGCACATATTTCAAATTTCTTTGCAAAAAAAGTTTTCTTTTAAGTTTTATTGAGATGTGGTTTGTGGAACCATAACAGGTAATGCAAAACTTGACCTTGTGCCTTGTATTACATAGACTTCTATTATTATCTTTGGCATTTCGCGAACCTCTTCAGAACATCTTCAGATGTTTCCTTGAATAATTTCTCTGTATTCGGCTGCAAACCCACCTCGCATGCTCCTACAGAGATATGAAGTGGAAGTTTACACATAAAGTGGCCAACTTTCGTATATGTCAAGGGTATTTCATCACAATTGTGTAAATATATGCTGTAGAAGATTTCTAATGTTATGACACACGTGAACGCGTTTGCACACAACCAGAAATTACCAATGTAGTCTTTATTTCAAAATATCCTTTAATCACCTTCCATTAAGATTCTCATAATAATAATTATTATAATTATTCTTTCACTGAAATTAATAATTTTCAATTCTATAAATACATTGCTTAGATCGAATATATTATGAAACAACAATTATTGAAACCTTTGTACTGTTGTTTATACACAGCAGAAAGGACGGCTGGTCCCGTAGCTCAGTTGGTAGAGCACCTGCCAGCCCGGGTTCGATTCCCACCTGGGGGTGAGAATTTGTCTCTAGCCAAGATTGTTTCTTATCTTCCCCAGAGTCAGGAGATATGTGTGTGTGTGTGTGTGTGTGTGTGTGTGTGTGTGTGTGTGTGTGTGTGTGTGTGTGTGTGTGTGTGTGGTGTAAATTTAATGCATAAAACCCTGAAGATTCAAAACCGCGTTGCCCAATCCTGTCTCTTTGGAGACGCTTACGTAATTAGCCACTACAACCCCACCTCTTCTTTCAGTCAGAGGGTGAATCACCTAGTGTCTGTGGCATATAAAATCACAATCAGACAATGAGTTTCCAGTGATGGACACACACAGGCGATTCTATGGCAGTTTCTAAGTCACACCTTGAATTTTCAGGGAATGTCCTCAGAAGAGCTCTTCATTCTGGATGACTTTTGCATAAACGGTAAACAGTAAGACATGCAAAAGCTTACTATATAAAAAAAATAAATAAATAAAAAAAAACGTAGGTCTCGTTTAATCAAAATTTCTGTGAAATACAATTGTTCTTTTGAGTAAACCATTTCCGAGATATTCTTTCATATTTATTTAAATTTACCAATGCTTATACTTTTCTCAAATAGGAATATGTTATTCGTTTTTTTTTTTTTTTTTTTTTTTTTTGATCTTTTGGCCTTGCAAAGAGAATTGAATTTCAAAGCTATTGCACAGTAACCAGCTCTTAAAACACTATAGCTTAAAGCCTATTGTATTCCCACACTCCCCTTGCACTTACAAGCAAATTAGCAATAAGGTAATTTCTGAAAATGCTTATGTCAATTAAAATATAGTAGATAGAGAAATAAGCATTTGCAAGAATAGTTTGTATAAGAGTGAGTATAGCTCTACATAAATTTACGAACAGAGTTTCTCCAAGTTGAATTATATTAAAAGTCTCTATCTCAAAAGATTACGCAAGATCACTTGGTGTATCTTCTAAGCTTGCACAGTAACAGCATAATCATCTTACATTTCCCAAACCTGTAAGTCAATAAATAATCAAAAAATGCAAAATTCAGCCCTTTTACCACCCTTTTTAGGACTTTTCCCTAAATGAATTGCAATTCAATATATAGCTCTTCGACTTTGTTGCCAAGTATTGATAGACTTTTTAAATCTAAGCAGTACTAAAAAGTCACTAATGAACAGATGTTTAATGCATAAGATTTTAAAGTGCTTTCGTAAATCAAACACAACGTAGATATAACCAAACCGCCAGTGCAACACAATGCATATCTGAGTGTTAAAGAGCGGCTCAGTCCGCAAAAGGTGGAAGGAGGTAATCCAACTTCCCCTCTTTCGTAAAGGTTGGACATCGCTGTTCAAAACCCATTGTTTAATGAGTAGCACCTTGCTAAAAGGCAAAGTCCCACAGAAGAGGCCGCCAATATGATCTTGGTAGTGAAGGGTGGGATATAAATGGAACAATTAAATGGGACAATAAAGGAAAAGCACTTATTATTTAAAACTTATGCAAGGATACTATTACACAAGTTTTTAAAACACATAACAGGTGTCAGCTTAGAAAGAGAACAGACGTTCTTCTTTCGCAGAATATGAGTGTTTATATTATGTAAAGAAGTAAGTAGGTAATTACAAACCCTGTGAATGACATACCCACACCCTTCATGTAGGACCGGGGGAGGGGAGGAGAAGAGAAGTGAATTTACTTCTGCATACATCTGTCCACAACTTATGAACGCTTAAACTACACGGAAAATGACAGAAATGAAGTTATTTTCCATTATTAAAGTAGTGTCAACATCTGTACAAGTATGTGTGCTGTCTGTGTGCGCACTCACCTCTGCAGTAATGCCCTTTCATTCCTATAGTCCACCCATGATGACATCATGTCCCAACAACCAGCCTTAAAATGAGTAGTTGGAAGTTTCATTCGCACTATGCCAACATTAATATCGCAAAAAATTTACATTCATTCCGGCTACAAGTGTAGGATGTTCCATTCCTTCTCTGCTGAATCAATGTAAAGTAGTGGAAAATGCTGAAAACTAGAAGTGAGGACACATTTCATTGTGATTTAAAAGTCACTTAACTTTCACCACTAAACAAGTGCCTTGTAAACAATCAGTGACGCCACGTGTTTCCTGCTCATTGTGAGCTTGTGTATACAAAGTAATTTTTGATTGCATAAAGCAGTGCCTGTAACTAGTGTCGACTCGTGTTAAGTCACTCGTGAAAATACAATCCTGCCGCAATCTACAGGAATATACTCGTTACATAACTAATTATGATTTTCTTTACTTTCTATATCATTTGCCTTTACCTACGGTAACGAGAACCCATTGTGTCCCAAGCAAAAACTCAGTATCGAGATTTCACCAGAAATGCTCATTTTGAGACTCCCTGAATCATACCGCGAAAAGTAACTTAGGAGAAATGTTTTGTGTTTTTGTGTGTAGTGTGTGTGAGTATGTGTGTGCGTGTCTGTAAGCAGCATGGCTCAAAAACTGAGTCAATTTTAGCATTTTCCGGAGATGCGACACGAAGATTGAAAGAGAATTCCCCATTCAAGCTAGCCTTTATATGGAACATCTTTCGAAAGTGCTGATTCTCTCAAAAATGGCTCTAATGATTTTGATTAAAATGCCACAGGAATAAGAGAGTATAAGAATAGTTAATACAAGAGTCATGTGAGTGCAGCACATCAGATTTTTTCCTATTATATGCATTTAGTTTATGAACAGTACGTTGTACATCATTTTCGTTATTTTGTGTTAGTATATATCAGCATATAACATAAAACTTATATAACCATTTCTACTTATTTGTATACCTGGATTTATTATATCTCTTTTCCAAGATATTGGACAGTGTCGGTGATAGCTGTATCCTTGTTTAACTCCTCTATTTATAGCAATCTATCCTGTTTTTTGATGTTCCCGTATTTATAATTACACAAGTTTCTGTATACAAACTCTCAATTACTTCAGTTATGTGTTATTATTCACTTTGCTCCATAACTTTAATCTATTTTTCTTTAACTAGGATTATTTCCCATCCACCCTATAGTCTGGAAGCATGAATGGGTGTGAATGTGGGTGTGAATTTAATACCCTAATCCAAAATAATAGAAACCCAAAACTCAAAACCAGCGCTAAGCGAGTGAACAGATAACTACTAGGTGAGAGTAAATAACTAACTTTTTTGTTACAGAATCCATCCCCAAAGCTCTAGAAGGAGGCTGCGACAAATGCACTTTGAAGGAAGAGAGCCTTGTCAGGGAGGCTGCAAGGTACATCAAGAAAAACCGCCCCGATGACTGGAAGAGGATCCTCGATAAAATCGATCCTGATAAAAAGTATGCAGAAAAGATAGAGAAATTCGTATCCGAGTAACAGAGGAATATCTTCGCTGGTGAAAGTGTTGAAGAATGCTGCCCATGTTGGGACAAAGTTATTTTGTTCTAATTATACATGCATAGTATGTATACTACTACTAGTACTATGTAAACAGAAGCTGCTATGTGTAGGAAGTATACTGCTATGTATATGTATAAATATGTAGAATTTGTGCTATGTGCACTGCCGGGGTGACCACATTCATTGGGAGAATGGACTTCTTTCAAAAATCTGGTTATAAAGTAGCTTATTTCACTATTTTGTCTCTTAACTTGCACTTTAGTGATCTCATTGAAGTTTCTGTATCAATAGCACTTTGGAAAAACTTCAGAAACTCTATATAGCTGTTAACCAGAGGAAAGAAGCTTTTCTCGGTGCACCTGTTTCAACGTCTTGATAATGTATCACTTGGTGCTATCTTCTATGATGGAAGGAATGCAAAATTTCGTTTGATGCTTTCTATCATAGATCCTGTATCATATTGAAATTATAAATATTAAGATAATACTTCATAGTTCCACAAGTAACATAAATGTTGGTTACTAGCTTTAAATGATTGTAGCCACAATAGCTAATAGACATGTAGTGACCATTCTCGAAGACAAGAGGGGCTTTAATCGTGCTCTAAAGGAGAGGAAAGCAATATATACCTACACTATATGTCGGAAATATTATTAACATTTTTACACTATTTTGTTTACAGAAATTTATATGAAAATAAATTGTAATTCTAGTCTAACAGTGAAAGTATTATAATAGTTGTATTAAGCATTGGTGTAACAGTACTGCCAGATCGAATATTCTCATATTGGAAATTTGTGTTCTGTGTTTCTTTGTGATTACGTGTAAGACTCGCAATATGTTTGAAAATTATTTTACTTTCAATCAGAATTCCATTATTTTGCTGGCAAGCAATATATAAGGGAGCGTTGAGAACAATGATGAGGTTCTGAATGTTTTCGATTTTTCGTTCTTAATGTTAAGTTATGGAGTAACTCCTAAAGTTGTGTGTAAGTGTATACCTGAATAAAATTATGAGTTTAGTGGCACTCAAAGTTAAAAAATGTGGGAAGACGGAAGGTCAAAAAGTATTCTGGATTTAATGTAACCAAAAAATTATAAAAACGTTTGCCGTACAGTGAAGGAAAACACAACATATTGTGTCTTATTCTATATTTAAAATGTTATCTTGCATATAATCTAGTTCTAATAAATTTAATTAATGCCTAATGGTTGAACAATATTCTGGAAGCTTTAAGAAACATTAGATAATGCTGGTATCGATTTGTAAAAACATGAGATACTTTTATGTACACTGTTAGAATATGAATGTATTTTTTCATAGCAGTGTGCATTTAATATCAGTTTTCAATGCCCAGAGATATTTGAAACTTAAATTTGACATTCATCGTTATTCCTGCCGATGTGTTCATATTATTATTGGAGGGCTAAATTAAACCTGAAAACTCCTTCTCCTCCTCTTTTTCTTCTTTTCCTTCTCCACCAAGCATTAAACCTTTACCGAGGCTTGTTGCACGCTCCAAATGTTTAGTTTCTTGATTTATCCATCGTTTCCTAGGTCTTCCAATGTTTCGTTTTTCTTTGGGTATGTAGTATAATATTTTCTTCTGGTAATTTCCTCATTCATTCTTTCTACGTATTCTAGCCGCTTTTCCCTGTTAAAATATGCAAGAAACATTGCCTAGATCCTAATTAGCATAATATTTTGATTCAAAATTATTCATAAAAACTAATAGAAAAACAAATTAACTACAAAATTATTCATTTAAGGCAATATTGCCGATGTACAAATTACCAGATTTTTCTTTTATTCTCAAGAAGATTGTGCACCTTCACTGAACACCTCTTTTGTATTTATTTCTACTTCAAAACTTTCACCGTGTTCACATAATGGCACCAAGGTCAGTAGTAAACTTCCAAAATTAAATTATTTTTTTATTTATTGACTCTCCTTAGCTGCTGTGATTCTCGGCGTCCCATTCTCTATTGGGTATCAAAGACCACTTAATAGGTAGATATTGCTCAGAGGTCTCTTTATCAGACACATTCTTGTACGTGCCGTAAATCTACGACATGGAACCACCGGTTTTACTTCCCTCCCGAAGGTAGCCATGCTAAGGATTTAATAAATTTGCGGTAGCCGTACTTGGTAGGCGTGTAATATTGCAACAATGCATATAGGTACATTATGGTTAGCAAAATCAAGGCTTTTGTACTTATATTCCATTTTTATGAGGGGAAATATATACATAAAGGGAGTTTAAAATCTAAGGTCATATAGTCGGCGTTGAGCTTGGTAAGAATTGCACATTAACAAAGCTTGCAAATTGGGACCTGGTGTGCCTAAGCGGCCGGTATTCAACGTGAACGCACTTCTCCAGCATAGACGTTTCTAGGTCTTACACCATGCTCCGAGCCTTACTCTTTGCTCTTCACTCGTTTACACTTGGTTCTGATCTTTTGCTTTCCAAAGCTTTAATCTGGGATTACGACAAACTTTACCGACGGGACGTAACGTGAAGTTAGACATGCCGCTAAACTAGAAAACCTCGGAGGGCCCCGACTGCGCACAAGACAAATTTCTATCTGTGACTGCGTGCGGCGGACATATTTGGGATAGGTCAACTGCGCGTGGCAGTCATTTCTGCATTTTCCTTCTCAATTTGTTAAAGACTTAGGACTCTCTATGAACGCTGGCCTATTTGTCATTCTTGTCAACTCTTTCACTGGCAACTTCTTTGCGAATCAACTTCAATGGTCTTTCAGACAATTCAGTAACAGCTTTGCGCTTTACGCTATTAGAGATTACTTGTCTATCCAAACTATGAACGATTTAGTGATTATGGCTTACTGCATTACTGAATAAAATGTGAGTAGCGGTTTCATTTAAATAAATACGAGGCCTACATGTTTTAACAGTGCACCTCCACGATACTCTTCGCTGTGTTTCTCTTTCCTTGCGAAATTTATATCCATCTATAACAACCAAACTTTGTCCCCTTTGACTTTTCATAACTTGCAGAGAAGCGCTGAATCCTTTGCTCTATAGAAACATACGCGATGAGTACTTCATTTTATAAACAGCACGCCATCTTCTACATTCGGAACATTCGACAGTCGTTAACAGTGTTACCTGTCATATAACAGCCACAACTATTTTCGAAACAAATGACTAACATTTACAATTGGTGCCGCAATTCTGTTACACGAGAAAGAGTCGCAAACATTTGACGTATTTGTGGTATATCCGCTCGCGCGCTGTTTGCCTGTTTACCCTTACAAACTCGCGCGCAGTTAGCCTGTTTACAATTCAGTGCCTCGCGCGCGGTTAGCAAACATTTGACTTAAGTAAAAATTGAAGCTATTAACAGTGAAGCAACAAGATTCTAAAATAAGAACAAATTAGAAACTAAAAACTTCACTTATCTTAGTATGTTGATATCCTTTTTCTATTTTACTGACCCAGGGGTTTCAAGCTATATCCAGCTCATTCTCAAAGTCATATAAACAAAATCGTTGCCAAGCTACAATCTTTTATTTTTGTGAAAAACAATTATTCATATTCAATTTTTTATTTACCAATCTCTGAAAACAAAAATTTAAAAATACAATCCATAGAGGGCAATTCAAAGTTCATGACATGGTTCCTGTTTTTTAAAATAAAAATTTTTTCCCAAACCATTAAATCTATCGGATTACTTAACTGTTTTAATAATTTAACCTCTGAATTAATTTCATGATTAAATGACCAAAAATGATCTGCCACAGCTGATTTATCAGTTTGTTTATATTTAATATTTCTAAAATGTTCTTTTATTCTGGTTTCTAGATGACGTTTAGTTTTACCAATATAAACTTTATCACAATCTAAACAGCTAAATTGATAAATGCCAGATTTTTTATAATTTGGTATTTTATCTTTTTTTGAAAAATTAAGTAAATTTTGTATATTAAATTTATTTTGAGGGACCAAATTTATTCCATATTCTTTAAAAATCCTTGTAAATTTTTTATTAGCCCATGGATGGTAAGTAAACTTTTTAAAAATATAATTATCTTTTATTTTTTTAAGGGTTGAAACTTCTTTGACAGCTTTTTGATATTTAAATTCCCCTATCCTTTTATGTATAAAATCTGTATTAAAACCATTAATTACTGCAGTGTTAATAATATGTTTATATTCTATGTCAAATTCATCTTTATTAAGGGGTATATTTATTAATCTATAAATTAAACTATTAAAAACAGCAAATTTATGTGCAAAAGGATTAAAACTTTTATATTTTATGTAATTATCAATGTGAGTAGATTTTCTGTAAATATCAAATTTCAATTTATTTTTATGTCTTTTAATTTTTAAGTCCAAAAATGAAAGGAATCCATTATTCTCAGTTTCCAAAGTGAATTGTATAGCTTTATCTTGTAAATTTAAAAGTTTTAAAGCATCATTTATCTGTTTATTAGGGACAACAGCAAAAATATCATCCACATATCTATGCCATATTTTAAAAATTAAAGGGAATGATTTTGTAATTTGAGTTTCAAAAAGCTCATGAAAATATTAGCAAGAAATGGCGAAAGTGGACTACCCATTGCCAAGCCAGAAGTTTGTTGAAAAAAATTACCATTAAAACTAAAGAAATTTTGATCTAAACAAAGATTTGTAAGTTTTACAAAATCATCTACTAAGTCTTTATCTAATTCTAAAGAATTTAACCATTTTTTTAAAAAAATCAAAAGCTTTTTTCTAGGAATGCTAGGAAATAAAGAAACTACATCAAAAGAAACTAATTTATCATTTTCAGATAATTTTAGGTTATTAATCTTTTTTACTAGTTCAAAAGAATTTTTAATACTTAAACTCTCAAATGTTTCAAAATTACTAAATTTTTTGGTTAACCATTTAGCTAAATTATATGTAGGTGAATTAATTGAATTTATTATGGGTCTCATTTTATTTCCTGGTTTATGTATTTTTGGAAGTGCATATAACCTGGGTAAAACTGGATTATTGACTTTTAAAATACTTTTTTCTTTTTTAGGTATCATTTTTAATTCATTGAGAGTTTTATTAAAAGTTAAAATACATAATTTTAAAGGATCATTATCAATTTTTAAATAATCTTTACTTTCAAGCAAAAGTTCTACTCTATTAATATAATCAGCTTGATCTAAAATTACAATTTTGTTGCCTTTGTCGGCTTTAGTATAAATTACAACCTTTTCTTTCAATGATTTAATAACCTGATTATTATAATTACTTTTAGGATGATTTTTATTTATATCTTTCAAAATTTTAGTGCATGTCACTTTAATCAAAGATTTATTAATGTCATTTAAATCTTGACTGGCAATTTCAATATCTGCAACAAAATCATCTATGTTTTTTGAAAAACTTACACAAGTTTTCATACCTTTGTTTAGAAAATTTATTTCTTTCTCGTTAAAGTTACAATTTGATAAATTAATTACATTATTTTTTCGATTATTTGGTTCATTTATATTCAATTTCTGTTGTTTTTGGCACAATCTATTTAACTTATTTTTTAACCTATTAGTTTTTCTTTTCATGCTAAAATTTAGATACTCAAACAATTTTGATTCAAAATTAACCCAAATTAAGTTTCCTAAAATACTTGTTAATTTTAAATGTAAGTTATATAAACTAAGTTCAATATTACTTAATTTTTTAAAATGCAAATTTCTTTCAACCTCAATAACTTTCTTTTCTGCTGACTTTTGATGAATACTATTATTATCTAGTTTAACAATTCTTCTAACAAAAACAGGGGTTACTTTTCTTTTTAAACAAATATTCAAAAACCTAATGTCTGCAAGAGTATGTCTCTTTTTCTCTTGTAATTTTAAATATGATTTAATTTGATATTTAGTTCCATATAATTTTAAATTAAACAAATGACTATTAAATTCTAAATTATTATCCATCATAGTTAAAATGGTAATTGTAGCCAGGAACAATAATATGAATATGAATAATTGTTTTTCACAAAAATAAAAGATTGTAGCTTGGCAACGATTTTGTTTATATGACTTTGAGAATGAGCTGGATATAGCTTGAAACCCCTGGGTCAGTAAAATAGAAAAAGGATATCAACATACTAAGATACGTGAAGTTTTTAGTTTCTAATTTGTTCTTATTTTAGAAACATTTGACTCTTTCGCGCGCAGTCGGTAACCACCTGAAAACCTATCGGGATGCAGCTAACGTAAGGGAAAGATTCTGATTGGTTATTATTATACTCGGCAGATATGGCGGATATTTGAAGTAGCTCCCTTATTCTAATCAGTTATGTTTGTCCAAAAATGAAAAGAAATACAAAAGGAAAATGGGGAGTAAGAACATTTTTAAACGATGAATAGAGATAGACTTGTTCATAACCTTCTTTTGGAGCAAAACAAAAGAAGCTCAATGACATTCTTCTCTCCGATTCGATCAAA
>CM060963.1:104043534-104171034 GCA_030765045.1 Tenodera sinensis
AAATGTACTGTGGTACATTACAATAAATGCACTCTTTTCTTACACTCTTATGGCAAACTGCGCATGCCCTTTGTTTCTCCAACATCGTGTTTTTGATCTGTGTCCAGCTCCGGCGGTTCTGATTATTTCTACTAGAAACGTCCTGGGGTCAGCTTTGACTACGATGGATATCTCCCTCTTTCGAGCCTGATATAACTGATAACTTAATAAAATGTGCTATTTCCACTATTCTTCTAAACTGAACTAGCTTTCAAAATTAGCAGTGCAATGCAGATCATACATAATGGTCCACTTCTTGAAGCTGATAATCATATATCACAAGTAAATATTTTAACCAATTTTATCAGTTTATCCTGCACTAACTTAAATTAAATGTTAGCAAAACCTTATTATACTATTAATCTATTAATATTGTTATCAATAGTTCGTTATTGTTATTCTTACTGTCCTTTGTCAGATCCGCTGCATAATTAAAATGGAAAGCACCATTTCTACCCTGGATTACTAATTCGATATTTCTGAGCATTCCAATCTATCTTATAAACGCCCTCCACATGCTTTTCTGACACTGACACTGCCCTGACACTAGTCTAGGTCAAGATACTTATATCTGCTGTTTTGCGCTTCTATCCCATATGTTGGTGACAAAACTAATGCGCTTACTAAAAAATGAATATTCTCATTTTGTTTTACACTATGAATTACCATACAAGCATGTATATCAATAGTGCTGTAAATAAAACATGGTTTAATAAGTTTAAAAAAAACAAAAACAAAAAAAACTTATAGGCAAAACGTATTCATAAGATTGTTACTATTCTGACAAAAACAACAAACGTCCAGTCCAGTTACCTTTTTTCCCACTTATTTTCCTCCAAAAACTCTTTCACAACTGCACAGTTCTCTTTTACTGACATTACACAGTCTTCAATCCCTCGTGATATTACAACCCACAACTGTTTTCTTCTTGTATCCCATACACACAATTTTCTGTTTTACTTCACTTTCTCTGTCTTTAAACTGACTTTGACAATACACTCATGTAAGACCCGTTATCTTCCTCCACGCTATCTTCCTCCACGCGACGACGCATGCAGCTGACACACACACACACACACACACACACAAACACACACACACACACACACACACACACACACACACACACACACACCAGAAAACTGACATGTCTTTTACTGCTTCTCTCGTTGCCTCGCTTCTTTATATAGTGAGGATAACCTATCACTGTACTTTCTCGAACTTCTACAAATATGCCAGCCGCCGGACACTTCTCGAATGATCTAGAAAACCCCTTTTGATTCTACCGCTCTGATTGTTGTCACGTGTTTGCAACGGTCGCACGAGGATGCCTGATCCTTAGCGCCTTTGATACATGTTCCACCGGTGGGGTGGGACAGCCCGACCCCAACCATCTGTTCTTGAGCGCCGCGGGTACATTAGTGCCTTGTTGCTGGCACTAATGTAACTTTATGGTTAACAGTTTGTAAAAGTCCTTTTCCTCTCATGTGACTGCCAAAATTTCGTATTGGCTGTTGAATCTGGAACCATAAATCCATCTTTTTTCCTCATATTTTTCTCGTTTTCTATGGGACAACTGCCCAAACTGCTTATGGATGCTGTGTCTATTTATTTAGTCTTTCACCAGATGGAAACTATTGGAGGAGTTGTCAAAGCAAACTCTGTGAAGTTTCAGTGTTAGAAAATAAAGAAACTATCTTCAGTGCAACTGAAGAACCGAGCCCCACAACTGGAATATCATCAGAATCCTTATCACTTTTCTTACAGACGTGTGATAGCGGTATCCATTTTGTGAAGAGCAGAAGAGACCCAACTTCTCAATTTTTCGCAAATTAAATGCTTGAGAAGGTGATCGCCATAGTATCGCAAAATTTGCTCTTGATGCTCCATGTTCAGAGAAAACTTCATATTACAAGGAATTCTTGATGAGCAATATAATCAATTAAACATTATATCCCTGACTTTCATTAGAAGTATTTGACCTTTTCCATTATAAGTATATTTACACCGCTTCCGTTGAGCAACGTTGCTTGTTTGTTTCATAATAATAGGATGTTGCTGTTTCCAAGAGAAGCTAACGTTTTAGCAACCAAGGCTGGAAACTCATTTGTTTCTAAATCTGTGTGCATACTTTAAAAAGTCGCGAGGATGTTTGAGAATACTAGTATAACTTTTTTTGCTACATCTCTAAGCATATGTGATGTCATTATATTACGACAGAGCGTTAAGCAGAGACAATCCTTGTACCTGTGTCCAATTATTTTTGTTAAGTATCCTAACGTTAGTTAGAAGCAAATGTTACATCATAATAAACTACATTAATTTAACATTTAAGCGTTCAGTATACGATTAAATTTAGTTCTCATCTTCGGTAAGCAAATTACCGTATGTGGAAACAAAGAACACGTTTTGCACCATCTGTTGTTTGCTGGCTCTTCTATTCCAAATAAGCACATATTGAGGAACAATAAAATTAAGTTTAGAATAGTTCGTGGCGTACTGTTTTTACTACAATAAAACAAAAGCACATTTGTAACAGAGTGTGGAGTTTCTTGTCCACCCCAAACTAAATAGCCTTGTCATACAGTTATTTTAACAACAGGTTTTGTGTTTTGTCAGTTTGGCTTTAGTATTTACATTTTTGAGAGAAACTTGAATGACACTGATTTTAAGAACTCCATCATGGCTTTTCGACCATTTTGGTATAGCACCGTTCTTTTAGGAAACTTTCCTTCATAACGGCTCCTTTGTTCCCTTAATAGTTTGTTAATCCTTATAAGACTGGATGCCCTTCAAAACATCTGCAAACTGAAACAGGCAAAACAGCACAATTTCTTTGGCAAAATCTCTAAACTACAAGAAGATTCAGCGTGAACTTTTTGGAATGTATAAACCAAATTTGTCCCCAAATTGTACAAATAGTTTAAAGAAGCCGCACACCAGCTTTGCTTCAATAATCAATGCAAAGCATGAAAGCATCTTTAGAATACAGATATTGTATCATGCAATGTCATACCGTTCGGTAAAGTATACGAACATTGACAAAGATTTGACAGTAAGATTTGTGAAAAATGCTTTAACAAGTTCTAGCATTTACTGGATAACAAGGGTGTTAAAGTATTTGATTAGCCTTTGTAATCATCATATCAAAATACATAAACGTTGCACTTAGAGAGAGACCAAATGCACTTCCATCGCTCGATGTTATCAAGAGGTGAATCCTAACATAAGGTGGCGTATTAGGATTCTCACATTAGTACTTATGTATCAGGTTCACTTTCTTGCTTGTGATTTAAAGGTCTAAAATGCTTAGCATCTTATGTGTTCATTCAACCAAACGCTAACAACGAACATCATAAACCGAAAGGAAGATACGGTTCTCTCATTCTTTTAAGTGGCCTGTTTTATTCTTCTTGTAGCTGTTGGTGAACTTTCTCTTATAGACAGTCTTATAAAATAGCAGCTTAAAACAGCATGCTTTATTGATCAGCTGGCATTGATCAGTAGGTTGGGAATGCACAACAGGTACTTTTCCACCAAGTGGGATGGAATAAACCATATACACCATATAACAATGAGCTGGACCCCACTTGTTCACCTTGAAAATGTGCTTACATAAATGTCATCTTTAGTAAAGCAAAAACAACAGAAACAAATGAGGGCGTCGCACGGAATTTTGAAGAGGAGAGGGTAATCTTTCTAGAACATTCCCTGCTAATAATAATCTCAAGGATTTTGCGAGCAGTTAACGTGTAGGTGTACTCATGCATTGTGCTAAATTATGGGTCATGGAGAAGACTATGTTGTAGTATTTATTTCAAAGTCCTTCGCAGCTCTTGCGTGTCGGAACTCAGCCTGCCAGTTTCCTGCTCCCATGGGCAGATGTGTTACAATGAATATTTTTTGTTTCCTTCTTTCTTTGTTCTCTCTTTCTTCTTCCTTCATTTGTTTACTGCAGAAATCGTATATAAACGTTAAAAGTTACATAACGAATATCTGACTCGGAAATTGCAGCTGCATAGAATCCTTCATTTCTTCTATTGAGGGCTTTAAGTTCATCAATGTTAAATTAAGTTTGTGTGAACTTATTTAGTGGTTAAACAGTTAAGAAATCATTGGCGCCTTGTGTTATATTAGACTGCTCTTGGCATAGAGGAACATACGTCTATAAAGAAGTGAGAGAGAGAGAGAGAGGGAGGGAGGGAGAGGGAGTGAGAGAAGGGGGGATTTAAGAGCACGTCCACGAGATCATTTTGGCCCGTCGATAAAGACGAAGGGGGCAAGAACTGAAGTGTGGAAGTTGAAAGGTCTGAGAAATCGTTTTTTATAGGGGGAGTGTCCATTATGTCGAGGAACGAAGAGCTAACACAGATGCAAGAAAGCTAAATAACATTTTGCAGGGGAGGAAATAACATTTATTACAAGTGTTTCCAAGACGATAGAGTTTTGGTTTCAGACAAATGTTTAGAGAGGAAAGTAAGAGTCTGTGTCATATTTATGTAATGTGAAAAATATATATATATATATATATATAAGTGAAAATGGAGCAGAAAGAGAGCGTAAGACAATTTAACTGTGGGTAATAATATTTAGCTACTGAATTTGCATGAACTGCAGTAGCAGCTATTTAATGAATGACGCCTAACTAAAAACTAAACCCCAGCGCAACACCCCTTACCGGAACAAGGCTTATCGCCCAGTCACTGAGTGCCCACTGCAAGCGTCATGATTGGGTTACAAAACTGGAAGGTGGGACGTGGTCAGCGCTCCTGGCCCACCCGATCGGTTATACGGTCTTCGCGACCAGGAGCAGCTACTTCTTAAACAATTAGTTCCTCAATTGGCTCCTCAAGGACCTAACGAAGCTGAGTGCACCCCGGACCGAGACTCTCAGCGGGAGAAAATCCGCACGCCGGTACCGTTCTCTATAATATGGATGAAGTATTTTCAGTGTACTCAGAAGAGTTTTTAGATCGTTAGTATATTGGAGAGCCAGTGTACCTACAGCAGTATTGCCTACAGTGTTTTCAAAGAAACTTTTGAGTTGGGGAAAATTGAGAGTAAAGCTGTGAGGCTCTGTTTCCATGATGGATTTGACCGGTTGCAATAATTCTGCATACGAAGTTATTATTTCTGTTCTTCTTGCCTTTTTAACAGTATGTTTTATCTGAGATTGAGACTGTTCTTCAACATCACAATCCTCAGAAAGGTCTTCTGGGAGTTCGAGTGGATCAGCTAGTGATGGTATTTTACCAGCAGTTATTTCTATGAAGAGGGAAGCTGGGTTAGGGCGTCTTAGATTAAAAATGCCAAGCTTCTTTGCTGCTGTGTGACATTTAGGTTGGGTTTTTGGTATCGAAGCATTTTTCTCCTTGCTTGTATTCTCTTCTTCACTGGGAGATGGTGGTGTACCTGTAAGTTCTTTTATATTCAAGATGCTCTCGGGCTTCGAGCCAGGTGTAGTGATGAAAAGACATCGATGTCTTTTCATCACTTCACCTAGCTCGAAGTCCGAGAGCATCTCGAATATGTTCGTCGCCAGGAACGCTTCAAATCATATTGTAAGTTCTTTTGTTTGAGATCTATTAAGTTTCTTAGGTACTGGTGTTAGCTGTGGAAACTATGCTGAATCGCTGTTAATATCTTCGCGTGGCAGATCAAAATCATGCTTGCAGTATTTAGCAAGGTGCCCTTTTGTTTGCATAAAAAGCAGGTGGGTGTGTCGGAAGTGGCGTAAATCCAATAGTTTGTACCCTCGTAGTTTATGTTAAAGCTAGGAGGTAACTCGGCAAGGTCATCTGGGGAAACATGTACATTTGTCTTCTAAAGCTTAAGATATGGGAAAACCCAGGTTCGTTGATTCCTATCCTTATATAGGTAATACTGGACACTGGTTTGACTCTAGTCATTTAATGTCTTAAGTATTGTATCATTAGGTATGATAAGGCACACGTTTGAGAGTACAATCCTCTTTTCGATGTTATTAGCAGTCGTAGTTGGCACAACGTATTGTTAACTGGTATTAGAGTTTTTTGATGTTCAGTCTTCGGTCAGTTTGACACTTGAGAGATAGACACATATTCTGGAATTGCAAATGCGTGATATATACCGAATGTTGCTTGCATCATTACGTTGGAGGACGTTATTTAAAAAAATAAAAAAAAAAAAAAAAAAAAAAAACCAGCTCTGTTGGCAGCCATGAATAATGGAAACTTCGTTGATTGCGCAGCAATTGTGTTCCGCTTTGGCAATTGTTTTCAACCCGCTAGGATATGGCAGACCACAGATGTAGGTGGCCGTCTTCTATGGTTCGATTGTATTTTAAATATTATTGAGTAAAAGCGAGATACAAGTTGTGCTAATACTCACACTTGTACCCACGGTACTGACGATTAATATTATTGAGATGAATTATCCTGAGGAATCCTTGATCTTGAATTAACCTTGAAAACTGCCTACCCGTCTACCGGTTAATCTCTGATTGCTTTGTTATACATAAGCTGTGTGGGCAAATTATTATTATTATTATTATTATTATTATTATTATTATTATTATTATTATTATTATTATTATTATTATTATTATTATTATTATTATTATTATTATTATTATTATTATTATTTTGTTGTTTAACGACGCTGTCAATTGCCAGGATCACATCAGCGTCGCCGGTGTGCCGGAATTTTGTCCCGCAGGAGTTCTTTTACATGCCAGTAAATCTACTGACATGGAGCTGTCGTTTTTAAGCACACTTAAAAACCATCGGCCTGGGCCGGGAGTGTGTGTGGGCAAAGCAGACACACTTCTTTAAGTAGTCACTTCTACCAAGTGTTGAACAACTTACTGATACATGACTTAGATGCGTAGTGGCCTTCCTGCACCATCTATTTGATTTATTTAATTAGAATGTGGATATTTGGTGCGTTGAACTGCACGTTGATTGTCGGTCTGGGTGGCTCAGTTGGTTAGACGTTAGCCTACTTATCCCAAGGTCGTGGGTTCAAATCCGCTCCAGACCGATGGTTTTTAAGTGTGCTTAAAATCGACAGCTCCATGTCAGTAGATTCACTGGTACCTATGTAAAAGAACTGCGGGACAAAATTCCGGCACACCGGCGACGCTGATGTGATCCTGTCAATTGAAAGCATTGTTATACAATAAATTAATTTTAATTTGCTCGTTGTTCCATGGGTACAGACGGTCATCATTACGTAGTCGACTTCCTGTGCTCCTTGCCTGTATAACTTATCTACAGACGGCCTTAGTTGACCACTATTTCAGTACACGATATGCTATAAGGAGAGCAACGATGTCCACCATAACATTAAAACTTTTATTGGGCTATGTAACACTGATAGGGAAAATTGAGATCCTTACTTTCACAACTGCGAACTTCTAGCATCAAAATGATTTACCTTAGCATTACTTAATGGAAAACAATTCTATTCAAACAGTTAAATGGATAGAAAAATACAGTTTTGCATTAAGCATTCTTAGAAATGCTATGAGATAAACAAAGTTCGTGTAACTGTTACACATATTATGTTGTTGTTGTTAGCTAATGCTGGATTTCTGACAATGAAGTGATTAATCCTCTTGCTCTTCAATATTTTTCACTGATGATATTGAAGAGAGCAATAGCAGTAATAGTAACCGCTTTTTAGAGAGCACCATATTTTTATGTTTTGGCGGTGACATCACTCTCTCGCAACCCCCAGAATGTCTGGAGGACTACACCTGTCGTTGGTTTACGGGTCTCACCGACCTGACCCGGAGAATTAACAAAATAAATTCACCGACCACATCCTCTGATCACCAATCACAGGACGTATTTGTACATGCCATGACAGGTCAGCATGTTAGGGGTTAAGATTTTATAGAGAAATGAAGAGGTTGGAAAAATAAAGACTCCCTAGCCCTCGGGAACCCTAATTGTATCGGAGTCGGAAGAGAACAAGAGATGACCAAGATAAGGTCATAAGGTCAGATAGAAAAGTTACAGTGAGGAGCAAAACACCACTAAGTGGAAGTAATGTTCTGCTCAGCTTGGGTACCTTGTGGTCGCTATTCACATATCCCCTAGACGGAGACCCCTGAGTCAATATATAGAAGGTAGTATTAGCATCTTTAGTGTTCTGAAGAGTGGGAAAAAAAAGTCCAAAAAAAAATACAATACTGGAAAATGATATTACTGTTGTTGTTAATATTAAGTTATCGGGATGATAATGTAGATGTTCAACATGTGGTCCATTACGCTGTAGACAATGCTCATAACGAGAATGCAGATTCTGGAACTTAGATTACTTCAGAGTCCTGAAAAACGAGCTGATCTTCTAACGTAATGCAGGCAGAGTTTGGGATGGATTTGGACAGATGAAGTACGGAGAGTAGAGTAGAGAAAGTAAAACATAATAAAAAGCTTACTTGTAGTGTGCAGAAAGCATTTTTATTATAGAACTAATAAACTCATTATTACTGTAGAATGACCCCTAACAATAGCGAAACAAACTGAACTATACCAAGTTCAGTCTTAGGTTTGTCCGCGTCAAAACAAACCCACGTGATCAGTGCACCGTTGTACAACACGGTAGCAATGCGTGCAGGGAAGTAGTCCCATCCTAGTAATCTGAGTTTTAGAATGAATTTATCGTTAAATGATATAATATTCTACACAAATACCTGAGAGGTTGATTAACGCTGATGTATGCTGATAAACAGAGCTACAAGTCTCAACATGCAACTTGTATAATAACCTGATATCCGAGTATTGTTTACAGCCAGCAGTTTCTATTTTGAATCATGGCGGACGGTCGCGGTGAATTTGCTCTTGCGTCTTCGTCGACTTATGTAAAGCATAAGGCGGGAAAACCATTGACTAGTGGTGAAAAAACAATAGTGTTGAACGTGTATTATAAGTTGTGTGAGAAATATCCAACTGTTCCCATCAAAGAAGTAGTGAAATTAACTTCTGAGTTCACCGATGTTTCGAGTACCAGTATAAACAGTGCTCGTAAAGAAAAAGCTGAAACGGGAAAAGTGGTTACACCCGGGAAAAAACGAAAGCGTGTGAAATACGCCATGCAAGAATGTGACGAGTTTGTTAAAAATGCAATTCGTGTCACAGTGCACAATTTCTTTTTTAAAAATGAACCGCCAACAATTGACAAAGTGCTACAACAGGTTAAAGCTGATCCAGACTTGCCTAATTTTAGAAGAACCACCTTTTATTAAAGTTAATTATTATAATTATGACATGTGCATCGTTTATTTTGTTGTAACTATCAATCTTATTGTCTCTAGTTACATGTTAGTCACTCTTTAAATTGGCGGAATAAGGTATAATTTCCTTTCTATTACGTACCGCATGCACTCACCACGTGGTTGTGTTGTGACTATTTCTGGCGCGAATGGCGGAAGGATACATTACAACTGTGCACTGGCCACCTGGGTTCATTTTCGCGCGGATCAACCTTAGAATGAATAGATAGTACCTATGTATCACCACTATCACATGTGATCGGCTATATCCACAGGTCAGAAGAATACATTGTCATTATGTTGTGCATGATAATCGCAATGCTATCACTTCACCACATCACTACACTGCATTACCTTGCAGCTGCTAATCCTATAGCTGAATTTATATATAACTGTTCTTTTCTTTTTTGAATAAACTGAACATTTCCAAATTCAAACAGACCACACCCCCAATTAATTCGGATTAGCAGGGTTCTGCTGTACTTGCATTTCAGTTATCTGTCATACTGTAATCTAACATTTACGGGGAATGGTGTTGTGAATATATCAAATTGTGTCTGGATCTTACAAGTCGTGGACATACCAAGAACGCATATACATGTACTGCTGCACCAAACACTGAAACCCCACTATTCACTGCTGTGCGTGATAGCTTGCTGCTCGGCAAGAACTCTTGGATCTGACTACTGCCCACCACTGTGTCTGCTGGTGCCTGGTATAGATGGTAGTTGCTGTTTCAAACAAATGACTGTGGTAGAAAGTACCAACCTCATAAAGCTTAAGTTTAAAGTTTGACAATACTGCATTGTTTAGTATTTGTTTGGCAGCCATCAATAGTGAGTTCTCTGAGCAAATTTGTAAACATGGGTAAAGCTGGTCATCGTTACGTGATACAACAGTTTCATTTGAAAGGTCTCAGTTCAACTAATATTAATGGTGAGCTAGACTCTACTCTGGGGGAGTCTGCTCCTTTATTTACAATGGTAAAAGTTACACATATTATGCAGGTGATTATAATCCCATTGCTGTTCCCCCCTCCTAGTTTCATGGAATTAAGGGCTGACTGTTGTATAGAAATGTAATCAATTTGAAACCCTCAATTATGGTTTTATACATTATGAAGTTATCCACGAGTCTGGAGCAGGGACTTTTCTGGTATTTAAAAGTAACTGTTGTCGCCTCGATTCTTGAAGTAGCACATATCTTACCTTTCGAAAACTGGATGCTACACTACATTCGTTACTGTCACAATAAAATTAATAACACCAGAACTATTATTTAATGAAAAAACTGAAGCTATTAACAGTGAAGCAACGTAAATCAATAAATTAATGACTGAGGCTCTGTTAGTCTTTTGTGGAACAATGAGCACCGTCGACCGGTGGATCCCCTCTCTGCCCACAGCAGGTGTCAGGGGCGGGGTCCAGCGGTGGAGAGTGGGACGTGGTCAGCGCTCCGAGCCTTTCCGGCCATTATACTATAAATTAATAATACATATAAATTAATTGTTTGATGCAGATTTTTAATTAATGACTTTAATATAGATTTTATCACACACATTGTCAACACTGTGGTAATTTATGATTTTAATACAGATTTTATATTTAAAAAACTGAGAACATTAAATACCAAAAAGCTGTTAAAGAAGTTTCTACCCTCAAGAAAATAAAAGATGATTATCGTCCTAGGGCTAATAAAAAATTCAAATTTTTTTTAAAAAACATGATAAAACTTTGGTTCTTCAAAATAAATATAATCTGAAAAATGTTCTGAATTTTTATAAAAAGGGTATGTTCCCAAATCATAAAACATCTGGAATTTATCAATTTAGCTGTTTGGATTGTGACAGGGTTTACATTGATAAAACCAAACGTTATTTGGAAACCAGAATAAAGGAACATTTTAGAAATGTTAAATATAAACATTGATAAATCACCTGTGGCAGATCATTTTTGGTCATTTAATCATGAAATAAATCAGAGGTTAAACAATTAAAACAGTTAAATATATCCGTAGATATAACGATTTGAGAAAATATATTCATTTTGAAAAATATGATCGAGTAATGAATTTTGAAATACCGCCGATTGATTCTGTTAACAATTTTTTTTCAGCGATTGGTAACAACTATATTATGTTTATTTATGCCAACAAACTTACTGTTGGTGTTTTTAAACACACAAGTCGTGTGTGGGCAAAGTTTAAGAGGTAGAACTGGAACTTAAAAATTCAATGCCACAACTGGGATTTGAACCACAGACCTTCCGCTAATAATGTCTGTGGTTCAAATCCCAGTTGTGGCATTGAATTTATAAGTTCCAGTTCTACCTCTTAAACTATATTATGTATTTTTGCGTTGGCTAAGATAGCGCCCAGTATAAACAAATGTAGCACGATGATAGAAATGATAATTCGTGAAACTGCAGTCTGCTTTTGATTTCTAGTCTCTAAGTTATTTTTCCATGTGCAGATCAGAACTGTTATTATCTTATAAAGAAAATGTATCAGGAAACGGAAGAGATTTTCGGCACTTAGGGCTACTTTCGGAAGTCTATTATAGTCCATCCTCTCCATGTAACAGCCAATTATTTCTATTGTGTTTTATTTCTTCATTTATAGATTTCACTATTTCAAACATAATATAGCAAATTTTAAGAATTGTTTGTAGAAGAGGGAATAGAGAAAACCATATGAATGTAATATGTTGCATTTATATTTCAAATATATATATATATATATATAAAAGTGTATTAATTACACGCTGAAGGATGGGTAGAGGATATGTGAACGTGTTACGTAAAAGAAAACCGAGTGGAGAAAACCATGTGAATTTAATACGTTATGTAGTAAAATGGTTAGCATACAAAGCTTCTCCATGAAAAAAATATACACATAGGTGCCGAATTTCGAGATGATCGGTCAAGCGGTTTGGAGATTAGCCATTACATACATACATAGATCTATCTTACCAAACAACACAATAAAGATATCATTTCAGAGCTCAAAATCAGGCTTCAAGAGTTCAAAACTTATGATCTCCAACCCTGCCGATTCATATCCTGGAACATGGGAGAGATATCTCTGAAAAAAATTCCAACAAACAGTAGGTATATAGTAGAAAGTATTTGGAAAGATTAATAGAGTTTAAATTCTGAATCTCACAAGTCAGAAGCATACTCAAAAACCGACTATGCCCAAATGGGAACACAGAGGAGGTTTAGGCGAATCCAAAATAGTGGTATTATCAGTGAGCTTACCGGGAATTTCAATTGTGCGAGCACTACGTTTCAAGCATCACCATAATGGTACTTGCGAAATATTTCAACTGTAATCTTTATAACAAACATTTCATGAAGTAAACAATTTTCTTTAAATTATATTGCACAAATTTATTTCATATTTATATTCACTTACTTATTGCTTGAAGATCTTATAAAGTGATGAAAATATAACTTCGCACCAGATGTTTTTACAACAGGCAAACAAATGCGCATAGCCCAACAAAATGAACATCTAAATATGTACAAAAAGTGTTTGGACCTCTAGAAGCAAGAAGTGCAATGTTAAATTCATTATAATGTATGGAGAGCTGTTGCTTTAAGTTTTAGCTAGAAGTTTCAGGAATGAAAATTAGCAGCCAGAACGTGTTATAAGACACTGTGTACCATAGCTAAACTCTTTGGCATAAAAGTTTTGTTGAACACAAGATATCTGTAACTAAACACACAAGTACGTATACACATAAGTATTTCTTTTAATCGCATAATGAAAATACATAAATGATATGGTAATTAACGAACGCATATAGATAATGTTTGAGTAGCATTATTTTGTTACTATATACATATAATTTCGTACTTTGCAGTTAATACCTAGTTACATATTTTGTGCCACGAACAAATCTAAAATGGGTTGTTGAATTGCCACTGTACACTTCTATTAAGGCGTCCCCGCAGCTTCGGGAGGCATTCTACTAATTTTCACAGGTAGCGTAGGTATGTATGTATAGCAAGGAGGGGGTGTGTGTATCTGTTTACCTTTACGCACATGCAGTTGCAGTGGCGTTCTGTTTTACGTGCACAGTTCTACATTACTCACATACGCATACAGGTAGGTATAACTTCGAGCAATGTCTTCAAATGGCAAACTGGCTTCCCACTTACCCAGAATTCTTCCTTGATGTACTTCCGCAATATTTGCATACATTGCTTCAGCTACAGTTAAGAGACACTGGGACTGAATTTTCTAACCTTTTTCAATTTTACACCCATTTACTTCAAAATTGGCACACTTAATATGAATAAATAAATAACTGTGCAAAAGTACAGTGTTCTAGCTCAGTTTCTCAGAGAATAGAATTAAGTACTTCTAATTAACGTAAAATGCATTGTTTTTTTATAAAAAGGTTGCCTTCACATTTTTCAGAGGAGTATACTAGCGGCATTTTCAGATATTTAAATAAACTGAAAATAAATTAAAGTATTTTATTGATGTTATTACTTGTACCGCCCCCGTTACGCAGTGGTAGTGCGCCAGCCTCTGGCGCGGTGAACCCAGATTCGATCCCCGGTAAGGGCATGGGATTTTTCCCCGTTGGGAGGTCTGGTTCGGGGTGCACTCAGCCTCGTTAGGTCCCTGAGGGGCCAATTGAGGAACTACTTGAATAAAGAAGTAGCGGACCCAGGTCATGAAGACCGCATAACAGGCCGGGGGTATCGTAGCGCTGACCACATACCACCCTCCAGTACTGCACCCCACTCATGACGCCTGTGGTGGGCAGAGGTGGGAGATGTAGCGGCTGGGCGGTAAGCCTTGGCCCGGATAGAGCTGTCGCGCCGCGGGGTTTAGTTAGTTTTTATTACTTGCAGAGAAATACGTTTTTGGTTTTATGAAGTGTTTGGCCTTAAAATTCCTTTTCTTTTCAGCATAAATTATTTTTTGTGAACCGATGAATAAAGCAATCAAATGCATATTTGAATATTTAGATAAACGTTTGAAATAATGTATGCAGAGAGAGAGAGAGAGAAAGAGAGAGAGAGGGGGAGAGAGAGAGAGAAAGCACCAGTGTGGTTAAAACGAAGCGCACGGGTGACTTAAACAAGTCGCTGAATTTTTAAAAATTATGGACTGGAGAAAATGTTTGGCAAAAATAATTCACAGATGTCTATTGCATATTTATATGATGTAATTCAAAAACCAAATTTAGTCACACAAGAAAGGCCGAACGTCCACACAACCCCTCCCTGCTATGTACGCGCCGGCTGGGAAGGTTGGTAAAGAGCCCCCATGAAGCTGTAGGGATGGCATATATGGCATCCAGTGTACCAAAGTGAGCTAAGGACTTAGTAAAACTTGTTTGCCTGATTTACTTCCGTGTTAACTTGTAGTTAATGCACTCGTAGTAAAGAAAAAGCAACTTGGTAAAAAAAAAAAAAAAACTGATGTAATAGTGGCTTTAAGAAGGAATAAGGACACTTACGGCTCTAATCCACCCTCCCGCACATTTCTAACATTATACAATAAATCCATCACGATAAGTCAACAGTTTACTCTTCCTCTACTATGAATAGTAAGAAGGGGAAATATTGAGCTCCACCCAAACATTTGATATCGAGATTTCACTGCAAATATATGTTTTAGGATTCCCTGAATCTAAAAAAGTAGCACTTTTAGAAGAAGGTCCGCGCGCGCGCTCCATATGTGCGTGTGTGTCTGTGTGTGATCAGCATAACTCAATACTTAAATACCAAACCTGATATTTAAGTTCAATGTCTTCCGAGGATGCGACACGGAGATTTTCAATAAAGTCCCCTGCCGCCCAGACTATCCTTTATAAGGAATATTTTTCGATAATGTTGATTTCCTCAAAATGCCTTAACGATTTTGATTAAAATTCCAAATGTTTATGAGTGAGCGAGGGGGTAAATGAGTGCAGTTTAAGAGCCCGTTGACAGCTCGTTCATTTGGGTTCCCAAATGTTAAAGATATTTTTATGATAATTGGGAATGTTCTCAGAAGTCCTCCGAGTCTGGGTGATATTTGCATATTTAGTAAACCGTAAGAGATAGATAAAATCTTAACCTCAGAAATGTAGATCTTGTTAAAATACACAATTTATGTCTTATGCACTTCTTTTAGATATTCCATTATTACCGAGTGAGATGACTCCGCAGTCACGTGCGAGGATCACATTCGGGAGGTCGTGGCCGCACCTCAAGCTTCTTCCCGGGGGTGCCCCCTTAGGATCATAGGTACAAAAGACCTGGCTTCAATGCCAAAACCTCTCCATATCTCTCCTATTCCCTGCCGTTTGTGTGAATATTGCAACACATATAATTTTCTCAAATGAAGGTCGTTATTCATTAATTTGTCTCTTGGGAATGCAAAGAGAATGGAATTTCAAAGCCATCACATAGTGACCCGCTTTAAAAGAGTTTACTATATTCCCATATTCCCCTTGCAGCTTCAAGAAAACTAGCAGTAAAATAATTTCTACTACTTTTTGTCTTGATAACACGAAGTAGATAGAGGAATAAGAGTTTGTAAGGATGGTTTGTACAAGAGTAGAGAAAGTCGTGTGAGTGCAACACATATTTTTTAATACTGTGTATGCATGGAGTAAGCTACCAAAGATAATCTGTGAGGATAGTGATTACCCAGTTTCTGCAATCATATCCATTATTTCAATCCAGTTCATATCACACTCAGTAACCTCTGGTAAAATCTCGAAACCACTGAACCATGTGGCCATGTGGTTTCACACTGTGGCTTATTTTGGCCTGACAGCCTGGGCTTGCCGCTTCTTGGTTTCTATATTGTAACATTTTAATTGCCTCCCCCCAACTTCTTCAGTTCCTCCCTAACTTAAAATTTTACAAGTTAAAGCTTATCATTTTTAAACTAGAACATTATAGCACTAAATACTACGGTTTCTTAAAAACATAGGCTGTCTGTCTCATTTATTATTTAAAAGAACATGCTTGTTGCAGTTTCATACAGAAAAAAATAGAAATCACAAAATCAAAAAACAGGCTTTGGCAAACAAGCCAAGATTTTGAAAATCAAGGACATAGAAGTAATTTACTTTATTTATTTTTAAATGTTTAATACCACACAAAATAGAACAAGTTTTCTCAGCACAAATCAAAATATAGAACTAATAGGTAATATAAAGTGTGAAGTTAAATATCAAGGTAGGTATACAAAATACGTGAGAAAACATTAAGAATCTTAACCACAAAAACTGCAAGCAGCATAGGAGTGTTGATTTGAATCAAATTTGGATTGAAAATGGTTCAGAACTGGCCCAGTGCTTAAAACAGCCCTTTGAAATCGCTACATTAGTGATTTTTACATTACAAAAAACAAATTTTTCCTTGATTTTTTATTATTTAGCAAACTCATTTAAAATTTCTGCAAAGTTAGTTTCCTTCTTCCTGTGAAGATGGAACATAGAGTGGTATAGCCTCTTTCCATTCTTGCTGTGCTTTAAATTGTAGGATTTAACATGTATTTTTGAAAATAAAATTATTAGGTAAAAAAATTTATTTTTCCTGTCCCTCAAAATTTTTGTCCTACTTCTTGCACCTCAAATTCTCCTGCCCCTTCTCCTGCCCCTGAAAAACTTATACTCCGGGCATATTCCCAGTAGGCCTGTTTGTGAATCAGAGTATGAAGATGGATATATATTTGTAGTATAAGAATATTAGAATAGTGAGGCTAAAAGGAACAAAACACATATCTCAGAGACAAATGTGTGTATAGCATAACTCAAAAAATCTGATGTGTTGCACTCACATGACTTTCTCTACTCTTGTACTAACCATTCTTACAAACTCTTATTTTTATATCTTCTTCGTGTTAGTTGAGATAAACATTTGTACAAATTATCTTATTGCTTATTTCCTTGTAGGTGCAAGGGGAATCATGAACGTCGGTAGACTTTTTTCCAGGGGGCGGCCAAATGTTAGAATTTTACAATCAGATAATATTAATTCATTATTTTGTTGTCAAAAGTTATAGTATTTGTTGCAGATAACCGTATAAATTTGCGCTAAATAGAAATTGTTCTTTGCATAAAAATTAAAATAATAGTTTAATAGTCAGCACATTAAGTTCATTAATTTCCAAGGGGGGGCCGCGGCCCTCCCTTTCCGCCCCTCCCCCCTTTGTGACACCCATGAGGGGAATATTAGAATACAATAGGCTTTGAGTGATAGTCAAATCTTTTAAAGCTTTGAGATCCCGTTCTCTTTGCATGCTTAATATACAGAAAGATGAACAATAATGCTCCATTTAATGAAAGTTTTAAGTTTTCCGAAACTGACACAAATAACAAGGTATAAATGGTTCACTCTACAAAAATATTTATTTAGACATAAATTGTGTGTTTTAGCGAGATCTACAATTTTTGTCTATCTCTTATGATTTACCAGTTATACAAAAGTCATTCATAGTAAATAGGACTTCATGGACTATAGCCAGAAAATTCAAGATATACATTTCATTTGCCATACAGATATCTCAAACATATGGCATTTTAATCAAAATTGTTAGAGTTATTTTCAAGAAAATCAAAATTTTCAAAAAATTTTCCATATAAAAGGTAGGTTAGGGTGGGGCTATTTTCTTCAAAACCTTCATGTCGTATCCTTGAAAAAAATTAACTTAAATGCCAAATTTGGTTTTTAACCGACTTTTCTTTTTGAGTTATGCTGTCCAGAGACTGACAGACAGACATACAGACTGACAGACACACAGACCTTTTTCTAAAAATGCTTAATTTTGGATTTAGGGGTTCTCAAAACATATATTTCTGGTGAAAGCTCGACATCGAATTTTTGGGTGGAATATAATACTTCCTCTACTCATCTGTAGAGAAAGTAAAAATAATGTCCATATGTGTGTGTATTGCTGCAAAAACCTCAAAAATGAAAAATCAGATAACTAACAAACTTGATTTTGTAGTTTCTTGTCACATGAAAATGCAATGTAAAGATTTTGAAGAAAATCTCCCACCATAAAATATGGAATATTTTTTTAACTTCGTAATTTTCTCAAAAATGCTTTTATGATTTAGATTAAAGTACCATATATACTTAAGATACCTTCATGGTCAATATGTATTTGAATTTTCCGGGAATAGTCTGTAAGTTCACTTTATTTGAAAGCAATTTTGTATAATTTTGTTTAACTGTAAATCTTAAGAGATGGAAAAAAATAGTGGCTAATGAAAAAAACAGGCTACAGTGTTAACTGTAGTGGAAGTCTTAGTCCAGTCTTGGTCCAATGAAGTAAAACCACAATCGCCTAATTCATTCATGTTCTAATCAACCAAAAACTTTGCTCATTGAATTCATGCAAAAGGTACAGCTTTTTCATGATGGTATACAATGTTAGCCATGTATCAGACTACATTAATACGTAATTTCAATTTGTGCCATAACCTGTCTTTAGCCATGACAAAAAGTCCTGCACAAAAAAATTTATAGATATCTCTATAAAACGCAATTTATATCAAATAATACCTCAATTTTGTGGCATCAGCCATTTCTGACATAGTCATTAACATTGGTTTCAATTGTTCAATACTTTGTAGTTTTTTAAAAGTCCTGTCACTATTTACCTGTTTCTAATGGTGTCATGGAAAGAGAATAGAATTCAAAGCCACAATCAGCTGCTTTTAAACAACTATCATTTGAATTTCCCATATCCCTGGTGATATAAATACAATTTGTGCATTTGTAAATGAGTGCATTTGAACAATTGAACAAAACCAGTTAATAGGTGGAAAGTACTTCTTTGACCATACATTAACTAGGGATTCTATATGATGAGTATAACAAGTATGTCCAATATAATTATTGTCAATAAAGAACTATTTCACCAAAAAGATTAGTTTGCGTCAAACACTTGGAATATTTGTAGCCATCTAGCTTCTTGACAAATAAATATATATGATTTATCATTTCACTAACTGTTGTGTAAACTCTGTGTGAACAATGTCATAATGTCTTTTTATTTCAATTCAAATGAATTTAGTCACATAGTAATATTAATACGATGTTGCCAAATCTCTCTTCGAAAATTAAACACTGCATGACAATTTAACATTAAATTGTGACTAAATTCATTCCAATTAAGATAGAATTACATTACAACAGTGTTCACACAATATTTGTACGACAGTTATTACAATACTAAACCATTTATATCCATTTGTCAAGAAGCTAAATGGCTGAAAATATTTGACACAAATTACTATTTTCAGTGAAGCGGTTCTTCATTGACGATAATTGTGTTGGATATATTTGTTACACTCATCATGTGGAATCTCTGGTTAACATATCACCGAAGCAATACCTTGCACTGTGTATATTCAGATTGCTACCAAAAGTATAGAAACCTCAATTTTTAATTTTTGTGGATTTAACTGATTTTGTTCATATCAGGACAATTAAATCTGATATTCAATGATAGGCAAACCACATTTTAATCTCTGAAAAGTCTATCATAGTTCTTACATACATGATTTTTATTTTTGTACCATCTTGGTTTAATCTTTATTGGGCTGACTAGAAGAAAATAATATGATTCAATTTCTGTACTTCGAAGTACTCTTTATCCATTATGGATATTTTCAGACATAGAGTCTGTCTGCTCTTCAACAGGCATCTGAGCCCAGGCGCTGACTTGTAAGTGGTGGGGTATGTAAGCCTTCCATATGGGGAGATTTCCCCCTCTCATTAAATAATTTTCCTCGCTCGTCAAAGAAGGATTTGTTTCCTACCATGGAAGTATTTTTTATTTTTACTGTATTTACTATTACCGCTCTTTGAAAATAGAAGATATGGAACACCCTCAATGCAGTCTGTACTTAGTACGAGTTAGAACTGTGAGTAAGCGTCAGTTTGGGTGGCTCAGTTGGTCTGCTGATCCCAAGGTCATAGGTTCAAATCTGGCCCAGATCAATGGTCTTTAAGTGTGCTTAAAAATGACAGCTCCATGTCATTAGATTTACTGGCATGCAAAAGAGCTACTGCTGTACAAAATTCCACCACACTGGCAATGCCGATATGATCCTGGCAACTGATAGTGTTGTTAAACAACAAAGACATTTTAACTGTGAGTAAGCGAAAGTATCATATCACAAGCAAGTTAAACAATAAACAAATTTCAGGTTCATTGGGTTGGCATTCAGAGTCAGAATTCCAGCAATGATGACTGCAGTTTACAGTATTCAGTTCAGTTTCTTGCAATTCGCTATTCCAGTGTTCATCAGCATGAATGAATTTGTGATCAGAAAGCAAAAAGTTGCAGAAAGTAATGACACTGATGTATTCCAGTTCGAATTTTAGGCTTCAACTTCGGGTAATACTAATATTACAGCTTCTCAGGCAAAATATACAGCATTGGAAGTGACATGTGATAGCGAAAATAAGTGTGTTACACTAATCAGGGATGTGCAGACAAAACTAGATTTGAAAAATGGAAAACAAACTGCCCCGACTTTCATCAAACACTTTTAGGAGATTTATATTATGCCTATACAGCTCAGAAATACAAAATCACGGTGCTCTTGAAGACAATAAAATACATATTACTGCTCCTGTTGCTACATTTTATGTACATAACATTCCAATGCTACTATCACTGGTATTACTACTGTTATTTTCATAATTATACTTAAGTTTCTCCCCTCATCAGAAGGTCTGATTCGAACACTGCCATACACTAATCAACCTTGACATTTCCTACTCTTGCATTGAAATCACCCATTAATATTATGTCAGATTTATTCATTTTATACCATATTTGCTACAGATCTTTAGGAACCTAGTCAATAACTTCTTACCTTCTGCTGGGGCATAAATACCAAAACATTCATGCAATTTCTAGATAATCTCAATCTAACTTGAACTATTCCTCCACTTCAGTAATAATAGCTATCTACCATAGATTTTAAGTGTTTCTTGATGATTAACATAACTATATTTTGCTCTTGTATTACCTAACATCAGTGTAAAATTGGCTTCTTTTATTCCTTTTAAGTTCCTTTCTTTCGTAATATATGTATAATCTAACTTGTCATCTATGAGAGCTATGCACTGTACATTCCAAGTTAATAGTACAAAATATCCTTTTCCAAGAGATGTCTTCTTTTTTATCTTTTTGTTAACAGAGTTATCCATCTGGGTAATCCAAGGTTCTTGTGACAACTGAAAGAAAATTTTAAAAATGCACCTGATGCATTACTAGCTGAAGGGGGTGAAATGAGGGGGTTTTCATCCATGCAGCATTTCCTCTGCAAGTAAGGCTGTGATTATGCTTGCCAATATATTCAGTCTCCAGAGTCTCGTCAATTATAATCAGGATGCACTATGAACAAGTTCAAGTAGGCTTATGGATAGGGGAGTTAATGGAATGCACTTCTCTATCCCTTGTAAATTTTTTGCATTGAGTAAATGCATAATTTATGGATCCAGTTGTGCTTCATGATATCCTTTATTATTTTACTATGGGGTGTCCATTTCCTATGACATCTTCCAGCATCTATCAGATGAAGTGACAGTATAAGAGGACATAACTCAAACACATGGAGTCATGCAGCAGGACCCACTAAGCCCACTGCTGTTCAACATCATGACAGCAGATAATGGACAGAAAATGAGCGGAGCTACATTAATAATGAGGCAGATGATATGGCCCTAGGTTCACAGAACAAAGAGGAGCTGCAAAGTGACATTAACACAATACAACATGGGTGGAAGAAAACAATTTTAAAAAAATCTGATGTGTTGCACTCACATGACTTTCTCTACTCTTGTACTAACCATTCTTACAAACTCTTATTCCTATATCTCCTTCATGTTAGTTGAGATAAACAATTGCACAAATTATCTTATTGCTTCTTTCCTTGTAGGTGCAAGAGGAATATTAAAATACAGTAGGCTTTGAGTGATAGTCAAATCTTTTATGGCTTTGAGATTTGTTCTCTTTGCACACTTAATATATAAAAAAATGAACACGGATGTTCCATTCCATGAAAGTTTAAGTTTTCTGAAACTCATACACATAACAAGGAATATCCCCGAAATGGTTCACTCTACAAGAAAATTTATTGAAACATAAATTGTGTATTTTAGCAAGATATACATTTTTTGTGCAGTATGATTTTGTCTATCTCTAATGGTTTACCAGTTATGCAAAAGTCGTCCAGAGTAAATGCGACTACAGGGGCTATAACCAGAAAATTCAAAATATGCATTTCATTTGTCATAAAAATATCTCAAACATATGACATTTTAATCAAAATTGTTAGAGCCATTTTCAAAAAAATCAAAATTTTGGAAAAATGTTCCATGTAAAGGGTAGTTTAGGGTGGGGCTATTTTCTTCAAAATCTTTTTGTCGCATCCTTGAAAGACATTAAACTTAAATACCAACCTCTGTTTTTAACCTACTTTTCGTTTTTGAGACACACACACACACCATTACATCATACAGCAACTGTTTCAGCCTATAAGCTCATTAAGCCATTGCCCTGGACTCCATATTTCATTTCTATTAGCTACACAAAGTTAAACAAAAATTAAAAAGCAGCATTTTAGTTCCCCCTACTCACTAGCAGTCAATTTTTGGACAGAATACAGTATTTCCGTTATTTACATGTAAGTAGTAGAGAAGGTACAGCCATGGAAAAAATGATTGAACACATTAGGTCAAAGTCCCACATCATGTTGCAGCACGGTTTACAGGAGTTGATATTTGGATTTACAATTTTTGAACAGGACAGTGCCTGTTGGGTCAGCTAGTCATATACAATTCTCAAGATCATTTTTTGAAGGACAAGCATCCATTCTATTCAAATTAGTGATAGCAGAACCTCCCCAAATTTAAATTCCAAAATTAATAATGACTGCGCATCAATCCATAATAAGCATTTTTTAAGACATCAACACTCATATATTTAGATAATTTCCCTGATACATATATTAGGTACCTACAAGAGTTCCTCTGCACGCACTTCTAGAAGGTATTCTTACAAAAGCTGTTTGCTCTATCTGCTTTTTGCTAATAAGACAAACCATTGTTACTCATTTACACACTGTAGGTATAAGAAGAATACATAGGATAAAGCAATAGTCAAATCTTTTGAAAGTCAGTCACTCTTTGAAAATGAGAACCAGAAGGTAAAAGAAGAAAGAAAAGAATAGTGACTTGTAGTTGAGAGAAGCATAAAAAAATTCAAACTAATAACAAAGAATATTTCAGAACTGCTTAAAGCCACAAAAAAGTTATTTGACACAAATTGTGTGCTTTAATATCTACATTTTTGTATAGTTGAATAATTTTATCTCTTGCAGTTTATTAATTACATAAAAAGTCATTCAGAATAAAGAGGACATCATAAGTTATTCCCAGAAAATTCAGCATGTATACTTTGTTTGTCATTAAATTAGCTTAAGCAAATGATAATTTGATAAAACTGTTAGAGCCATTTTCAAGAAAATAAAGAAATTTTAAAAAATGTTCCATTAAGGATAGTTTGAAATGACAACATTTTATTCAACATCTTTATATTACATCCACATCATATCCTTGAAAAATCCTGAAATAAATACGAAGTTTTATATTCATTTTGAGGTTTGCTGTTCACGCACACATACATACATACATACATACATACATACATATATACATTCATAAAATGCTTCTTTTGGATTCAAAGGACCCCAAACATGTATTTCTAGTGAAATTTCAACAATTAAATCTTTAGGCAGAATGCATTAGTTCTTCTACTTTGTGAAGTATACAGTACAACTAATTCCATGGCCTTTTCCAGCCCAATGCCTACCACCTGGTTGCTGTACCCCTCCATGTCCCTGTCCACCACGGGCATCACAAACGTGGTGCGGTACTGTAGGGAGGGAAGCGATCAGTGCCTCAATTTCTCTCAGCTGGTATATGCAGTCTTTGCAACCAGGGGCAACTGCTTCTCAATCAAATGGCTTCTCAGTTGGCCTCTCAGAGACCCAAGGAGGCTGAGTGCCCCAGACCAGATATTTTAGCAGGAGAAAACCCCAGCACTAGTACCAGGGATAGAACTCGGGTCTTCCACATTGAAGTACATAGTAGAGAATGTAAAAATCTGATGTGCTGCACTCACATGACTTTCTCTACTCTTGCACTAACTATTCTTACGCACTCTTGTTCATCTATCTTCTCCATATTAGCTGAGATAAATATTTGCAGAAATTATCTTATTGTTGACTTTCTTGTAGGTGAAAGGGGAATATGGGAATGCAGTAGGCTTTGAACGATAGTCAAATCTTTTAAAGCTTTGAAATTCTGTTCTCTTTGCATTGCCAGCAAAAAGTGAATAACAACCTTCCATCTGAGAAAAGTTTAAGTATAGCAAAACACATGAATAACAAGGAATGTCTCCGACATCATTCACTGCACAAAAAAATGCATTTGAACATAACTTGTTTTAATTAGATGTACATTTTTTTTACAGTAAAATTTTGTCTATCTCTTGCAGTTTACCAGTTATGTAAAAGTCATCAAGAGTAAACAGGACTACATAGGCTATAGTCAGAAAATTGAAAATACACATATCATTTGCCATAAAAATATCTTAAATATATGGCATCTTAATCAAAATTGTTAAGAGCATTTTCAAGTAAATCAATTTTCAAAAAATTGTTCACATAAAGGTGGTTTAGAGTGGAGGAATTTTATTCAAAATTTTTGTGTTGCATCCTTGAAAGACATTAAACTTAAATACTAACTTTGGTTTTTAACCAACTTTTTGTGTTTTAGTTATGTTATTCAGAGACAGACACACCCATGGACACACACGCACACATGGACCTTTCTCTAAAGATGCATTTTTTGGATTCAGTTGACCTCAAAACATATATTCCTGGTTGAATCTGGACATCAAAATGTTGAGTCAAATACAGTACTTTCCCTACTTACTATACATAATACAGAAAGTAAAAAGGTGTGTGCATGTTTTTACTTTATTTACTAGTTATTTATGATAAGCAGAGGAAGTATTGCATTTCATCCATAAGTTTGGTAATAAGATTTCACTGGAAATAAAGGTTTTGAATTCCCTGTGTTTCCCAAAAACTGGGAGAAAGCTGTGTGTGTATGTATGATAGTGTATTTAACAGTACACTGTTGGTCCTTTAGAGTACACTTGATCTCTGTAGTCGGCTTATATTGGTTTTAATTCCAACCAGCAATTTAATGCTAGGCACACAAGTTGTTGATGTTAGATAATGCTGGATTTCTGACAATGAAGTCATTAATCCTTTCGCTCTCCAATATTTTTCATTGATGGACGGGGCACTAGAAGTGGCCGGGCATATTTGAAGGTGGTCTCGATCCATTTCCTCTTGCAGATCACATAGAGGACAGAGTGGTGAAGAATATATCCCAATTCTGTTTAAATGTTTTGCCAGACAATCATGTCCTGTAATCAGCCTGAAGGTTGCAACTGCTGTTTTTCGAGGATACTCAGGAATTACTGTTTGAATGTTTGGTAGTTCCCATCTTTTATTCTTTGATTTTTCATAGTAATATTTTGCAATAATTTTTTTTAATTCAAAGTTGACTAATCTTTTAGCTGCATAAAATGATAGATTAACTATATATTTTTGTACACCGCTGGTACCCTTTTTTGCAAGAAAATCAGCTTTCTCATTACCACTCAGTCCACAGTGAGCTGGTATCCATTGGAAGACTAAGTGTTTTTGAAGTGCTGCTAGATGGGTAAGGATTTTCCAACATTCTATAATTTTTTGGTTTTTTGGTGACAACACACTAATTGGTTAAAGCAAAAATTATTGTTATTTTTTCAGACATTTGAATGAAACAAAGGCACATATTTACTGCAATTGTGGTCAATTGTAATGCTTAATGACAGTAAGCATTGACTGTGGTTGTACATGATAATGACAAAAGACATTTTATTTAATTATCCTTTCTTTCCTGAAAAGTTAGTTAGGTAATTTGGGCTCAATATGCAGAGAAGCATCTTAAATACTTCATCTTTGCTGGGACTGTATTTGAAGAAACAAAATTGCAGCTAGAGTCTAGAGACCAGACCAGAATGCTAAACATTTCCTGATATGGCTTCATTCATCCTTGTTTACTGGCAGAGATATGCATTCCTTCTTGTGCCTTCCTACAAATACAAGCAAAAATGTGATAAATGATCTTTGTAATCTTATTGCTCAATAAGTAATAAAGTAATTCGGCACTGAAAAGCAACGGTTTACATTGCATAAAGCCTGTGTAACAAAGAAATCAGCATGCACGCTTCCTTTGTTTTCAGTAATTCTTCTTCTTGTGATACATTTCAAAACAAGTCTATGAAGCCCACCTCTGTAGTGTGGTGGTAGAATGTCTGCCTCACATTCAAGAGGTCCCAAGTTTGAACCTCAGGGTGAGTTATCTGGATAAGGTTTCTTCCCGAGGTTTTCCCTTATCCTGGGTAAATTTAAGCTCTATGGACCTCAGGCTCATAGAGCATCACTTCACCCATTTTATTCATTCATCATTCAATATGACATTACATTGGAGGATGCTAATATACAAAGCAGAAAAAAAGGCACAATGGGGCTCACAGGGAGAACACATCATTCAAACCTTTTCTAATGGATTTGGTCTTGCAATATAGTAGAATAGATTGTGATATAATCAGCAACAACAAAAAGATCTTCATACACAAATAAGCTGGATAATTACATGAAAAATTCTGCAATCAGGATAAAACTCCTTCACAGTATGTTACAATTGTTATACTTGGAGTATAATAAATGATGTAGTACACAAGTTAGCTGCAAAATCATGTTTCATTTAAATAAAAAAAGCTGTAATCCACAAGCGGAACCATTCTGCCGATAACAGATGAGGGGCATATGCCTGTAGTGGAATCATCCTGTCCATAATGGCAAAGGATTTAAGATATTTGCATAACAGATATAATGTATATATTTAATGTTGTGCAAATAGCCCATGAAGTCTTCTTCATTATGAAATAATTATGCATAACACAAAATTTTTCAAACATTTTTCTGTAACATTATCCATTTCTGAGATATTCTTTGTTATTGGTTTGAACTATTAAATATTGTTACTTATTTCAAGTGTTAAGTGCTTTTATTTTCATGGTCATGCAAACAGTGGAATTTCAAAGCCATTACATAGTAACAACTCTTTCTTAAAGATTTGCCTGCTGTATCTCTCTGCATCTACAACAATATGTATAATAAAAGCATTTTTGCTAATGATTATCTCAGTCAACTAGAAGCACCTAAATAAAAGATTAAGCTTGTGTAAGACTACCAGGAGAACAAAAAACTTATGAACCAGCTGTGCAGCATTTTGCTTGTCTGCATCCCTGGCGCTCATTGCTGTTTGTTGTTATCATAGAAAGGTGTGAATTGAACTATACAACATTTTAAAACTACTTTTAAAGGCTTTACTGACCACCTTTATGAAAGGAGATGCTGAAACTGGCCATTATCATTGTCCATACATTTTTGGGATCTCTTAAAGAAACTAACCATCACTTGCTGTAATTCACATTGACAATTGCTGGCAATTCCTGGCAGATATTTTGTTTTAATTCCTCCAGAGTGTCGGTTTGTCTTGTACACTTTATGTTTTAAGTTACCCCAGAAATTGAAATCACTTATTGGAGTTCTGAGAAACCTTTCTCCACTAATGGTGCACCATAAACCAATTTTTTCACCATAGTGGGGTACTTCATGAACAATATTAGGTTCTAACTTATAGGGCCAATTTTTTTCAAGTCAACAGTTGATGCCCATACAAAGTGAATACATTTTTGCCCCTTTTCCTACAGAATTAACAAAATAGGAATGTGATTTTGCCCTTTTCAATAATATTCTGCAACAGCTCATACAGCCAACCTTTCAATGAGAACAATTGAAAGTGTGTTTCAGGACAGAATTATTAGTAGGGATTTGTGGACCTCATGGTCCCCTGTTTCTGGGGTAGCTTAAAACATAAAGTCTACAAGACAAACCCATACATCCTGGAGGAATTAAAAGAAAATATCCAACAGGAAATCGATAGCATTTATCAATGTGAAGTACGACGAGTGATGGATACTTTCCTAAAGAGGTCCCAAAAGTGTATGGACAATGACGATGACCAGTTTCAGCATCTCCTTTCACAAAGTTGGTAAGTAAAGCCTTTTAATTTTAAATGCCTTTCTATTGCAGTGGCAGATGGCAACAAGCACGGAGAATGTGGTAAGGCAGAACACCATGCATCTGGTTCGTAAGTTTTTTGTTCTCCCATTATTTTGTAGAAGAGTGGATAGAGAGTCATGTGAATGTAACTCATCAGAATTGTTGAGCACATCAGTAATTAGTTTCACTCCTTGTCAGAAAATAGTGCAGAAATATACTTCACATTAGCAATAAATGTACAATATTCAGATAAAGATAATCAATATTTTGATTAGCATTAGCAGTTTTCATGGTTAGCATGAAATTTATTTAATATGTATGTGTTATCTATAGGTTTCATTATGCATAGCTCCGAAAGCTCAACATAGAAGGGATTCCTGCTGAGGAGAGCTTGCTGCAAACTATGAGGAATCAGAATTATGACACCATGACTAACCTTTTGGGCCAGAAGAACATAAATAATTACCAATAAGTAATAGTTAATCTTAGAAATGATAAATAATATATAGGTAATGTTTTAAAACTCTCTTCTTTAAAACTCTCAAAATGTATGAAAAACCATTAGCTTCTGAGGAACATCTGATGCTTCCCCTGATACGTCGCAGCGAAAAGAGTACAAAACTGAATTTGCCCGAGTATTTCCATAAACCATTACTATCTGAAGAAAAACATGAACAAAGGGCTTTTCTGTTTCAGAATAAGCCATGTCAAATCAACATTCTGAATCAAAATCAGAATAAACATCTGAATGCAATGAAGAAAGGCCCAAGTAATTCTAAACTGATCACAGATTCATCAGCGCTAGAAGCGCTGCAAAAATGTTTACGTGAGTCTTCAGAAAATTCACTCTCTTCACTCTATGAACCATGTGTGTGCCAGAGTAAAAGATATATTTTGGAAAATGAATTAAAACCATGCCACATATGGGAGGATTGTCCTGCCAAATCTGCCAGCAACAAAGCAATTGATGATATTCTATCAAACATTCCAGGAAAGAAACACAACATTCCTCAGGGAAATAAAGCTCATATAATGAATGAAAAGCATATTTCTGAGTCAGCGGATAGCATATTTCTACATATTTGCCTTAGCAAAGACCAAAAGCCAGAGAAGAAGTCGTCTCTCTTGCAGTTATTTCCCATAGGAATACTTGTAAAATCTCTTTCAGTATCATCAGTGTTTCAACCCCTCCATAAAAGGCCCAGTGTTAATAATTTAAATTCAAATTTTGACTGCGTCAGTGTGAACAGCAAAACCACTGAAGTTTCTGCTAAAAGAAGTGATAAAGCACTCAAAACCAGCATGAATGATGCCAAACAAAATTTTGGAAACATAGGTGAAAAGCTATATAATGATACATTAACGGTTACTCCAAGGCATAACAAAATAAACACACATGACATTTATGTTCCTCATGAGCTCTCCAATTTTGATAAAAACTGCAAAGGTGTTATTTCAAAGGGCATTAGCAATGAAGTAAGTAACAATACTGCTTTAGGAACAGACTACAAAGAATGTAGTCAGATATGCAATTTTCCAGTGCATAATATATCATCTGCAGAGGTAATGGAAATGTATGAGGATTTATTCAGAGAACTAGGCATTGAGCCTGAGGGTTTAGCACCAAGAAGCAACATCCGTGAATGACAAGACCAAAAATACAAACATAATTATATGGTGCATGGCTAGGTACAGTGAAAAATTTTACGTGCTGACCCGCAAATACCAAAAACTAGGATCATAGTATACATGTACAAATTATCAGTTTTATCAATAATAAATGCAAAAATGCTGGTATTTTTAAACTGAATCTATGATTTTAACTCTGTAAATTTAAATCCCAATTTTATGAAGAGGGATTTGTGTATCTAAAAGAAAAATTTGTAATGTACTCCTATTATGACAATTTAAATCTCAGATGATGTAATATGATATATGCAATGCATAAAGCAAATACATATTAGGGACAAAACTAACAAGTGGAATTTGTTTTTATTTTCTCAACTGCTTAAAATATTTCTATTCATCTTAAAAATTCAATACTTACATTTTTACTTTCTCTGCTGTTAAGTATTGTATTCCACCCAAAAATTTGATTCCAAGATTTCACACGAAATATGTTTTGAATAAAAAAAAAAAGAACATTTTTAGAAAAAGATCCATGTGTGTGTCTGTCTGTCTGTCTGTCTGTCTGTCTGTCTCTCTTGTAAGTCTGTGGACAGTATAACTCACAAAACGAAAAGTCGGTTAAAAATCAAAGTTGGTATTTAAGTTCAATGTCTTTCAAGAATGGGACACAAAGATTTTGAAGAAAATAGCCCCACCCTAAACTACCCTTTACATGGAACATTTTTCGAAAATTTTGATTTTCTTCAAAATGGCTCTAATGATTTTGATTAAGATACCACATGTTTAAGATATTTGTGTGACAAATGAAATGTATATTTTGAATTTTCTGGCTATAGCCTATGTAGTCCTGTTTACTCTGGATGAATAACTCGTAAACCCTAAGAGATAGACAAAATCTTACTGTACAAAAAATGTAGACCTCACTAAAATACACAATTTATGTCAGAATAAATTTTTTTGTAGAGTGAACCATTTCAGAGATATTGCTTGATATTTGTGTCAGCTTCAAAATACTTAAAATTTTTGTGAAATGGAACATTGTTGTTCATTTTTTTATATATTAAGTGTGCAAAGAGAACAAATCTCAAAGCCATAAAAGATTTGACTATCACTCAAAGCCTACTGTATTTTAATATTCCTCTTGCACCTACAAGGAAAGAAGCAATAAGATAATTTGTGCAATTGTTTATCTCAACTAACATGAAGGAGATATAGGAATAAGAGTTTGTAAGAATGGTTAGTACAAGATTAGAGAAAGTCATGTGAGTGCAACACATCAGATTTTTTCAGAAACGCTCACAAAACATAAAAGCAGTTTTGTAAAAGCCTGCATTACAGTCCAGTGCTTGGAAACTTTCCAATATGAGAAACAGCTGTTTAGGTTGGTAGTGAATGGCACCATGCTGCCAGTTCAAACCCCTGTTAGCAATAGGAAGGCATGTTCCTGTCCTTTGTTTTGCAATGGAAAAACCCAGATAGTTTAAGATACATTGAAACATATAATTCAGAATGTGACTTTGATTATTATATCAGCGATTATTGAGGATAAGAGCAAACCCCAGATTGCCAATCCTTTTTGAATAATGAACCTTCTCAGGTTTGTGTAGTTTTCTTGGGAAGGGAATGGGGGATGAGACAGATTTATCTGTTTTATTATATCTGTATTAATCTGAACTCCACATTGTGCACATTTATTTTGAATCATGTCATTTCATTACAGAATAATTTAAAGCTGTAACTTAAGCTCTATCTACACAAAATATACCAAGTATACAGAAGCATGTTTTCATCATGTAGACAAACATAAGGGGAAAACACAAGACAATAATTTAAGAGGTAGAACTGGAACTTAAAAATTCAATGCCACAACTGGAATTTGAACCACAGACCTTCCGCTTGCCGGGCAGACGCTCTAACCACTGAGCTATTGTGACAAACTGTCAGAATGGAGAGGTAGAACTGGAACTTAAAAATTCAATGCCACAACTGGGATTTGAACCACAGACCCTCCGCTAAAAATTCAATGCCACAACTGGGATTTGAACCACACACGGCTTGTGTGTTTAAAAAAAAAATCCTCCACCAGTTTGAGACAGTTCACTCCATACAGTTCTGCAGCCCTTGCAGGGTTATATCCTTGTTCAAGAAGTGCAATTACTTCTGCTTGTTATCCTTATCATTGGCTCACTTCAAATGGCATACACAATATGGAGGACAATATATCCAACAAAGATGTTTCATGTAACCCACCCCTTGTCCTTCTCCCTGGTTCCCCAAAACTAAATCCTAGAGTTATGACATCAAACCAATGAGCAACGGACACAGCCAGGAGATGATGGTGACAATTGTTCTACTCGTGTTTAATTCCTCCTTACCCCTCCCATTGCACTACATTCCTTGGGCACGCTCCTTGTTCATCAGTCATTGCTTTTGTTATTGGACATACCAATAAGAGATTGGCACAGCCAGAACTGGTGCGGAACATGACTGGTGAAAAGGTTATGCTACCATTAAATCATGGGCTTCGCAAACGGGGGCCAAGGGGGAGCCGCAGCCCCCCCTTGGAAGTTGGTGAACTTAATGTGCAATCAATTACTGACTATTAAACTATTATTTTAATTAAGAACAATTATTATTTAACACAAATCAATATGGTTATCTGCAACAAATATAAATTTTGACAGTAAAATAATGAATTAATAATATCTGACTGCAAACTTCCAACATGTGGCCCCCCCACTGGAAAAAAGTCTGCCGACGCTCATGCATTAAATAAAGTAACACACTAAAGGACACTAAAAGCATCGGAAAATTTCCGTGCACTGGACTGTATGTGCTTGTCCATGAAGAGCATACTGCAAAAGTGGAAATTCAGGTAGATTTTACAAAATTCATACCATCACTAACAATCTACTACATTGAAAAAATTTCATTCTTTTAATTTTTTCAAAAACAAACTCCAGCAACTGATTCAAGTGTTATGTTTGGACACTGGCTTAGTGGCATCAGGTAAGGTTTTCTCCAGGTTCTCAGGTTTCCACCAATGGCTCCATTATTACCTTTCCAATCATTGATATTTCCTTTATTTCATATCATACTATTTCTCACTGTCATACCTGGTGCTTGGCTGACCACCTGCTTCCAGGTTTTCACTCTGTCCAGTCCATAGGTACTGGTTTGCAAGTCCTAAGGGCTCTAAGTCCTACGTAAGAGAAGGGTAATCATGCAACCAAGAGGAAATAATTAAAAATCATTGAAGATTTTTCTTGATCCGTTGCATTTTGTATTAAAGCAATGTAAAGAACTCACGTGTAATTCAAAATTCATTTTCCTTAATTCAAAGTTTTTGTTCAGAAATGTCAGTTGAAAATAAAATTAATCTAAATGCAGAAATTTAATATGATAAATTTGTCCATGTGTTTCTACAAAAGAGGTCATTTATTGCTCCTGGGTTGTTTGCACAGTCAGAATGCAGTTGGAATGCTGTTTAGGAGGTGGAGTAGCTTTTCTAGCTGCCAGCCTTGAGCTTCTATACCTGCTCCCACATCCCCTTGTTTAAAATGCATGCACCTTTAGTTGTTGCTTGAGCTTCCTATTGTTCAGTGTGTTGCAAATCAATGCTATCATGTCTCTTAATAAACTGCATGTTCAGAACAAGAATTTAACTATTACGGAAAAAGCCACTGTCATTTGAGAAGTTGAAAAGGGTTTGAAGAAAAAATCTGAAATTGTGAAAGAATATGGGATATCACCAAACACTGTCAAGTAATCTAAGGAATATGGAGAACATTTTAAACAGTGCCTAAAGTGAAAATGGAAAGAGTTGAAAAAGAGTGAGACAACCAGGTAATCCTGATGGATGTGTACCTGTATTGCTAAAATGTCAATTTTGATGTAACTTTTGTAATTCAAATTTTGGGATATTTCAAATTTGGTTCTTGTCCCTTCAGCTTGAATTATCCAAGTTCCTCTGTATATCTTTCTTTCATAGAAGTTTGAAAACAGTGTTGTTGTAATTAATTTAATTTAAAAGGTGAGTTAATTAATAACACTGAACAACACTTACAACATATTTTTCTGGGACGCGTTTCGAAGGTAACTTTCCTCCATTATCAACCGGACGTTTCTCATCAAAGAGTGTGCAATATTAAGGCTTGCACATTCGATGGTTTTTAAAGGTATACTATTGTACAAGCCTTGTGCACATACCACATGTTTGTATCAATGGTGTTAAATAACTGGCAAGTATTTTCCTTGGGCTGTGATTGTTGCTTCTAAGAATCATTATCACTGGGTGCCATTTAATGGCACAAATTTGGCAATGATTATTTACAGCCTGGGATTTATATCACTAAATATGCTGCCTCATTCTAATCTTGTACTCTTCTCTTTTCATTCAATTCTTCTAAGGACCTTGGGTTATTAATATCTTATGATCAGTGGTACACTAAAAACAAGGGTGGATCCAAGGGGAGAATAGGGGGTGGTATCCCACCTGAAAATTTGGAAACTCTTAAGGACATTAGTAAAGCAAAAAGTATTCACATTAATTTACAAATATATTCAAAGAACTTGAGTGTTTCCTACGTTAATTATTTTCATTAAAATAATGAATGCACATTTAATGAAATATATAAATATATTATAATAATATCCTGTCATTGTAATTCAGAGCAGAGATTTAGAGCAGTTAATGATAAAATATGTTGGATTAGGTGCTGAAACGTACATTGGTTGTGTATTGAGTAAAACCCAATTTTATTGAAGTGAAGTTATTAGCCGCTACATACTTCGTGTTATTGGTGGAAAAAATATGTTGCCCATAATCTCATTCCAAATCGTATGAACATCTATGGCATTACGACAACACAAATCACTCTGCGGTTGCAGGAAACTCCTAGATTGCTTCAGTAGCAACAATGATGGGGCCTATGTCATCTTTGAATAGGTCAAATGAAATCATTTTCCCCCTCATACAAAAGGTGCTGAAGGTTTTCTTGTTAACTACAGCAATACCAGAACTTTGTGCTCAACATTGCGGTTTATGAGGACCTATTTGAGGAGCACCATGGGAGCAGACAGATTGAATGGACTAGTGTTAATGTATATACATAAAAACATGGAAATTAAAATTCAAGAAGTACTAAATAAAATGTGTAAAAAGCCTTGTTGGTTCTTCTTTAGATGATGTAATTGTGTAACTCTGTAAGATTATCAATGTGTGTGCATATGTATATATATCAGATGACATTTCCAGATGTTCTAATTGTAGCACCTCATCAGACTCCCCCTCCGCCCTGTAAACAAATCCTGCGTCCACCCTTGACTGAAAATAATCTTTATGGCATCAGGAATTCATTTAGTTTTAACTCCTGTGCATACTTTCAGTTCAAATTCTGTCAGGAGTTTATGACTTATACTTATGTATTATTGGTGTTTTAAATTATGATACATCTAATTTAAATTGTAACATACTAAAAATATTGTAAATTGTAATTGTGCCAAAGCAGTAATTTATAATTAAATAATTAAACTACTTATTAGAACTTTACTGCATCTGACCCTCATTTTATTGAGCACAGCTTTGTTAATTTTGCCTCTGATAGCTGTAATGCGTAACATTAGAACACATTGTACTAAAACACTGAAAACAATGTAACCTCAATAAAAACCTCGCCAGCAGCAGAAGTGTACACATCAGCAGAAATCAGATTTAAAAGTGGGAGCAAAAGAGTGCTTTATAATATATTTTCAGAATAAAGTGAGACATGATGAACATTGGCATGTGCAGATGAATGGCAGATTGTCAAGAGGTTAAGACGTTTTCATTTAATATCAAATATTAAATTAACAAGTTCCTCTACTAAAAATAGCTTGGAAAATTTTGAGATCAACTCTTTATTTTTCTGTAGCCCTTTATAAACAAAGTTCTAAGTGCAAAGGTGTTACAGTACTGATGCTTAATTGTTTCTCTTGTTGCTATTAGCAACAGTGCTATTATGTTATGGTTTCTAAAGAAGTGGGGAATTTATTTTAATAAACTGTGGTCTTGCTTTCTTAACCAAGAAACACTTTTGTAATTCATCATAATGGAAGATAAGAAAAGGGAAATTGTAATCCCTTTTATTTCTAATCAGTCAGAGTTATTCAAGCATGTCAATACTGCTTCTTCTAAGGATGTCAAATTCAGGGTTAATGGTAATTGATATACTGTTGTTTTAGAAAATATGTTTTGCTTTAACAGATTACATATATGCATGAACATGACATATAGCTTTTTTCTCAAAAAGTTGAATGTTATTGAAAAGAAAATCATACAATGAAGGTTTCTTTAACCTTTACAAACACACAGACCATAGGAAAGACTTGATCTTTTATTTGAGCACTCCTACCAGAATAAAATAAATAGCTGATAGAGGAGCAAGTTTAAACATGGTAATGATTGGCATCATTTTAATGTGATTTTGGTTCATAAACTTAGTCAATGATAAGTATTTCAGCTTATCCTCTATTAAATTAATGAACAAAGATTTTGTTGTCTAGTAACTGCTGTTTCATTTTCAAATTTGAATAGCTTGTGATATTATTATTATTATTATTATTATTATTATTATTATTATTATTATTATTATTATTATTATTATTATTATTATTATTATTATTATTATTATTATTATTATTATTATTATTATTATTATTATTATTATTATTATTATTATTATTATTATTATTATTATTATTATTATTATTATTATTATTATTATTATTATTATTATTATTATTATTATTATTATTATTATTATTATTATTATTATTATTATTATTATTATTATTATTATTATTATTATTATTATTATTATTATTATTATTATTATTATTATTATTATTATTATTATTATTATTATTATTATTATTATTATTATTATTATTATTATTATTATTATTATTATTATTATTATTATTATTATTATTATTATTATTATTATTATTATTATTATTATTATTATTATTATTATTATTATTATTATTATTATTATTATTATTATTATTATTATTATTATTATTATTATTATTATTATTATTATTATTATTATTATTATTATTATTATTATTATTATTATTATTATTATTATTATTATTATTATTATTATTATTATTATTATTATTATTATTATTATTATTATTATTATTATTATTATTATTATTATTATTATTATTATTATTATTATTATTATTATTATTATTATTATTATTATTATTATTATTATTATTATTATTATTATTATTATTATTATTATTATTATTATTATTATTATTATTATTATTATTATTATTATTATTATTATTATTATTATTATTATTATTATTATTATTATTATTATTATTATTATTATTATTATTATTATTATTATTATTATTATTATTATTATTATTATTATTATTATTATTATTATTATTATTATTATTATTATTATTATTATTATTATTATTATTATTATTATTATTATTATTATTATTATTATTATTATTATTATTATTATTATTATTATTATTATTATTATTATTATTATTATTATTATTATTATTATTATTATTATTATTATTATTATTATTATTATTATTATTATTATTATTACTATTACTATTACTATTACTATTACTATTACTATTACTATTATTATTATTATTATTATTATTATTATTATTATTATTATTATTATTATTATTATTATTATTATTATTATTATTATTATTATTATTATTATTATTATTATTATTATTATTATTATTATTATTATTATTATTATTATTATTATTATTATTATTATTATTATTATTATTATTATTATTATTATTATTATTATTATTATTATTATTATTATTATTATTATTATTATTATTATTATTATTATTATTATTATTATTATTATTATTATTATTATTATTATTATTATTATTATTATTATTATTATTATTATTATTATTATTATTATTATTATTATTATTATTATTATTATTATTATTATTATTATTATTATTATTATTATTATTATTATTATTATTATTATTATTATTATTATTATTATTATTATTATTATTATTATTATTATTATTATTATTATTATTATTATTATTATTATTATTATTATTATTATTATTATTATTATTATTATTATTATTATTATTATTATTATTATTATTATTATTATTATTATTATTATTATTATTATTATTATTATTATTATTATTATTATTATTATTATTATTATTATTATTATTATTATTATTATTATTATTATTATTATTATTATTATTATTATTATTATTATTATTATTATTATTATTATTATTATTATTATTATTTTCATTGACTTCCAGATATGGGATGAAGAATATCATGGGGTTACACTTTAAGTAGCAGGTTTGGTCCCTGTGTCTGACCTTCCTGACTCATTTTTGAAAGTTTTCTGATGTCACCTGTCAATTTGTGGGAAGGATTTTCATATCCTCCAAAATTCCTGTTCCTCCATTTCATCACATTAATCATTTCATTTCACCCTTCATCCCATTAGACTGTTAGAAGTGTCGGTGAGCATCACAACAGCACAGTAGGGGGGACAAATGCACTCTGGAAATTTTGCCCCCCAGATTGGAAGGTGAGCCTACTAGCTTCTGGCCCCCTACAGGATGGTACAAGTCCACGGGGGGAGATCCAATTTCCAAGTCCCACACTCCCCTTGGGAGTGCAAACCCGAAGGGATAGGGAAGGTACTAGGCTGAGCCAGCCTTTGCCAGGGTACTTCTAAGTGACAAAATGTAGGGACCCTGCAAGGTTCCCTGTCAGGGGCATAGGCACAAAAGATAGCCTTTCACTCAAAGTTCCTTTAAGTAAAGGAAATGATAACTCCATAGCAGTCATGTCTTTCAAACAGAAACTGTGTAAGAAATTCTTAGGACTTTGTTTGGAGGAGAAAGAGAGAGAGAGAGGTATTAATCCTGACAAAGTGAGTAAACTTAGCTATAATTTTTCATTAATTTACCTATTTCAGATTTCAAAATACATTTCCTTGATCCCATTTTCTTTAATTTGGCATGTTCTATAATAACTACCAACTCTTATTTTAATATTTTAATCCCTTTCAGACTGTAAGAGAAAATTACACTAAAACCATAATTGCTTGCAAACAGTATTTAAATTAAGAACAAGTTAGAAACTAAAAGCTTCACTTATCTTACTAATATTGCAAGTTCTTCTAATCTGACTAGTTTCAAGTTGCATTCAACTCATTTTCAAAGCTACCCAAACAAGTTACCATAGTTACTGATGCTCAACTTAAAGACTCATTTGTCACCAACCTCTGAAAATGAAAACCTATAAATACAATCTATTGGTGGTATTTCAAAATTCATAACGCAGTTCCTGTTTTCTAAAATGATAGGTCTTTTTAATTGTTTTAATAATTTAACTTCTGGATTTATTTCATGATTAAATGAAATTTAATTAAATTTACCTTAACTTACAAATAGGTCTGTCATGAGTAGGGCTCGGATTTTTATGACATCTCATGTGCCTTCCCTGGCTTATTTTTCCATACCTAAATTATTTTAAGCATGTTTCCAACATTTTTGAACATAATAAATCAGCTTTTATTGTTTTTATCACTGCATATTGACCATATAGGTCATATTTTGGCCAAGTATGTTAACAAGAGCATACCTTTGGTCATATTTTATGTAATGTTTAACATTCAAATATTTTTGTAAACATCATTTCATAACCATTGTTATGCTGAGGTCCAGAAATGAGTGTTCCCTTAAACCTATGCTATTTTTGGGCCCTTGTTAACCTTGCCCTTCTATACGCCTGCAAGATTTGGGACATGGTCACAGACTCAAACCTTCTGCAACTGCAGCGGGTGCAGAATAGAGGTTTTTGGATAATCTATTGTGTATAGCGCTACTTCCCCATGCACAAGGCCCCATGTCTTCCATATGTGGAGGATGAAATTAGACATAGGGCTGCAAAACTTCATGAGTCATTGTCACTCCATTGGAGTGCCCTGGTTACGTCTCTTTGGAATTATAACCCCATAGCATGCTAATTTAGGCACCAGCAGCTCCCCTGCATGGCATACAAGCACATCTGGTAATAGCAGAGCTAATCCACCAGCACAAAAACTAAGCTCTCATTCAATCCTATCAAGAGATGCTTGAATTTTAAAATTAAAAGCTATTTGGATAAATTCATAACACCAGCATTCCTAAAAACCGTTGCATCCTGACCAGCAGCCGTTGAGGAGCAAATGTTGCTGCCTCCCTTCAGTACACTTACCTCAATGACACCCATAACCCTGCAAACCCTATATCCCGTCATAATAGTGGCTAAGTCCTGAAAAGGGCAGGTACTCTTATGACACACCTTGGGCAGCTCTCTTCTTGCAAACACTCCGCCTTCCCATTTCCCCTTATCACATTATAAACTTGTTGGGAAGACTTGGCTTGATGCTGCAAATTACAATTCCATAAACCACAAAGAGATAGAGAAGATTTTTAATAACTTGGATGAAAGTGATTCATTTTCAATCAAAAGTCTAGAAGAGTAGTTTTCATTTTCATCATACCAAACATAACAACGTAAAATCAATGTTCTCTTTAATATCAAAATCCATCACACTCCTTCAAACTGTGGCTGTGATATGGTGGTGCATTAAACATTTCAAGGAAATTAAAAGCGAGTGATCAAGTACATAGAGCAAAGTAGCTGATGTTAGTAAAAAATTGCATTGTATGCTTGAAAGAAATCCTGCATAAATAACATTGTGTAAAATTGTGACATTGTCCGTGACAAAGAAGCAGAAGTTGATGAAAATGAACCAGAACTTTCTACTAAAGATGGTTCTTAGATTAGATTGGATTGCATTTAGCAAGTTCATAAGTAGCCATAGGACTGTGAACATGTTAGTGGAAATGTACAGCATACCATAAAAACATATTATATACAGACTGAAAAAACAAAGCAGAGATAATTGAGAAACACAATCAAATCTTCCCTACAGTTATAAGACTAACATAATGTATATTTACAAATACAAATTGAATTGTTTTAAACTTTCTCTAGGATTTTCCTGCTGTATTCCATTATTTAGTTATGTAGTTAGAAATTAACAGCAATTTTGTCAGTTGTTCCGTACATATTAATTTAAGTAGATTTTGTGCAGGCATCAAATGTAATTAGCAATAATTTTTTACTAAAGCAGTTAAAAAATACTTATAAAACTAGGTAAATAACCATTAACAGGATAATTTTTATTCTGATAATCTTATACAAAATAAAATTATTTTGAGTATAGGTATGTTTAGTAGCAATTTTAAAAGCCTTGAAATTGTCAACTTTTTAATTAAGATCCTAAGGTAGGACATTAAATATTTTTACGTTTCATAGTATACTCCTTTCTAGAAGCAAGAAAGTTTTGTACTGGGTGAATGGATGTTGCCTTTTGTCTAGTGTTTATCTCATGAATTTCCTTGTTTGTTATAAATCTGGATTAATTGCATATGAAGAATTTTAGGATCCAGAATATATACATGTACAGTAAGGCTAATATCTTCAATCTTGTAAACAGATCTTTGCTTGAGGGCCTGCTATGGGTGTTGGAAATAATTCTTATAACCTCTTATATTCAAGATGCTCTCGAGCTTCGAGCCAGGTGTAGTGATGAAGAGACATCGACGTTTCGGGAGTGTACATCTCTCCCATCTTCAGGATGAAGAATAAATAGCAAGTTTTTTTTTTTTTTTTTTTTTTTTTTCAGAGAGTGAAGGGACCAGTATATGTACTGTCAGCCAGTATGTACCAAGTAGAAAACACCCGGTCTAGTGCAGAGGTGGTTCACCGCTCCATTGGAATCTGTGTTTTCTGAGTCGGTCAATTTCCAATTTTAAGGCTGGTTTCCAGGAATGGACTAAACTGCAATCCAGCATCCCGGTTCAGTGTACTCTTCTTGGAGGAGATGGACAGAGCCTCCTTAACCCTCCGTTCCCATAAACCGCTACATTTTGCCACAATGGTCGTATCTTTGACGTTAGCTCTGTGGTCTTTTTCAAAGCAGTGCTCTGCCAGCCCTGACTTGTCAGGCTGAATTAACCATACGGACCGTTCGTGCTCCTTGACTCTGGTGGAAATGGTCCTGCTGGTTTGCCCTATGTACGGCATCCCACATTCATAGGGGACACGGTATACCCCTGGTACATTAAGTTGCAGTTTGTCCTTTACAGGTCTCACTAGGTGTTCGATCTTCAAAGGCGGCTTGTGGATGGTTGTGATGTTGTGTTTTGCGAGAATTCTACTGATTCTGTCGGAAAGATTGTCAGTGTAAGGGATGCAGGCAGTGGCGGTCGGCTGCATCCTGCATCTGGATTTTCATACATGATAGCCAAAAATTGTGCACAGTATTCAATCCTCTAGCTCCATCAATTGCTGTCCAACATGTATTCAATACACAAATCCATCTTTGTCTTCAAACAATCATAGAAGAGATGTATTGCTGATGTTTAATTTCAGGGTTGTTCATCACAGACTTCGCCTTGGTGACTGCAACACCTGATTGAGGACACGTCCATGATTTTCATTTGTGGACACAGATACTGGCCTATCAGATGCCCCCCTGCCCCTCTTGCATTGACAAATACATTACCCATATGACGAACTTTCATAATGATAGACAACTTTCATATCGTTCCACCACTAACTTTAAACTTGGCCCGCCTTGATAACCATTTCCATGCGAGCAAAAATAATACTCTACCATGAACATTTTTTCCTCCATCGTGAGACCCATTGTCATTTCCAGCCACAAAGACAATACTCGTTACACAACTAAGAATACATCATGGCAATGCAACACACATAGACGCACAGGCATGTGCATTAGGGCTGCACCAAAACCAGTACTATATATTTTGGCACATACCGTACTATTAAGGTTATGGCAATTATATGAAATATTTGTAACAAAACTTCACTTATCTTGCAGTATAATCATAAATTCCTCAGGCTTATAAATAAATTTACTAAAAAAGTTACACAGTGAAGCAAAAATTAAGATTTTAGTAATTCTGAGTCAAAATTAACACTTTGAGCTTCTAACCTTACACAGATATACGTTTTGCACACATTGTCTATGTAAATAAAGGTTAGTGAACTTAGTGCTAGTTTTGATTTAAAATTACTCAAGGTTGTACTGAATGTGGTTTTTTGAGCCACTTTATTTACTCACACCAACTAGTTGCCTTCAGATGTTTGATTTACTGTTTACACACTATCCCATTGAGTAAAGATGAGCTTTTTAAAAAGAGCAACAACATATACAAGAAATAGTACTGTTGAATGGATTCAACCTGGCCATCATTAGGAACATGTTAAAAAGAAAGGAAAAACTCATGGTAATTTCACAAAGTATTAAATTGACACCACTTATGAACACAAACTGGAAATATAGAAAATTCACCTACCATCCTTAGGCTTTTAGGAAGTTTTAATTCATCTTCAAGAAATTAAATATAAGACTAGGACCTCAAAACAAATTCAGTCTGAAGAACCTGATAAACAAGCCACCTAAAATATGAAATTTTCCGGATCAACTGTGAGGTTTGAAGAAAGCTACATAGGAAAAACTAAATGGGATTTGGAAATCAGGCTGAAGGAACACCAGAGGAACATAAAACTGAAACATAAAATATCTGCTGTGTCACACCATTTTTGGATAGATAACCACAACATTGGCCATAACATAACATTATTAAAATCACTTACTTCACCAATAGAACTGTACATTTGGGGATAAATATACATCATCACAAACAGTAATAGAGTATTAAGTTCTGAAATCCCAGCATTGAACAAAGTGTTATAGCTTTGTGCCCCTAACACTAGATGGCAATAAAACTGTAGTGCTTGTGTAACTTGTGCTGAGATTCACAAAGAACTGGAACTGGCAGTTAGCCCTGAAGTAATACAAAGAGTGATGAGAAAACAGGATTTTATTTGGATTGTTCAACAATGATTGTCATTCCCCCTATAACTCCTGCAAAGTAACAGTTTGAGATATCTGTCGATGTATGCATGAAGATCGACTATACTACTATCTACTGCCACCAGATGATCTTGCTTCCCTAGGTACCTCACCGATGTGGCAATTGTTCTGGCTTGTGGATATACTTGTAGCCATTAATAAAACAACTTGGAAGCAGACAAGTATGAGCAAAAGTGGACATTGTGGTTTCTCTGGAGGGAAGGAGTGACTGCTTCAGACATCCATACAAGGTTAGTGGCCATATGTGGGGAGGCAGCACCAAGTTGAAGATCCATGTTTCACTGGATGTCTGAATTCAAAGATAGTAGGGACCGCACTGCGTTTGGCATCCAGCAACTGCACACAAATCAAACAATACTCAGCTTGTCAATGACCTGATAATGAAGAAAAGGCTTCACCTGTGAAGCATTAAGATCAGAAGAAACTACAGTTCAAAAGTATTGGAAAGCACTAATGCTAATGGCTTCATTGCCAGATGCAAGGCACTAGAAAACAACAACAACAACATTTGATGAACTAATGCAGGCAACAGGTCCATCACAGAGAACCCTACACATCACAATCCATGAAGATTGTGTACAAATGGTGCCCCATACCCTTACCACTGCATAGAAACAGAAGCATGTGGAGATATCACAACAGTTGCACAGTGCACATCAAGAGAAATTCTTTAAGTATCCAGTCACCAGTCAAAAGACCATTGACACTATTTGTGCACTAGGGTATATGTACTTTGTTACCACATCCTCCATATTTGCTAGAACTTGTTCCTAGTGACTATGCCCTATTTGACTCATTGAAAATGGTCATGCAGGTTAAGAAGTTTGCCATCATTGGGAACTTCATGCAGCTGTCCAACAGTGATACCAGTATACCCCCCAAAGAATGGTTTGCTACAATCAATCAATTTATCTTACAGAAAGATATACAATATGTCACCATTTATGCCATACTAAAGCTTGTATGCAATATACAATAAAAAGTGCATATACAATATCTAATTACAATAATTAGTACCTAAAATTCATCCTAAATTTACAATAATGTATTCCTTCTTCTAAAGTCAATCATGGGCTGACTGCAGGTGATGTCACTGGTGAACTAGTCCTCTTCTGTCAGTTTTACCTCTCAATCACATGAAACAGAAAAAAGGTAGTTAACTGAATGTTTAAGGTTACTATTATACAATTTCTTCTCTTATCTATATAACACATATATTCTTCCACTCAGTAGAACTGGTTGAGATTTAGGAATTCGTAAATTTCCTTTTTAAACTTAGTTTCTGATTTAATAAGCTTTAAACATTCAGGTAGCTGATTAAGCACTTTTATGCCACTGTATTTAAATGATTTTTTGAAACCCAAATTGCATAAACATGTCTTTTATGTAGAAGCTTGGAAAGGTGAGTATGTTTAGTTGTTTAAAGCACTCCCTACAGCTTTCTCTAGGAGAAATACCCACTATGATTCTTAACACTCTCTATTGTAATTTAAATATTGGATTACTGCAACTTGAATTTTCCCATAGCTTTGTTCCACATAGTAGTGGGTGAAAATAATACTTCAATGCTGTTACCACTATTATTCCTATTACATTATTACCATAAATATAGCACTTAAGTTGGATTCTAACACTGTTTGTAACCTGCTATTAGTATTGACATCTACAGAAACTGATTTAGGGATCGTACACCATAGAACATTATTGAATCTTCTGTTTGTATATTGAGTGTTTCCATGAAAACATTTTTTTGATAGTTTTGGTTGGAATGAGTCTCTATAAACCAGGTGGAAAGTACTATTTGGCCATACGTTAACCAGAGATTCTACATGGTGAATGTAAGAAGTATGTTCAATACATTTATTATCAGTAAAGAACCATTTTGCCAAAAAGAAAATTTGTGTCAAATATATAGAATATTTGGAGCCATTTAGCTTCTTGATGAATGGATAGAAATGGTTTATTATTTCACTAACTGTCATGCAGGCATTGTGTGAACAATGCTGTAATATCCTTTTATTTCAATTCAAATAAATTTAGTCATAATTTAGTGTTGACATGTTGTTGCGAAATCTCTCTTAGGAATTAAACTGCATGACATTTTATACTTGGGACAAATAATATCCTTTCAGGACAAAATGGAGAAGGAAATATAAAGCAGAATCTCTCTATCCTGGAAAACATTTTGGCATCTGAAGTTCATAGGTACTCTTAGACAAAAGGCTGAGCAGACAAAATAAATTACTCTATGGGTATCAGACATGGTTACTAAAAGCATTTCAAAAAAACAAAATCCAAATATACCAACAGAATATGAAACACAAACTCCTGGGGGTGTGTCTGAAAGACAGGATCTCTTCTATGAGATTAAATCAGTTATCACAGACAAAAGACCTGACACAACTAGCTACAAGATTAAAATGGAAATGGGCAGGCCACGTGGCAAGACTACAACACAGCAGCTGGATATACAAGGATGCGGCGGTCATGAGTAGCAAGAGGAAGAAGTGACTGGAAATCCTTAGACACATTGTGTAGACTAAATAGTGAATAGTGGACAATAAGCATGTGCAACACCTGATGTGGAGTAACTCACCACGTTAGAATAAATGAGCTTTCCCTTTTGATAGGAGGCCTTCCCCCTTCATGGGATATTTTAAGCTATATTCATTTTCATTCTCATGACATTTGCCATTAAATAGTGACTAAATTTATTCAAATTAAGGTCAAAATACATTACAACATTCTTCACATAATGTTTACACAACAGGAGTGAGAAAATAAACCATTTACAACCACTTGTCAAGGAGCTAGATGTCTCCAAATATTTGACACAATATATTTTCTTCCAGCAAAATGGTTCTTTATCAATAATTGTATTGCATATATTTGTTATACTCTACTTTACACATGTGGAATCTCTGGTTAATGTATGGTCAGACTGTATAGGTTTGACAGTATGTGTGACAGATTCTGGTAAACCATGTTGGATATAACATGGTTCTCTGCTATCGTACTTGCACAAAGAAGATGTGTGTGTGTGCATGTTTGGATATGTACATGGGTGGGTATTTGCACTTGTGTGTGTGCATGTGCACGTAGGAGTGCATGAGTGTATGTGTGTGTGTGCGTGCGTGCGTGCGTGCGTGGGTGCGTGTGTGTGTGTGTGTGTGTGTGTGTGTGTGTGTGTGTGTGTGTGTGTGTGTGTGTGTGCACGTGCATCTAATGCCCAGAAGCTAGTAACAAAATCATTCTCTTTCTTGCTTCCAAATATGTTGATGTTAGAGTTTCAAAAGCCACAGGGGATCTACAATTTTTACTTTCTTTACTACGTGTAGTATGTAGGGGAAGTATTGTATTCCAGTCAAAAATTTGATGTCAATATTTCACTGGAAATATATGTTTTGAAGCCTCCTGAATCAAAAAGAAAACATTTTTAGAAAAAGGTGTATGTGTGTCTGTCAATCTGTGGATAGCATAATTCAAAAACAAAAAGTCTGTTAAAAGCCAAAGTAGGTTATTTAAGTTTAACATCTTTTAAGAATGCAACACAAAGATTTTGAAGAAAATTCCTTCACCCTAAATTACCCCTTACTGGAAATTTTTTTGAAAATTTTGATTTCCTCAAAAATGGCTCTAATGATTTTGATTAAAATGCCATATTTTTAAGATTTTTTATGGCAAATGAAATGTATATTTTGAATTTTCTGTCTATAGCCCATATTGTCCTGTTTACTATGGATGACTTTTGCCTAACTGGTAAACCATAAGAGACAGACCAAATCTTAATATACAAAAAATGTTGTTGTTAGCTAAAGCTGGATTTCTGACAATGAAGTCATTAATCCTCAATAATGTATATCTTGCTAAAACACACAATTTATGTCCAAATAAAGTTTTTTGTAGAGTGAACCATTTTGGAGATATTCCTTATTATTTGTGTGAGTTTTGGAAAACTGAAACTTTCATCAAATGGAACATTGCTATTCGTTATTTTACGTTAGCCATGCAAAGAGAACAGAATGTCAATGCTTTAAAAGATTCTACTATCACTCAAAGCCTCTGCATTCCCATATTCCCCTTGTATTTCCTACAAGGAAATAAACAATAAGATAATTTCTGCAAATGTTTGTCAACTAATACAAAGAAGATATAGGAATAACAGTTTGTAAGTATGGTTAATACAAGAGCAGAGAAAGTCATGTGAGTGCAACACATCAAATTTTTTAAATTATCTTTAATGAATTGGTCACAGTAATTTAATACCCTTAAAACCAAGCCATGTTTTGTTTACTATATTTTCTGCTATTGACAATCCGCTAGAGTATCTACATATTGAGAATTGATATATTGCTGGAGACAGTAGTCCATTAAATCACAATTAGATTTAAGTTTACATTTTCACTTAGTTGTATTAGAAATTTCACTATTATATATCTTGAAATTGTTCTCTGGAAGAGGAAAGTTTCTTATTTGAAGCACTAAGAGGTGTTACACATTTCAACAAATGGTGTCTTCTATACTGATGACTAGGGCTAGGAAGTTCATGCATTTGCATGTTTTTTCATAGGGGTTAAAAATGTATGCTTTTACATTATGTGCACTTACTCAGGAGTCTCCGTCTAGGGGATATGTGAATGGCGACCACAAGGTACCCAAGCTGAGCAGAACATTACTTCCACTTACTGGTGTTTTGCTCCTCACTGTAACTTTTCTATCTGACCTTACCTTGGTCATCTCTTGTTCTCTTCCGACCCCGATGCTATTAGGGTTCCCGAGGGCTAGGGAGTCTTTATTTTTCCAATCTCTCCATTTCTGTATAAAATCTTAACCCCTAACATGCTGACCTGTCATGGCATGTAATACGTACTCTGACTGGTAATCAGAGGATATGGTCGGTGAATTTATTTTGATAATTCTCCCGGTCAGGTCGGTGAGACCCGTAAACCAACGACAGGTGTGGTCCTCCAGACATTCTGGGGGTTGTGAGAGAGCGATGTGACCGCCAAAACATAAAAATATGGTGCTCTCTTAAAAGCGGTTACTATACTGCTATTGCTCTATGAGTGAAAAATGTTGTAGAGCAAGAGGATTAATGACTTCATTGTCAGAAATCCAGCATTAGCTAACAACAACAACATTATGTGCACAAATTATGGAATTTTCAGTTTTTTGCACATGATTTTATGTTGCATATAACTGCATATTTTTTTGATTTTGATAAATGCATACTATTTCAATATTATAGCCCCTAGTTTGCACATTTTAATGATTTTTATAGTTTTTATTTTTCTCCATCTGGATAATATTATTCATATTGGTAGTATTGCACATGATGCAACTCATGAAGATTTCAATATTATAGCCCCTATATTGCATATTTTAATGATTTTTATGGTCTTTTATTATTTTTTTCATCTGTATAATATTTTTTATATTGGTAGTATTGCACGTGATAATGCAACTTGCGAGGTGGCGAGAACTAATGCTGAGTCATGTTGTGATGCAGAGAATCCCCTGTTTCCATCCTTTCATTATATGTATGTGCGTAGACAATAATCAGTGAGTTATCTGAGAGGTTTATATTAACAAAAATAAAGTGCAGGTCAACATTTTGAGCAGCACGATTATAGCAACGCTTGCCTGCCCACCAGTAGTTGTGTCGTGGTTTTCAAACGTAAAAGTGTTGTGAACTAGTTCCCACCAAATTAAATTAGGTGTATAAAATGTTAAAAAAATCCAAAACCAACTTCGAGTGCTAAATTAATTAATTTACAGAAAGAGTTTTCGGGTGATTTAATATCTACAAATAATATGGTACTGTTTTGTGGAGCGTGTGAGAAAAATGAAGGGAGTGAGAAAAGATTTCAAATAGTTTAGCACATAAACACAGCAAAACATAAGGAGAATTTAATCAGAAAACTCGCAAACAAAGAACCTGTTCAAAAACAGCTAGTAGAGTGTTTAGGAAGTAAGTAGGGTTACTGAATTTTCCTATGACTTGTGCCAAGCATTTTTAACTGCTGATATTCCCTTGTTCAACATTATTAATCCAACATTTAAAAACTTTCTTGCCAAGTACACTCACAAACATGTGCCTGAAGAAAGTACACTGCGCAAGACTTATGTAGGACATTGTTACAATAACGTATTGTCAAATATACAAAATGAATTAGCGGATCAGTTTGTGTGGTTGTCTGTTGATGCAACCTCTGATTCTGAGCACCATTCCATTTGCTAATATAATCGTGGTTGCTTTAAATAATGAAAAAAGACTACAGCTTCCCTTCTTAATGTGTGCAAATTGTCGGCCACTGACAGTGTAACTGTGAACCAGTTTGTGATGGACTCTTTGAAATTACAATGGCCATGTGGAATCAAATACGACCTGTTACTTTTATTTGTTATTGATGTAGGTCCTTATATGGTAAAATCAGGACAAACTCTGAAAGGTATTTTTCCTAACTTAATTTATATAACTTGTTTTACACATGCTCTTCATCGCATTTCTGAGACAATACATGATTCCTTCCCATTGGTAGATAGACTTGTGTCCAGTACAAAGAGAATTTTTGTTAAATCTCCTAAAAGAGTTAAGTTGTTTAGATCAACATCACCTAAATCACACTTCCTCCTGCAGCAGTGTTAACTCGATGGGGAACATGGGTCGATGCAGTTTCATATTATGTTGAACACATAGAAATAGTTGAAGAGATTGTTAATTCATTGGACTCGAAAGATACTTCATCAATAAAAACTGTGCAAAATATTCTGTCAGGCACTGGGTTAAAAGGGGATCTTAGTTTCATATCTGCCTATTTTTCTTTCTTACCAACAGCCATAACGGCATTGGAAGCTGTAGGATCTCCTTTGCATGAATCACTTACTGTCTTTGAAAAAAACAATATGTGATCTAAGTTCGATTTCTGGTAGCATAGGACGAAAAGTGACAGAGAAAGTGAATTATGTAATTTCAAAAAATTCTGGTTATAAAAAGGTGTGTGATATTCGACACATCCTCAAAAGAAAACTATCTGTCACACCAAGAGACTTGACTCCCTCTGTGAAGCAGTTAACATTATTTAAATATGCCCCAATAACATCTTGTGACGTGGAGAGAAGTTTTTCACGCTAAAAAAGTGTTTTGCGAGACAACAGACGATGCTTTACAGTTGAAAATTTGTGCAAAGTGTTGGTTATGAACTGCAATTTAGCATTTAATACTAGAAGCGGGACCAGTGCTAAGGAATAAGGAATAAGGTAACTTTATTATTTACACTAACTCGCCTTGTCTACTGCAAAGGGACATTGTTTTTATTAAATAGTGCATATTTCTTGGCATATTTTCAAGTTTTTAAGAGCATATTTGCATGCATATTTCAGTGTTTTAGGGCATGAACTTCCAAGCCCTACTGATGACTCTTCTGGATTATGCAGGAGTAGATGCTTTTTGTCAATTATTTTCCTTTTATAAAAATGTGGAGAAATATATAACCAATTTTGATGGTGAAAATGGTGCCATATGCACATAGGTACACCACTTCAAAATGTATTTCCATGGTTATATAATGCAAAAATGTAGTTATTCTATCTGATTCTAAAGCTGTCCTTCAAGCTATTGGTTCTACTACTTGGCCAAAAGTGATGAAGATCAAAGAAATGCATGATATAATCAAATACAGAACCTACATAAACATAGTCTTACAGTGGATTCCTACATACTGTGGTATTTTTTGAAATGAAATGATTGATATTTTAGCAAAGAAAGGATTTAAAATCCTTTTAGTGGTAAAACAAAATTTTTGCTAAGAATAAATTAAAAGAATTGTTAAAATAAAAATAACTTCAAATTATAATCAACAGATAACACTGCAAAATGGATGGAAATTTTGGATGATCAACAATTGTTTCTGATTTACCAAGAAAATCCTCTGTTGCTGCATTTCAACTGATCACAGGATATGATTGCTTAAATAAACATCTTTTCACAATTGGATAGTCATCAAAATATTGGGAAGTAAAAACCAGAATGATTTAATTATTAATTTCTGAGCATTAGATGCACACACACACACATACACACACACATACACATGCACACACACACACACACACACAAATGGTGTCAGGTCACAGCTGGAGCTTCCTACTTGGGGAGGATAACCTCTCAATGACTCCCAAATAAATAAACAAGTCCTTCCCAATGAAACCACTACATTACCACTATCCCTTTTTACATCAACATCATTCTACCAGTCTCAATCCTGGTATGATTCTTGTCGAGAGGCTCCATCATGGTGGAATCATGTCTCATGACACCCTCCACAAGAAAAAAAAAGGTAACAGCTAACCTCTTCTACACTAATATTATTACTCACAATTTATTGTTTCTATCACTAAAGGTATTGTTTTTCCTGGTGTGAAGATTTCCAGTAAGCTTTCTTTTCCCAAAAGATTTTTGTTTTACCTTCTTTATTAATAACTTTGAAAATCTTGAATACAAACAACAAATGCTCAGATTTATTTCCTTTTTTATTGCCTAGAGAGCCAAGCAGGAAGCTTAGAGGGGCATGAACAGAAAATACAACCTTTTCCATGATAATGGTTTAGGAAATACACAAAAAACCAGTAACTTCTGCAAAAGTGAGCATGGCCAGAAGAAAACATAGATATTAATTATATGTTAATAATCATCCAATTTTTCTTTGAATCAATTTTAAACAACATATTCATATTCAGCGCACTTGAAGTGCTAAAAATGGCAGAAATCTGAAAATGTGTATTTTCCATCACTTGTAAGGGCGTTTCTTACCCCTTAATTAAGCATAACACTTTAGATTATCATATAGTAAACCATAATGCATTCTTACTAACAAAAAGAATAAAATTTTGGTAATACTTTTTATTTTCCTATAACAAGCATACTCTACCATACAACTTTCCTAACTTTCCTGTAGCTCAGTCAGTATAGGACCTGCCTGCTGTGCAAGTCATCCTGGGTTCAATTTCCGGCAGGGAGATAAGGAAGTTTTCTCCACTCAAGAATGTTCCTTATCCCTAGAGTCTTGAACTATGAATGAGACTGTGAATGTGCATGTGATCTAATGTTTGAAAACCCTAAAGGTACAAAAACCCATTGTCATATAAGTACCACCATTGCCAAAAGACAATATGCTCCACAGAAGAGGCTGCCAATATGACCTTTGTAGTTAAGACAAGATATAAATGGATCAAACCAAAAAAGAAACTTCTTTAACATGCATAATGAATACAAAATACATGATAAAGTATTAAAAAGTTGTGAAAGAAGTTTTGACCCTTAAAAAAATAAAAGATAATTGTATTTTTAAAAAGTTTACTTACCATCCATGGGCCAATAAAAAATTTACAAAGATTTTTAAAGAACATGGAATAAATTTGGTCCCTCAAAATAAATTTAATATACAAAATTTACTTAATTTTTCTAAAAAGTATAAAATACCAAATTATAAAAAATCTGGCATTTATCAATTTAGCTGTTTAGATTGTGATAAGGTTTATATTGGTAAAACTAAGCGTCATTTAGAAACCAAAGTAAAAGAACATTTTAGAAATATTAAATATAAACAAACTGATAAATCAGCTGTGCTAGATCATTTTTGGTCATTTAATCATGAAATTAATCCAGAAGTTAAATTATTAAAACAATTAAGTGGACCTATAGATTTAATGGTTTGGGAAAAAATTTTTATTTTAAAAAAGAGGAACCGTGTTATGAACTTCGAATTACCTTCTATAGATTGTATTTATAAATTTTTGTTTTCAGAGATTGGTAAATAAAAATTGAATATCAGTATTTGTTTTTTGTTTTCAGAAAAAAAATGAAATATTGTAGCTTTGGTAACGAATTTGTTTGTATAGCTTTGAGAATGAGTTGGAGACAACTTGAAACTCGAGTTAGTTTGTGCAAAAAGAACGTGCAACATTACTAAGATAAGAGAAGTTTTTAGTTTCTAATTTATTCTTACTTTAGAATCTTGTTGCTTCACTGTTAATAGCTTCAATTTTCCTTATTTACATGATAACTGTTTTTATAAGATGACATAAAAATTGCATATCGAAACAGAGAGAACTGAAATTATAATTATAAATCAGCTTTCACTATGGCTACTATGTTTCACTCTACAAAAAAGCAAAGTCATACTTTGTACACATAATGTATAAACTTACTATAATTTCCAATCCTATTCATCTATTTTTTTAACCCATGCCTATCATTCCCATATACTTTTCTCTCCATTTATAAAGAACGGTATCTGTTTATAAACTTAGGTAGTGCAGCAAGATGGTTCAAACAATCAAAAGGTATGACTTTGAAGCAGTTTCTTAAGTAAGTAAACAGAGGCAACAAAGGCCGACTTCACTTGTCATAAAAACAACTAAGGAAAAAATGGTCATTAATTGATGGTAAAACAATTGAATATATAATGAATACACCATGATGTAAAAGATATTAAGGTTTAAAAGTAATAATTTAATAAAACAGTTTAAGGTGGTGATAATTTGAACTAAGTGTTTGATACAAGCTTGAACTGTGATATAGACCTGTATGGTCATTCATAGTGCTTGGTCATTGCTCAGGGTTTTGGCTATCATTTACACCATGATGTAAAAGATATTAAGGTTTAAAAGTAATAATTTAATAAAACAGTTTAAGGTGGTGATAATTTGAACTAAGTGTTTGATACAAGCTTGAACTGTGATATAGACCTGTATGGTCATTCATAGTGCTTGGTCATTGCTCAGGGTTTTGGCTATCATTTACGATGTATTCCTCTAGAAATTAAACACCTATCCATACTGCCACTAAGATTTATGAACAGATTTGTCAAGATTGTAGAAAGAAATATCTTCCGGGCTGTTATGCCGTGGTCTGCTGGAGATCTGTCTTCCAGACGTTTCGTCTACAACTGCGGTAGACATCCTCAGTGGTGTTGTCGAAGTCTCCTCGTGGAAGGTATCACTACGACTGATGCGTCGACTGTCTGTGGGGCTCCATTTATACCATGCGCAACATGCGCTGATTGGCCGGGGCGTCCAGAGGCGTAATTTGTCAAGCTCTACTGTCTGAGGCTAAGTCGTAGGGAATTATAGGATGCCAAGACATCTGCACCAGCAACGAATATATAAAGAAAACCATTACAGCTTGCAATAATGCTACACTACTCATAGCAATGAATACAATTTTTATAAAAGAGTGGACTGCCATATGATGTTAAAGAAGCTCAAAGAAATCGTGAGTACAGAAAATGATCAGAATCATAAAATCAATCAGTTGCCTGTACATCTTAACTTTAAAATATCACTTGATACTGTTAGGTAACTTATACAATTTAAAGATGGTGAGTTTGGGAAAGTTGGTTTACTTATGATACATGATGATGAAGTTTGCTCTGAACGACAACCAGAAAGTGAAGCTATCAGCTTATCTTCCTGCATCTTATGAAGTATATTGTAGAGCTTGCCAACAATGTTGAAGAGCAGTTAGTGGAGGGATCTAAGACATTTATTTGTTACTCTTTGGAGTCAGACAAAAGCAAAGATATTTGCCATACAGCTCAATTAGTGCATTTTGTGAGACGTATGGATATAAATCTTCAGATCATGATCAGTACAACTGGTTTTCACATATTTTCAGGTGTGTTGAAATAGCTTTAAATCAGGTTCAATTTCCTTGAAACTTATAGCCACAGATGGTACTCCTCCTGTGATAGCTGGTAGAATTGGCCTAACAGGTCATGTTAAAGATAAAATAAGGATCTCACTATTAAACATATGATACCTATTCACCAGGAGGATTCATGTGCAAAACTATCAAACTGAACAGTGTGATGAGTGTTGTTGTGAAGACCATTAATTTCATTAGTTCAAAAGAATTACATAATCAGTTTAAAGCATTTCTCAAGGAAGTAATTGCGAATCTGGTGACCCTCCTTAAAAAATCTGATGTGTTGCACTCACATGACTTTCTCTACTCTTGTACTAACCATTCTTACAAGCTCTTATTCCTATATCTTCTTCGTGTTAAGATAAACATTTGTACAAATTTTCTTATTGCTCTTTTCCTTGTAGGTGCAAGGGGAATATTAGAATACAGTAGGCTTTGAGCAATAGTCAAATCTTTAGAAGCTTTGAGATCCCGTTCTCTTTGCATGCTTAATATATAAAAAAGTGAACAACGATGTTCCATTTCACGAAAGTTTTAAGTTTTCCGAAACTCACATAACAAGGAATTCTCCAAGACAGTTCACCCTACAAGAAAATTTATTCAGCCATAAATTGTGTATTTTAGCAAGAGCTACGTTTTTTGTATGCTGTGATTTGCTCTATCTCTATTGGTTTACCAGTTATGTAAAAGTCATCCAGAGTAAATACGACCACAGGGGCCATAGCCAGAAAATTCAAAATATACATTTCATTTCATGAAAATATGACATTTTAATCAAAATCGTTAGAGCCATTTTCAAGAAAATCAAAATTTTCCATGTAAAGGGTAGTTTAGGGTGGGGCCATTTTCTTCAAAATCTTCATGTTGCATCCCTGAAAGACATTAAACTTAAATACCAACTTTGGTTTTTAACTGACTTTTTGTTTTTGAGTTATGCTGTCCACAGGCTGACACACACACACGTGCGTGCACGGACCTTTCTCTAAAAATGCTTTTTTTTGGATTCAGGGGGTCTCAAAACATATATTTCCAGTGAAATCTCAACATAAAGTTTTTAGATGGAATACAATACTTCCCCTACTTACCAGTAGAGAAAGTAAAAAGGTATGCCTATTTGGAAACTGCATGATTGAAAGTGGATTTGTGATTTGACATTCCTTGCAGATCTAACAAGACACCTCAGTGTTCTTAGTTGTTCTTTCCAAGGCAAAGGGCAAATCATTACACAAATTTATGACCTTGTTCTGGCCTTCAAGCACAAACTCATATTATGGAAACAACAATTAAGCAACAAAAAACATCTCTCTTTCCAAAACTATCATCTACCTCCCAGCATTTGGAGTTTGCAGAGCTTGACCAATACACATTATTAAGTCATCTACTCAGTAAACTTGGAGTATGATTCCAAGAGATGGAATATTGGAATCTACAACTTTTCCATTATTTGTCACTCCTTTTACTGTGGATGTTGGGAATTCTTATACAGAGTTTCAATTGGAGTTTGTTGGCTTACAATATAATCAGGAAATGAAGGAGTTCTTTGTTCACAAAACAAACTTGACTGATTTTTACTTCAAATTTCCTCAGTCCATATTTCCATGGCTACACAGGCACACTGCTCACATATTAAAGCATATTTGGATCTATTACCTGTGAGTAGTTTTTTTCATTTATGAAGGAAGCCCTGTAAACCTGGTCACAGAAGCCAATTATTTGAAAACAATTTGAACAAAAGCAAAACATGCATTAAACTAAGGTTGAGCCTATCCTAAAATATTGTGACAAACTCCATTTCTGGCACCAGTGTGACAAATGGAAAGTCCAATTACCTTTTCCTGTCATTTTATTTCCTTTAAACTGAATCACAAAACACAGTTCTCTTTGTTTATTATTAACACAAATTACAATTAGTTATGATCTTGCAACTCACAGTTGTCTTATCATAATCTTGATACACACTTCACTGTCTCTCTTCACTCTCTTCATCTCACAAACAGCTGGCTTTGATGATATACTCACTCAACTCACTAAAACTGCTTCACTTCAAGCCTGTCTCACTGCTAACAGCTGTCTCATTCAACAATCAACAACTTCAAAGAACTCCCCTCTCTTGCTGCAGCATTTTATATAGGCAAGAATGAGGTAGCATGGAGTTTTCTCGAAATTCCCTTTTTTGTAAACAACCCTGTTTATTTTCTTGAGCAGCCTGGAATAATCTGTCTTACTTCCAGCCTGCATTATTATGTGTTTACTTGCTATGAAGTTGTGTGAGGTATCTTAACACCGAGTTTCCTTTTTGAGGTGCATGGCCACCCAGTGCGTGATGTGAGATAACTTGATCTTGGATGTCTTTTTGACTGTGGCTGCCAGCTGGTGACACACTATCTATTCCACCTTTACTTTTTAGGGAGCTTTCAATTTAATATGTTCTAAATATTGCATTTTTCTGAAATTGTGATTTCTGATTCATTGATCAGTTCCATGCAGTTCACACGCAAGCATTGTTGGCACAGGAAGTTTGTCAATGTGAACCAAGGCAAAATACAGTTTGCCTTGTTCATGCAGAGGGTTCACACCTGCAACCATGAAGGCAAGCCTAAACAAGCATTAGGATTAACAAGTAGCATTCTGCTTGACCGCAGCAGTTAGTGGGAGAAGAGTAAAGTGCTCTTAGAAGGTACATTTACTTTTCTGCAAATGACATCAACAAAAGACACTAGATGGCAGCAGAGCTTAAATTCTACACTGCTACCATGCAGTAGGATGGCAGCACTGGCAGTTAGGATGCTTGTAGACACTCTGTCATCTGCAGGGAGAGCAGTAAACTATTTCAAAGGAAATTGCTAGCAGATGACAGCACAGATATTTAATTATATAATATTTAGAAAAACAAACTGAAATATAGAGTATGGTAAGAAATGCCCAGAAAGACATAGTTTTAAATTTGAATCTTTAATTTCCAAAGGAGTATGATGTTATGGGAAATGTGAAATTGTTATTATTTTCCAAAGTATAGTAATTAAGCATACCAATGTAAGTTGTCCGTAAAGACTATGCATTGCTATATAATTTGACATGCTGCAGGTTTACTATTGTTGTACATGGATAATATAAATTTTTGGAGCTGAATTGGACTACTGTGTCTGATTCAGCACAGCAGAACTATTCACATATGTAACTTGATGCAGATTTTACTTGTATGAAAGGAGTGTAAGATTTAAAACACTGTTGTTCTTAAACTAGTCATACAGATGTCTGCATTCCTTGCAGTTTATCTTGTGCTTCAATATTGAGATTATTTTTACTTTGAAGTGGCAATGAATTTATTCATTTTCAATAAGGAAAACAGGAAAGACTGAGATTTAGCATTATGTAACATTATTCTTTGTTTACCATTCATTAATATAAAAACTACACTGATAAAAATATGCATTCCACAATAACATAAAAAAATGATATCCTACCATGTAGAGCATTTGGTTTTATGAGAAACGCCATACAATAAATTAACAATGTACTGAAAAATACTTTAAATACAAAGCAAAAACAAAAAGTGATTATTCTGATAACATTTAAATAAAGTATCAACTTTCACACTTGAATGAAGTGTCTTGCACTATTGTAACTTGATGCAAATTTAATAAACTATAAAATATTTTTAACTGCTGCTTGTACAATATCCAAATGATAAATTCCTTAAAATTAACTTGTGGTTGCTTATTGCTCTTTATTGAATATTTGTTTGCATGCAGCGATAACTTGCATCACCACTTTGGGGGTTTCCTGCTGCACATCATCAAACTTATGCTTGTAAGGCCTTTTACCTTACACTTGATGAGTATCACTACTCCTTTCCTTTGGCCTGTCCGGCTCAAAGGTGACTTCCGTGTTGATTCTGGACCAGGTAGCACATCCCAGGGTCAGTCCTACTCTCATGGTCAGCGTCCCACTTTGCTGAAATGTTACACGTATTTTAGAGTGCAATGGCAGAAAGAGGAAAAAAAGGTGCAGCAAGGTATATTGAAATAATACACTAGAATTTCTTACCTCTAACACCACTTCCTCACTGCTATGTTTCCTGCAAGTTTGTGACTTTGAATTATCTTACTCTTCTGTGATTTTTCTATAGTATCTCAAAGTTATCATCTGTGCAGCATTTTGCATACTGCACTCTCACACTCATGAATAAGGTGGTGTTATTTCCCATTCACTCACTTACTACAGTTATTCTGCTCATTCACTGTATTCATATTATTATACCTCACATCTAGAGTTCGCGAATCTTTTGACATCACATTACTAAAATCACGAGCTGCACATACTCTAGGCAGCGGAATTGTTAGAGTGCCACAAGAGCAGGTTGCCCAGCGTAGATCACCACAATATCTATCCATTTTTACGGATTTACCTGTGTGGTGTTACAGGTGTGTTGCTTTTTGCAAGCTTTTGTGTCTTTGTCAGATGATGGTGGTACTTGATTTCTCTCATTTGCTACTGACTGTGGAATGGGAATGTCACCGGGATGTCTGTCCATTCAAGAGCGCCCAGTGCTCAATACTGCACACTTGGCCAGCCTCTTGCGTGACCAGCAAGTGGGGCAGTGCAGTGGCGGTTAACAGCCCATGGCATCCTTGGGCAGATGGTAGATTTTGCGTCTTCTGGGAAGGGGGTTTTCATATTGCCCCAGTGTGTTGACAGCTGGTTGGGATGTGGTGCAAGTTTAGCACACATTGTGCGAACTCTCTCCCGCACAACGTCCACAATGTTTGGAATGCCGGAATGGGTATGAAGGATATGGAACGGCATTCCAGCATTCGAGAACAGATCGTACAGGTTCTCCTGTATGGTATATTTATTTGCACAGCGCCTAGCCGCTTAATGCGACTTTACCTGTGCTGTGTAGAAGATGTTTCTAATCGTTCTAGCTTTCGTATCTGTGGGCATGGTTTCTTCCTGCATACCTAAGTTTGGATGCAGGGAGGTTGGCAGGAATAGGTGAGTAAGTGTTAGAAGATGGGATAGGCATTACCGTTACCCAAGGGCGTCCTTAGGCAGGCGGTAACTTTTCCTTCTACGAGGTGCTCTGTGGTCGTATTGACCTAGTGCCCGTACCAGTTGGTTGGTGTGGGAACTCAGTTTGGCATGCATGGTTCGGGATCGCTCCCTCACCAAGTCCATGATGTAGTATAATCCGGAATGGTTGTGGAGGATGTAAGACGGGAATCTACGCCCGGCATCATATATTGTTCTTAACACCCTGTTCTGCACAGTCTGCAGTTTGCGTATGGTGGAGGGTGCCGCCGAGCAATCAATGGCGGGATGATTGCTCGGTAAATGCGTAATTTTAGGTAAGTGGGCATGGTGGAACGGAGGATAGTGTAGAGCTGTCTGAGTGCAGCGTAGCCGAATCCGGCCTTTGCGCGTACGTGTAGAGCGTATGTTAGTCCGCGGTCGAGAAGAACGCCAGGTATTTGGCGGAGTTTACCCATGGGATATTTCTCCGCCTGAGCCGAAGTGACCGTTCCGGCTGCCATTGGCGAACCTTACCAACGAGAAATGGGACGGGAATCTACGATCGGTATATACCTAAACCATCGTGAGCGCCCTGTTCTGCCTGCACGACTGGCAATCTGCAGATGGTTTGAGACACCGATCCCCAAACCTCGCACCTTACAGAATCAGGAGTGCACGATACATGCGCAATTTATGGTATATGGGCATGTTGGAGCGTAGAAGGGGATATTATTGTCCGAGGGAGGCGCGGCCCAGGCCTGTCTTAGCCCTGACATGTAGAGTGAAGGTGAATCCCCGGTCGAGTAGAACTCCGAGGTATTTAACGGAGTTCACCCAAGGGATTCTTCATCGTCCCAGCCTCAGATCCCTATCCGGCCTCCAGCTTCTGACCTTACTGACCTTACCTAGAAGCAGAGCTGAACTTTTCTGTAAACTAATGGCGATTATCCACTTCTCACTGCACCTGCCAATGGCATTAAGTTGTCTCTGCAAAAGAAAAACAAAACAAAAAAAAAAAAAAAAAAAATTTAAAAAAAAAATAAAATAAAAAAATAAAAAAAAAAATAATATCTGCCAGCTATGTCCAGATACCTAATTTCTTATATCTGGACGTAGTGTGCGGATATTTTCATTTATTTAAACTTATTTATTACAATTTTTTCACAATAGAATGTGCAGAAAACTAAATTAAACTAAAACTAAATAACAATAAGGAAAATTTGTGATATTGTCAAGTTGTCCCTAGTCTCTGGTAGGCTGTCCAAGTCTCATCAGGCTGTCGTTTTGGCCTCGTTCTTCTCCTTTCTGCTTACAGTTGGTTTGACAATCTTAACGATCGACGGGATGGTGCTACAACAGTCGCTGGAGGTGTATAAAAATTTCTTAGTTTTCTTTCTTGTTCAGTTTGTCTTAAAGATCTTTCTGCTATACTGATTTGAGTCGCTAACTCATTTAAAGCATTTAGATTTTCCTTATTCCTGACCATTTCCGATAAAGTGAGGTACATGAGCTTTTCCCTGTCCTATTTCACTGTATTTCTGACAGTTAAACATTACATGCTCAGGAGTATCTTCTGTATTGCATCTGGTGCACATTTCAGAGTTGATGATACTAAAACGTTTTAAGTAAGTGCCATATGGCCCATGGCCCATATAGTGTAATGCAGCTTGTAAGGGATTTAGGTGCTTTAGTCGTAACCTTTCTCGTATATTAGGGTAAAACATATAGGTGCGTCTCCCAGTTTGCAGGTTATCCCATTCTGACTGCCATAAGGATATTAACTCAACCCTTATTTGTCTTTTCATATAGCATCGTTTTCCTATTATATCTTCTATCTTTTGTTGATTGGTTTTCTTTAGCCAGTAGTAAGCACCATATAGGCGAACCTGTAGATCTATTGGCCAGGTACCAGTGGCCACAAGAAGAGCCATAGTAGAGGTCGTTCTTGCTGCTCCAGTAAAACGGAGAAGAATTTTCCTCTGGCATTTTCTGAGATCTGCGACGAGGTTTAATTTTTGCATACACTGTGCCCACGCTCCTGCTCCATATGTAATGATGGCAGTAAAGATACAATTATGATATGTTCTAATGGTAGTGAGAGGTAGTTTATATTGACGTTGGGCAATACTGGCAATCTTCATCATAATTTTACTGGCGTTGTTGCAGACCTGAGTGACATGTGTCTTGAAGTTGCCTTTCTCATCAAGCGTTATTCCAAGGTATTTAATATACTTGTGGCGTTGAATACGTTCTTCGTGTATTCGTATAACTGGGTTTCTTAATAATTTACCTTTAAATAGCAAATACGCAGATTTGTTAGCTGCAATTTGTAGTTTAACAGAGTTGCACCATTTATATACCTTCTGGGTCACATCAGAAGATTTTGTTTCCAGTTCCAGGCGGGTGTTTCCTTCTATTAATAAAAGCAGATCATCCGCATATGCTATAGTGGCATATATTTATGTGTCAACAACTAACTCATTAAGCAGAGGCTCCAAACCTATATCTCAGAATATTGGACCCAATATAGAATCTTGCGGGCATCCTTTCGTAATACCACGTGTAACGGTACTATTTGCCCCTGTGATGTTGACTCGGCGGTCTACACAATAGTTCTTCGGAATTCTATAAAGGCTTTTTGGGTATTCTTGTTGGCGCATGCGTTCAAAAAGTGCAGGCCACCAGAGGTTATCGAAAGCTCCAGCTATATGAAAGAAGAGACCCATCACATGGTTCTTTTTAGAGTTCTTAGCTGCAATTATGGCTTTAGTTATTGCATCCGTTGTTGACTTTCCAGATCTAAAACCATATTGAGTAGGATTAAGGTCTTTCAGGATCCTAAACTCTTGTATGCGTTTACATAGGAGTTTTTCTTGTACTTTACCCAAAAGGTTAAGTAGACAAATCGGTCTATAAGATTTTGGCAATGTAGGATCCTTATCGCCACCTTTATGTAAGATCGTGATACTGGCTTCTTTCCAGCAATAGGGAATACGGCCTTGCCATAGACATTCATTAAAGAGATCTGTTAGATATGGAGTTATTTCTGGTGCAATATGTATGAGTATTTCTGCATGTATTTGATCAGGTCCTGGAGCCTCCTTCTTTTTGTCTCTGCAGTGAAGAATAGCAGTAGCGATGGGTTTTGTTTTGGGCCAGTACGAGAACATCATCGGCATCTGGCACGTGATAGTATTGGGTTCGGCGGGGAAGTCAGACATGTGGGCGGCAAAGAGCAACGGTGACACCGTGGCAGTACACTGCCTTCCGGTGCTCCAGCCACTATGGGTCTGCTGAGGATAACTTTCCCTCCACTCGCACCCGGAAGGCGTGATCCCGGAGGAAGCTCTAGCTAGCTATCAGGGTGAGGTAGGGGAAGGGGAGGGAGGTCAGCCGCTCTGAGTTTGTAAGAGTGCCGCTTTCCAGTTTTGTTAATTAAATTATTTGCCTGTGCCGGTACATATGACCCGGCTTACAGGCTACAATTTACATTAATTACAATTAGCTATTATATGGTTTGTCTTTGTGGTTGCAGGAAAACCCACACGGTGACCACCATTCGGTCACAGAGGAGAGTTTTCATTGGTTTTAATTGTTTGTGATTGTTTTGAGTGTCTTCTTATATACAGGATGGAATAGAAGTCATTATATTCCTTCTAATATGTGCTTCATAGAAGCATTTAAAAAAAAAAAAAAAAAAAAAAAAAAAAAAAAAAAAAAAAAAAAAAAAAAGCTAATGGTCTTTTGTTCTTTGATCAGCCGATTTCGAAAGAAAAAATAAATGTATTTTGTTCTAAATTGGATGCGTAATTCCACAAGAATGTACGAAGATACCAGTTTGTTACTTGTAAGATGCGTAGAGTAACTGATTTGACATAGCTTTCGTAGTAACTATGGGACATCGCACAGGGTTTCGAAATAATTAATCACTTAAAAAACGTGAAGGAATACTCCGAGTGGCTCTTTCAGACGTCAAGTAATTTGACAACGTTGCGTTGAAGTTGGTCAGGGATTTGACCTGGTTTCTGGATGTAAACAGGTCAGTCGCTTGGAGGGTGGAGTAATGTTTTGGCAGATAACGCTTGCGATTGTCTCTCGCACATGGAAGGAGACGGTCACGAGACACGTGGTAGCAGTAGTGATGCGTGTCTGTTTGTGTACTGAACTAGTGAATGTGACATCCACACAATCTACTGTGTCGCCAGCTTGTTTTCGTCAAAATTATCTCTGTGGGAAATGGTCCAAGACAAAAACGTAAGATACAAAATGTGTTGCAAATAGCGAAATCTACCACTGGTTTAAATTAATGCAATGACTTCCCTTCCACCTGGTATGAATCCTTTGGACTTTTTCTTCTGGGGAGATATGAAAAGCAGGATCTACAAAACAGCAATTACTGACCTCGAATCTTTGAGAGAAAGCTTTTATCTGGCTGCGGAGGAAATACACAACAATGAGGGTGAATTTGCTAGAGTGCGACGTAATTGGCTAAGGTGCGAAGCTTGCAGGTGCGCAAATGATGGACATTTTGAGCAATACGTGTGAAGTGGGTGGAACACTTGGTTCACTGCTTATTCTTTTGCTACCGCGTTACAAATATAATTTGGTACATTTTGTAAAAGCCTACAAATGTACTTTTGTTTGTGTTTACAAGTCAGAGAGATGGTTTGGTTTATTAAATTACAGCAGTATCGACTACAAAACGATTTAGTTTAATGTTGAACGGAAGGATAACCAATATCCTTAGATTATGAGTTTAGGTTACACCGTGCGTTATTAGAGATTTCAGATGTACTTATTTATTACGACGTAGCAAACACGGCATGGTATGTCTTTATGTTTACACTCATGAGCCGCGCCGCTGCGGTAGCAGTAATGACTCGCATTTATGTGCTGATCTAGTGAACGTGACACCCACACAATTCGCAGCGTTGCCAGTTTGTCTCTTGTTTTCGACAAAACTATCTCCATCAATTAAATGTCTCTGGAGTAGGTTTTACAACACAAGAAGGCAGCTAATCGTTCAGTGTCGCACTGTCAGGTGATTAGTCCGAGACTTGAGAGATTTTTGTGGTAGATATTTAATCTTGAGAATGCTGATAACGAGCTGCTGAAAATGGACATTTCTGTACTCGGGCAGTAGTTTGAAAGACATTCTAAACCATTTTTTTGCCAGACTTTGCTTCAACACCGACTTATCAGCGTCTAATATTAGCATGCTTAACACCATATGGTCGCGAACCATACATTGCCTATCTCAAATTAATTTGAGATTTGGCTTGCCGCCCAGCCGCTGCGTCCCCCACCTCTGCCCACTACAGGCGTCATTGGTGGAGTGCAGTACTGGACGTGGCCAGCGCCCCGAACCCTTCCGGCCAGTTATGCGGCCTTCTCGACCTGGGGCCGCTACTTATCCATCAAGTAGCTCCTCAATTGATCCCCCGGGATCTAACGAGGCTGAGTGCACCCCGTTCCAGACCTCCCAGAGTGGGTGAAATCCCCATGCTGGTACCGGGGAACGAGCCCGGGTCCTCCGCGCCAGGGGCAAGCGCGCTATCAACTGCGCTACGGAGGCGGTCACCATATATATTATATATATTATACATACAGAGTGTCCCAAAATTCGACCGACAAATTTTGGGAGCTGATAACACTATTGCAAACACTTTTTGTTAAGGAAAGTTGTTTTGCTGCAGTGCTTCTTTTAAGCGCTAGACGAGTTAATGGGCGACTGAGCTTCGCTCGGCGTTTCTCGTCTCTGTTTTTGTGAATTTTTTTTTTTTTTGGGGGGGGGGGGAGGGAGAAGATACTTATTTAGATAAACCTGAAAGGTAAATGGTTAACTAATTCCGAGATACAAGAGATGTAGAAACACATACAAATATTTCATAAACACCATCATTTCAGCTGTAAAACGTCCACTGCTGAACACAGGCTTCTCCCATAGATATCCACCCAGTTTGACGTTTTCATCGAGCACTTGTTCCATTTTGGAGTTCAGTTCTTTGCTGCTGCAATTGACTCCAGGCCGTTAACACGTTGGCCGAGATCCTTCATCTTTCTGTCGAGTTCTTCCATGACTTCCTTAACCCTGGCCAGTCACTCGTTAGTATTCTTTGATAGATCTAGCTTCATATTGGACATTCCCATCTTCATCTTTTCCATTTCGGAGTTTACATTTTCAATTTGGCTTCCATTTTTGTTTCCATTTTGCCCATTTTTGTTTCCACATTTTCTATTCCACAGTTTACGTTTTACCAATTTGGTTTTCATATTTGTTTCCTCTGTCGCATTCTGGAATTCATTTCATTTCTCATTATGTCCATCTTGGCTAACATTTGTTTCATCAACTGCTCCATATCGTGCTTTTCGTTGCACTCCTGACACTAATTGTGATTACTTTACTTTTTTAACTATTTCTTTATTTTTTATTAAAACACCAAAGCGACACTAAGCAAAAGCACTGTTGAACAATAACAAATACCACAGGAAGAAAAGCTGGTTGATAAAGTCATATGAATGTACTACACATTTCAGTTCATATAGAAAATTACATGAATTGTTTGTAATTGTTTGTCGAAGCAGGAGTAGTGAAAGAAATGTGATTGTGTTTAGTAAAAGAAAAGTGAGTAGAAAAACCATGTGAATGTTATATGTTGTACTTATATTTCAAGTGTATGGACAAATGTATGGACTGTTTGTAGAAGAGGGAGTAATATGTTAGATAAAAGAAAAGGGAGTGGAGAAAACATGTGAGCGTAATACGTTGTGTGGTAAAATGGAAAAAACCTTTGCCATGAAAACAATTGGATATGTTACTTTTCATGGCTGTCGGTCAACTGTTTTGGAATTTACTTAGTCTTCAACATACGATATGTATAGGTGTTGTTATGTATGAAGTTGATAAACGATAGGGAATAACATGTGAATTGTTACGTAAAACAAAAGTGAGTAGAGAAAATAGTATGAATGTAATAGGTTGTATTTCTGTTTCAAACATATAGCAAATTGTATCAATTGTATGTTGAAGGGTGAGTAGCGAAAGAAGATTGTGTCTCGTAAAGAAAGAATTAGTAAAGGAAATCGTGTGAATGCAGATTTCCCAGTGTGGTTCAATTTGCTTAGGATAATGAGAGCCCAAGGTAACTAGAGAAAGATGAGAGCCATGCATATCCTACTGCTATGAGGGTAGCAGAGTAACTGATTTTTTCTCTCGCAAACGTTTGACCTTGCTGCGTATGCAGAAACTAGCAATCACATTCGCAATTCGTTGTCAGGGTGAGATACAGTATGCTGCCACACAGAGTTCACACAGACACAATGCCAAAGGAAAGGTTACGAATGTCCATAAGGTTATAAAAGTATATATTGAAATATGGGGAACATATTTTTTCTGTTGCTCATGAAAATCTTTTATTGCAAACCTTGCAATAAAACAATTGCCTTTGCTTATAGTAGATCAAGTAATGTGTGAAGGCATATCAAAGCATTGTATTATACACAAAATGTGAGGATGCACTGTTACAAGACCCACATCTATCAGATCAAACATTTAATGGCATTTATTTCTGCTGATATTGTCATATAAACTGCAGGATACAAAGTTGCATGTGATTTTAGAAAAGTACACTGGCAAACCAACTCCACATTGTATGATGTTACGTAAGCACTATGCACAAAAAATGTAATAAGTGCATTGATGGTATGAAAATGAACCTAAATGACTACAACATATGAGTTTCTGTGGATGAAAGAATGGATGGGTTACATAAACTGCATAACATTGCCAACGTCATTGCAAATGAAAGCAATACTTTAAGATACTCAGATGCAAACAGAAAGTGTGTAACAGATTTTACATATGTTTCAGCAGATATGGAACACAGCTTTTCTGCATATAAGCCAGTATTATTAGCAAGGAGACAATTTTCATTCAAAAACCTGAAAATGTGGGTTGTAATTCATAGATATAAAGAGGCAAATGCTTATCCATGTGCTCAGTGTATATTAATGTTTGCATTAATTATTTAATAAAGATTATTTAGTTATATAATTTAACAGAAATGCCATAAGCAGTATTGCAGAAATACAGTAAATATTCCGAGAAATGTGTAATTCATCTTGTATAGTCATTTGGACACTACTGGGTGGTGTCAGTGCCAGCCCTCATCACTACACCTTGACCTGTCTTATCCTATATGGTTTCTTCATGTTGCAACTCCGATGTCATGGCCCTAGTATTTATTAAAATTTTAAGTAATATATATAGCAATATGTAGATACTTTTTTTTAAATTGACTCATTACAAAACAAAGATGTGAATTCCCATTGAAACTGAAAATTGCCCTTGTCTGCACTGTTTCGATTATGATATTTAAAGTCATATCCTTCAGAGGTAGTCCATTAATATTAGCAAATGGAAAATAAAACTTAACATATATTACAACAATCAAAATCAATCTGTAATGAATATCTTAGGTTGCATTACTGTGCCTAAAAATATTGTATTTATGAATAAACTTATTTGTAATAATTATTTTACAGTGGCAACTATGAAGCGGCAGCCATTATTCAGACTCGGTCCCAAAACAGCTCTCTATGTGATGGTACTCTGTTTTTGCCTTGTGTCAATTCCACTTCTAGTTGGCTCATTATTTCCCTACCCTTTACATGCCTCATGCACAGTAGAATGGTAAGTAATCTTCTACTAATGACTGAAAAAGTAAGGCTAGTCTGTAGTTTAGCTTAACAATTATCTGTTAGCACAGCATATTTTAACAAGTTTTTACAGCTACAGCGCATGTGCTTACAAACTAAAATGGAACTTTATGGAACTTTATTGTCAATAGACTACTGACATAATTAAAATTACAACTATATATCTACAATTACAAATTTATAATTCATCCAGAATATACAATGATATATTTATTAAATAGCTCTTGAGCTGGCACTTAGCCTTGTCTATAAAAGTCAAAGTTATACCGTATGTTACAATGATGGACATTGTTGTTCCTTACGCTATCTTTTTCTAGTGCATATGTTATTTCTTTGTATACGTATAGTAAAAATATTTTATTTGTGCTTCCCTAAAATACCATCTGCATGGATCTCTAGAGCAGTGATTCCCAACCGGTGTGCCCTGGCACCCAAGGGTACCATGTGATTGACTAGGGGGTGCTGTGAGATATTGAGATAAACCAAAAAGGCCATGTAAGGTCTTGAAATAAAATAAGTCAAATTAATTACCCTCAAGCAGGACAGATGCTGATAGTGGTTGTTTCAGTTACATGAGTATCCAACAGATGAGATTACAGCCAAACCCTGTTGAGTATTCCCAAGACTGTTCACTTCCTCATGACATTCTTGAGACTTTGACACATCAATATATAAAAGTGTACACGTTCTTACACTGTCCCCAGTCAGCAGAAATCCTTTGACGAGTGTACACCTTCTTCAAGACTGAGCAGCAATGGGACACTCAAGGAGAAGGACTCCTAAGCACATCAAGTAAAGCAGCAACAGTGGGCATTGTGGAAGAGAAATCAACAGGATCAACAGCTTCTTCGCTGCTACGCAAACATAACTGTCCAGAGCAGCAGCCTGTCAGCCCCGCCTCCCTCTCAGGTGTAGGCCAGCCAACACACCATCACAGCAGCTTGGTAATCACAGGAATCCCACAGGATCTGCAGGCATGATATGTGCTTGCAGCAGCGGAACAACAGTGGCCTTAAGTGATGAGGGCTACTCACATCCACTCAGCACTTGTCAGAGTAGAGATAGGCAGCCACACCAATCTGGAAGCTACCTTGGCATCAACCCTGCCCTTGTTAGTGCAGACACTGTGCATCAAGGCTAGTAAACAGGATTGCCTAGCTCCATACCATTGCTGCTGTGCTTACAGGTGCTTAGAGAACAACTTCACAGCCCCATCAAAGTGCCACTATTGTGGTGCTTCAAACCTCACTTTGGCCAGCCAGCAACACCACCTCCAACGCCACTGCTGCTGTGCCAACTATGGAGGAACTGGCCACATCACTGGCCAGGTGCTCCGCCCCTGCATCCTTGCAGGAAGACATCGCCTGTTCCACTATTGCAATCATTATGTCAGCCGCCACAGTCACTCACACCATCACAGAGAGGATGCAATACCTCATGCCAACTAAGCTCAATCTAGCTGGAATGTGGAGAGCCCTTGAAACCAAGCTAGATGAGCACCTCCAGTTGCTCCGAAGGCTAGTCAATGAAGAGGTGGCAGCTCTTCAGATGATGCTGCAGGAATAATCTCTGGCAGGCACAATGCCCACATGTTATGGGCATCCTACAACACCTCCGGTGCCTCACAGCCATGGACAATGGAGACAACAGTAACCCAAAAAATTCTCATAAATCTACACTCACTACTTCCTTTCATTACCACTCCAAATTCCCAAGGGTGTAATCAGAGCTGGGTCATGACTTCATCCTTGCACCCACTTTCACCTGGCTTAGGTCCAGTGGCCAGCCGATATACTTTCGCCTTGAATCCACAGGTACATTAGCAGTACTGCTACATCTTTCCTCACTGAATTGTCTGCAGTGGATGTTTTTTGTGGGTAGCACTTTTGGGCAAAGTCTACAGTCCTCACTGTGCCATCCCAGCACAGTACAACTCCATAAATGGTGTTTCCTCCACTCAAAAAGAAAAAACATCGCTTTCAGTGCATGTACATATGCCAGTGCCATCACATTACAAAATGCATCTGCGAGGTATGCTGGGGTTATGACTTGGGCTACCACTAGGCCTACCAGATCTGGACAATAAGGGGTTGACATAAAAGCTTGCAGAAAAAATGACAGCATCTACCATATCACATGGGTAAATCCATATTAAACAGATAGGTACCATGATGATTTACCCTCCTTGAACGACATAAAACTAAACTATGTTAAGTAGATTTTCCGGGCTTATGGGCCGTGGTCGAGTTGGATTACCTTCCTCCGACGTTTTGCTGAAAACTGCGTCCAGCATCTTCAGGGTCAACCTGTGTTATTTTGGTCTAAATTAGCAGCTGCACATAAACTAAAGTTCACTGCAAACTTTCATATTCATCTTTGTTTGTTATTAGTGTCCTTGGTAACATACATTTTCCCGATCGCTCATTCTCATGAATACCAACATGAGATTATCGATCTCAAATTATATTTTTTTTTTCAAATGCCGGCAAATGGGATGTCTCTGATCCTGGTATAAAAGAGAAAGCTTTCCGTGTCTCAGGCTTTCTTCTCCCTCTTATTAGAGCCGGGAGCCAAGTTTTGCTTATCTGCTGTCTCTCTTCTTTTATACCAGGATCAGAGACATCCCATTTGCCGGCATTTGAAAAAAAAAAAAAAAAATATATATATATAATTTGAGATCGATAATCTCATGCTGGTATTCATGAGAACGAGCGATCATGAAAATGTATGTTACCAAGGACACTAATAACAAACAAAGATGAATATGAAAGTTTGCAGTGAACTTTTGTTTATGTGCAGCCGCTAATTTAGACCAAAATAACAGAGGTTGACCCTGAAGATGCTGGACGCAGTTTTCAGCGAAACGTCGGAGGAAGGTAATCCAACTCGACCACGGCCCACAAGCCCGGAAAATCTACTTAACATAGTTGATAATGCCGGCCGTGAAAGCCTCAGCACTTGTATGACATAAAGCTTAAATACCAACTTTGATTTTTAACAGACTTATCGTTTTTAAATTATGCTATTCACAGACTGAGAGACATACTGACACACAGACACACACATACACACACACACACACACACACAAACAAACCTTTTTCTAAGTGTGTCTTTTGGATTCAGGGGCCTCAAAACATATATTTCTGGTGAAATCTTGACATCGAATTTTTGGGTGGAATACAATACTTCCTCTTCTTACTATACATGTACATATGTACATAATTTACAATTATCGTAACACAGCATAGTTAGTACCAATAAACATAAATTTGTAGGAATCAAATTGGATGAAAAGTTGACATAGAACGCTTACAGGTATTTGTGGGGAAAATAAGCAAATCACTATATCTGTTAAAAGCTTTATTTATCTTAATAATACTACAAGTTCTTCAAACACTGACTAGTTTCAAGTTGTATCCAACTTATTTTCAAAGCTATCCAAACAAGTTACTACGTGGAAAGATAATAAATTGTGATGCTCAGGTATACACCATGTAATTCAAAATGTACGTGAAGTGGAATGTGAGAAAAACCATTATGAGAAACGAAAAATTGTGTGTTTTCCTTAATAAAATTCAGATTGGGGAGGTATAAGAATTGTATCAATCAATCTACTCAATACATTTCCATTTTCTCTAATCTTTTCATTATGCAAATGGTTATCACTTTTTTTCTGTTTTTTTGTGATAGTTCAATTAATGATCTGTATGTTAAGTGTTGAAAGCTTTTAAAGCTGTAAAAGATTTTATATGTGTTGTTAATCTCTTATGTCTATCCAAAGCCGAGATTAAATATGCTAAATTTGCAAAACTCGTATTCCTGGGCATTTTCTCAGTTGAAAACAACAAGCATGGCCAGATATAAAGTTTAATTTGCATGAACCAGTCAGCCACATGTACTTATCATAATCATTTATATTAAAATATCTTGTAAGCATTCTTATTTCTTTTGCTTCTGTTCACACTGAAAGTATGGAAGAGCTAGAGTAGGCCTTTCCTGTTTTACTATCACTAATTTATCCTTGTATTTAAACTGCAAGTATGGTCGTTTCCAGTGGCAGCTCATGGACGTTGAATACAGGGGTGCTGCATACAAAGATTATAAGAACTGTTAACACTGCATCTTAACTTATTGTAGATTAGCTCCATGCGCCTCCTCTTGTAGGTCGTGAACTTCTGAATCACGTTATTGAAGTTCAGAATGTTGTTTATTATAGATTTCTCAATAGATAGCATAGCTAACACAGTCAATCTCTCTTCTCCCATTGTATTTCTGAGGTAGAAGTTTACCATTTTCAAACATGAGAAGCACCGTTTTGGTTCGGAAGTTGTCATTGGTATAGTGACAGCTATGCACAGTAATTTTACGACTTCTGAGAATGAGGCTTGTAAGTTCTGAGATAGAAGAAACTGCAAGAGCTTTAACAGCGCCACCAATGTTTCTAGATTCTGGTCTCTGGTACAATACAGTGAGTTCCGTTTTCGGTCTGTCTTTCTCGAGCACTGGGAAAAGTATCACACACATATTTAGGTCACTTTCAGGAAAAGTTTGATAATTTTCAAATTTGTCTTCACATAGAATAGAAGATACTACCGGATGGTCCGTGAACTGGAATTGGATGTTGGTTTGTGATATAATGAGATCACACACTTATTTTGCAGCTGCAGCCCATGTCTGATTGCCATCAAACTTGCGACGTTTGGTGGAGTTTTCGTCTTCGCATTCCTCTCTACTCACCTCTACATTGTTCCATACAGTCTGTACGGCATGCCGAAAACTTGATATCCAGTCTTGTGCCTTAAAAACATCTAACTGGCAATGTTGCAGTTAGTTGTATAAAATGTCTACATGAGACATCAGTAAATGGAAAAACGGTGAGCCAAAAGTTGAATTCAGAATCTTCAAGAAAACGTATTAGCGCACTTGCCTCATTTATTATAATGTTGTTTGATGTTTCAGATTCCATTATAGTCTGAAAACGTTTCAGTAATGACTCTTTCTTCTCATAGACTACATTTACTATTCTTGTTTTAAAATTCCATCTTGTAGCCCCAGCTGACGGAACTTTCTTTGAAACACATGCAACTAATACAGACTGCCTATATGGAGATCATGAGAAGAAAACTGGAATACTTGACAAGTTAGCAAAAAATATCCGTGCCCTTGTATTTTGTTTAGCTGCTTTTTCCATTATCAAATTGAATTGATGAGCGTAACAATGTACAAAATATGTATATTTGTAGCAGCCCCTGATTTTTGCTTGTACCCTATTTAATACATCACTCATCACAGCTGCTCCATTGTAACTCTGTCCAATCAGTTATCTTTCTTGGTTTTTAGAATTACAACTGCGAAAGCATGCACTCCGATATTTAATTGGCATCTTGACCAGTTGCGTTGAAGAAATGGTAGAATCTCTCGATGGCTTTTCCTTCTTTGTTACAATTACGAAGAACGATCACAACCAGAAATATTTCTGAGATGTCTGTGGTTTCATCGGCAAGAATAGAGACAAATTCAGTTTCTTCAACCACAGATAACATTTCCTCTCTGCATACTTCTAGCGTACATTCAAGGAACTCATTTTGAATCATCTTTGATAAGGCTTTAAAAGACGAAGAACTCTCCAAATGTGACTTAAAAAATGAATCAATTTCACCCATATATTTGATCAAGTTGAGAAATATACCTTGATTGTCGGAATCTGCATTTTCATTATACCCTCTTAATGCCAACTCATTGATTCCATAAAACCTAATACAATTGATAATTCTTGACAACACCTCTCTGTTTTTCCTTTCCTCGTTATTGTGGCATTCAATGGCTTCTTTATGAGCTGAACTAAAACTCTCTTCCCAACATAGCCAAGTTCACAATGTTGTTTAAATGTTTCTCAGATTTTGCAAGTCTTTTTTTCAAAATCTTTTCAAGCAGTTCTCTAAGATCGGTTACACCTTTCTAAGTCCAACTAGAGTCCGCACCAAACAAAATACATGGGAAACAAAATAATGCATTTTTAATATCACAGCCTGACAACCATTCAAACTTTTTTACACTTTGCTGTTAAAACTCATCGTATATTCTTTTTCTCAGCTTTTAGATGATTGTTTAATATCTAGCATGGGTGTAGGAATTCCGCGATGTTTAATTTCATATTTCTCCTGTAATGTTAATGTTCTGAAGTGAATATACTGCAAATATTGTTTGGAATTAGTCATTCATTGTTGGCGACACTATCGTAGTTACTACACGCACTTAGAACATACGAAACAGCACTCTAACTACCCACTCCCAATATCTCCAAGCATTGAGAGCTGCATGTTTTGCAGGTCATTCCAAAGGTAATGCAGGGGTTCTGGAGGGGAAGGAAACTGAAGGAATGTGGGTGGGGAGTCAACTCTTTTAGCCTGGCAGCGCCAGGGGAGGAAATGGTTTTGCCAATTGCATGGGAGGAAGTAGCTGCTGTAAGCAGTACATCGATACTAATCGACTGCATTTAATTTGATGAGCGCAACATTTAAAACTATTTTAAAAGCGGAATACGAATCTGTATTACAAAACATAAGGTGAGTCCTTGAGTCAGAGACACCTGGGGGTGCTGCAGCACTGCAGGCCCTCATCACCAGCCGCCACTGGTTGTTTCACTAATTGTTTTACTACATGCTGTCCATCAATTTCGAAGCATTAGCACTAGCAACTGTCTTGGTACACTGTGCACTATGAAATAAATAATACTAATGCACCTATTGAGAACCATAACAATAGCACAATTAAAAATGCATTCTTTCTTCATTTAACTCCACTCCACATACTATTGCTATGCAGCCACTCCTGTCCACATGGCACATTTCGGAGACGCACATGTGAGTATAAGTGATACAGGATTCTGAAGCCTTGGCATACTTATTACTGCATTATGCCACCTCATCTGTCTCTGTTCACATCATAGTGAAGGCTGCAGCAGCAAGCATCTGAAGCCATACTCAGTGGTAGAGAATGAGAAATATTCCATCCTACGTGCTAATTCTTCAATATAGCACAATGGCTATATTGTAATTATTATTATTATTACTTATTAATTTTAAGTTTACTTTAGATATGGGCTTTGGTGATTGCTTTCACAGCCTACAATATATGCCACTGATGTACATCATTTACATTTCTTAGATTGAACTTGATTAATGCAGCCTAGGATAAGTTGCTTTTGAGATTATTTTATCTAAAACATTTAAAGGTGTATCAATAATGTTCATCATAGTTACATTCAATTCCTCAGTCGTAGAACCCCAGCAGACAGTAGTTGTATCATCCACATTGGAAATAGTTTTTCTTTAGTATATCATAGAAATATCATTCATATATAGAATAAATGCAAGGGTTGGAACTTTAATAGTGGCAGCTATTTATTTATTCACTACTGTGTCCTCTATGTGATCTCCACAAGGAAATGGACCGAGACCACCTTCAAATATGCCTGGCCACTTCTAGCACCCCATCCATCAGTGAAAAATATTGGAGAGCAAGAAGATTAATGACTTCATTGTCAGAAATCCAGCATTAGCTAACAACAACAACAACATTTATTTACAACTGATTCAAAAGAGATACATATTACTAAGCTTTACTGTCATTCAAAGTAATCATCAGTGTTGTGTATAACCTGTTGATAGCGACGCGGAAGTTGTAATATAACCTCAGCAATGCCGGTTCTGTTGATAGTTTGAATGGAGCAGTCTACACCTTGGCATCCTTTGTTGAAGGCATTTACCCACCATGCCACTGTTTAGTAAGGCAATGTAGATTCTCTGCAAGCTTCTTGAAGACCTTGATGACACTGTCATGCTGCACGACCTCTGGCACATTGAATCTTTATCCAGTTCTGTTGCTCCTGCTTTGAAAATATCATGACATTACATTAAACTCTAGCTTATACAAGACTCTGTTTTTCTCCCTATTATGTTTCATGCCATTGCACATGCATGTGATATGGTAAGGGAAAGCCCATTTGCTCAGAGGTAAGGTAGGTGTGTAAACTAATGTGTGCCATCAGTGACAATATTACATTCCATTGCATAGCGACTCCGCAGCAGTGTTGCCACTATCTAAGTTCCAACCCTCATAGAAGAGGATCCAGTACTGAACCTTGAGGAACTCCATACTTGACAGTTTTGAATTTGGATGTAACTTTTGTTGTTAAATTTCCCTGTTGTGATATATTTGTGTTGTTTTCTTCCAATAAGGTATGAGCTGATTAAATCTTTAGTTAGTCCCCTAATCCCATATATTTCTAGCTTATCCAATAAAATATTGTGATCTACACATCTGAGTGATTATATGAGGTCTAAAAATAGAAATATAAACATCATAATTAAATTAAGCCATAAACAATTGATAATTCAACTTTTCAATTGGAGAGAAAGAGGAGAGAGAGAGAAAGAGGAGAACACAGACTCTCCAAGTGAAGAGTTGACAAAGTTCTACTTAGCACTGCATTTGCTTCACCTGGCATCCTTGTGAACAACCTTTAATTTCATTGTCATCAGCCATATTCTTGTCATTAGTACATCAGTAATATACTGCTGTTTGTGAAAATTACAACACCAAGAGAGAATTTCCCAAATAACTCCAAACTTGGTGGAAGTGTAGAAGAATGTGCAAGCAATAAGTGATTAGGTTTCCAGAGAGATGCGATAACACGTAGGCCAAGCAGAGCCCTATCGTGTCGGTCTGACAAGGTCAGTGTTGCACCCAGTGTAATTAATGCAGAGCTATCAAACAAGGTGGAATCACTAAAGTGAGTGCCAGTAAGCCTCAAAAATGTCAAAGGGGGCTACATCGGTATGTGAGTTTGGACAAGCAGATTATCGGTCTTTGGGAAGCGACATTTTGCCTCATACAAGGCATTCTGCTATGACAGTGATGCATGTAGACAGATGAAGCTTGTAGCAGCAAAGAGCAGGTACTGGACCACAAAATATGACCACCATCTTGTCTGCATGGCCATAACGGACTGTAAAGCTTCATGCACAGTGTTGGCACAACACTGGAGTAGTGCAATAGGTGGGAACTTCTCTGCATCAATGGTTTGTTGCCATATACTGCATGTTGGACTGGCTGCATGCATACCATTATGTCGACTTCCATTGTCCAGAAACCAAAGGCTCCTCTGACTGCAATGGGCATGTGAATACTGCCACCAGTGTGCTGAGTGGCAAAATGTAGTCTTTTCAGATGAGTCCCACTTCAACGTGTCCTACAGTGATGGTTGCATATGAGTCTGGCAGTACCATGGTGAGCGCAACCTGGAGGGCTGCATTGCTCAGTGGCATGGTGGACAAATACCAGGTATGATGGTTTGGGGCACTGTTGGTTACACAACTGATCTTACCTCCTATGAATTGAGGGTACTTTGAACAGCAACTGGTACCTAATGGTGGTTGTAGAACTCGAGGTACTATCGTGCTTCAGGTATCTCACAGGCCACATTTCAGCAGGACAATGCCCGGCCACATATTGCGAGGAATGTACAAGCCTTCTTCAAAGAACAACAGGTACTGTTGCTTCCCTGGCCTGCATGTATGTTATGTCTGGGATATGGTTGGTCAGCACCTGGTGCATCACGATTCCTCTAGTAACCAGTGTCACAGATTTGTAGGCTTGAATACAAACTGTATGGAGCGAAATCTCTCAGGAACTTATTCAGAACCTTTTTGATTCAATGCCACAGTGTAGGCATGGAGCCCTCACAATATACTGAATATTGGGGTTCAAAGGTCATGTATAGATTTGAAAAGTTTTTCATTTGTTACTTGTCATGTACCTATCTGTGATATTAAATTCATTGGATTAATGTGTTTTCTTTTTGGTGTTGCAACTTTTACAAATGCCAACAAATAAAATGTTTCAGATAGCTTAGCAATCAAGTATGGGAGCATAAGCTCCTGTAACATGTTTTCCTTTTTTAAAAATAAAAAAAATGTAGTGTCAAAAATTGACTCAATATAAACAACGCTTAATGCACATTAAGTTGAGGCGGCACCGTGGCTGAGCGGTTAGCGCACTCGCCTACCACCTAGGCGGCCCGGGTTCGATCCCAGGGACCCGCATGTGGTATTCGTGGTGGACGAAGTGGCGTCAGGGCGGGTTATCTCCGGGTACTCCGGTTTCCACCGCCATCTCATTCCACCGGTGCTCCATCTTCTTGTTTCATCAGTGTCACCGCCTGCGGTGTCGTAGTAGTAAAAGCGGGCGTTAAACACTACAACAACAACAACATTAAGTTGAAAATATATGTTGATAATATCTAGCATTTTAAATTCCACCTATGAATATATGGGTTAATAAGAGAAAACAATTATTATTTTTATTTGTGTCAACAAACTTACTGTTGGTGTTTTTAAACACACAAGCCGTGTGTGGGCAAAGTTTAAGAGGTAGAACTGGAACTTAAAAATCCCAGTTGTGGCATTGAATTTTTAAGTTCCAGTTCTACCTCTTAAAGAGAAAACAAATTTAGAGACTAAACGCTTCACTTACCATAGTAATTGCTGCAAGTTATAAGGAACATGGAATAGTTTTGGTCCCTCAAAATAAATTAAATGTGCAAATCAAGGAAAAACTGAAGCTATTAACAGTGAAGCAGCAGAATCTAAAATAAGAACATATTAGAAACTAAAAGCTTCACTTATCTTAGTCATATTATATGTTCTTCCAACGCTGACTAGTTTTAAGTTGTATCCAAATTATTTTCAAAACTATCCAAACAAGTAACTTTGGATGGAAGAACTTATAATAATACTAAGATAAGTGAAGCTTTTAGTTTCTAATTTGTTCTTATTTTAGTTAAGGTACAAAATTTACTGTATTTTTCTAAAAGGGGTAAAATTCTAATTATAAAAAAATCTGGCATTTAGCTGTTTGGATTGTGACATTGGCATCATTTGGAAACCAGAATGAAGGAGCATTTTAGAAATATTAAATATAAACAGATTGATAAATCAGCTGTGGCACATCATTTTTGATAATTTGATCACAAAATAAACCCAGAGGTTAAATTATATACCCCTGTCCAACAGCCCTAAGTGAACCAAGGCTTACTTCCCAGTCGCTGCATTCCCCACCTCCCCATTACAACCGTCATGAGTGGGGTGCAGTATTGGAGGGTGGGATGTAGTCAGTGCCCTGAGCCCTCCCATCCAGTTATATGGTCTTAACGACCTGGGGCTGCTACTTCTTTATTCAAGTAGCTCCTCAATTGGCCCCTCAGGGACCTAATGAGCATGAGTGCACTCTGGACCAGACCTCCTAGCAGGAGAAAAATCCCCACACTGGTAGCAGTAATCGAACCCAGGCCCTCCACGCTAGAGGCAGGTGTGCTACCACTGCACTATGGAGACTGTCAGCTAAATTATTAAAATAATTAAATGGACTGATAGATTTAATGGCTTGGGAGAAGATATTTATTTTAAAAAACAGGGACCACATTATGAATTTTGAAATACCACCGATAGATTGTATTTATAGGTTTGTTTTGTTTTCAGAGGTTGACAACACATAAATATATTAAGTGGTTGAGCATCTGTAACTATGGTAACTGTTTTCAATAGAGCTTTGAAAATGTGGTAAGCGCATCATGCAAATATGTTAGCAGCATATTCATTCAAGAACTTGCAGCACTTACTAAGATAAGTGAAGCTTTCAGTCTCTAAATTTGTTTTAATTGGCCCATTTTAAAATTATTTTTGCCATCTCGGGGAAAAAAATAAAATCTGAAGCAGTCTTGTAATTCACTTTGTTCCTTAGCCATCTAAAGGGATTCAAAGCAAACAAATACATAGTAGTGTGGCTCGGAGAGTAAACATATCTTCTCTTAGACTCCTTTTTGCACTTTTATGGGTTCTAAAATACAAATAGCCTTTCCTGACTTCAGTTTCTGTTTATTTGCAGTATTTTCATATTCAGTGCAAGAGTTTTCAGCCACGTCAACAGAATCACGTTTACAATTTCTCTATCAAATACATTTTCAGTTACTATTCACTATCTACGTTAATTTCATCATTACTGGTATCTTCATTCAATCTTTTAAGCACTTGAATTTCAAAATCAGGTTCTTTGAGTGTCACTCTACTGGATGGAGTAGTACAATTTGCCATTACAAACAATATTGCTCCTGACAGAAAAAATCAGGCAACTGGTGACATGATGTCTGTTACATGTAACTTAGATGTTGCTATTCTCTTGGTCAGTAAACAACTTAATGGAATACCTAGAGTAAGCCAAAGGTGCTGAGGTACTGCAAGCCTCAGAAGTCGAACATCTCATATACAATGCAGGATAGCATTTCTTAACTTGCACAATGTCTGACAGACATCTTATCACCAGTTGAGGGTTAACGTACATCAATATGATATGTTAGGTACAACATGTTAGGTATGTTTAAATGAAAAGAATTTGCCAATTTCATTGAGAGATTCTGAGTAAGAATTACTTCCCTCTTTAATTTCAGGAATGTTACAATGAATTGTCATAATGTGCGTATGGCTCTGTTACAAGAAATTAAAGATGTGGCTCCCTGTAATGACTGCATGAGTTTCTATCAGGTAAGTTCCAGTACATTAATGTTTGATCCATAAGCTGGAATTTCCATCATGCATTAAATAATGACAGTTGAAATGTTCTTGCATAACTCATCTTTGGCATCAAGTACTACTGAAAATTGTTTTATGGAATATTTCACATAATTTTATAACAACTACAAGATGTGAACATAACTGAACCCATCATTAAAAAATTTGATGTGTTGCACTCGCATGACTTTCTCTACTCTTGTACTATTCTTACAAACTTTTATTACTATATCTTCTTTGTAGCTTGTTTTGAAGATGCAACTATTGCCAGGTTAATGTATTATCACAATTCATAATGAACTTGCATTGTTTTCCTGCATTGTTATTAAAATTGCTATACAAAGGACATAAGAGATGTTACTAAGATCTAGATAGTACCAGCAATAAACACAACTTTGTCAGTGTTGAACTTAGGATCATTAAGATACTCCATATATTTATTCTATGATGTAAAACTACAACTGGAGCACACTGCAACTTTTCATTGTAACAACCTGAAGCTGCAGGAATCAAGTATCTTGAATGAATGGATGTAAAATGCACCATAATCACAGCTTTAAAATCTATGCTTACTGAGCAGACAGGTGCCACCAAGAACATTCAAGACACTTAACCATTGAAATGATTGAGTGAAAGAGCTCAAGTAATTCAGGAACTTGTGAAGTTTTAACCACTGTGTGAAAGTGAACCATACCATGTATATAATGATTTGTAGTGCACTGAGGTAATGTAGCAAATAAGCAAGTGTTATCTAGAGATAAAATTATGCAGAAGAATCACTAGTTCTAATTGAAATGTTATTTTCTATTACCCAACAGTTGAGAATGAAGTCAATTAATCTTCATTAACATTTTTCATAATCATTTTGTACATTGGGAACTGATGGACATTTTTGAAGATGATTATAGTCCATTTTTTCATTTAGACTGCATAATGGACAAACTGGGACTCATATATTCTGATTCTATGTAAATGTTTAGCTACACAATCATGTCCTGTTAATAAACAAAGGGCTGCAGTTACTATTTTCCCAGATAGATTTGGTATTACTTTGGATTCTGGTCAAGAACTTCCCATTTTTACTTTCTCTACTGGTAAGTAGGGGAATTATTGTATTCCACCCAAAAATTTGATGTCAAGATTTTGCCGGAAATATATGTTTTGAGACCCCCTGAATCCAAAAAAAAGCATTTTTAGAAAAAGGTCTGGGTGTGTGTGTGTATGTGTGTGTGTGTGTGTGTGTGTGTGTGTGTGTGTGTGTGTGTGTGTGTGTGTGTGTGTGTGTGTCTGTGACTGTGTCTGTGTGTCAGTCTGTGGACAGCATAACTCAAAAACAAAAAGTAGGTTAAAAACCAAAGTTGGTATTTAAGTTTAATGGCTTTTGAGGATGCCACATGAAGATTTTGAAGAAAATAGCCTCACCCTAAACTACCCTTTAGATGGAAAATTTTTCAAAAAGTTTGATTTTCTTGAAAATGGCTCTATTGATTTTGATTAACATGTCATATGTTTGAGATATTTTTATGATAAATGAAATGTATATTTTGAATTTTCTGGCTGTAGCCCCTGTAGTTGCATTTACTCTGGACGACTTTTGCATAACTGCTAAACCATTAGAGATAGACCAAATTATAGTACTATACAAAAATGTAGATCTTGCTAAAATACACAATTTATGCCCAAATAAATTTTCTTGTAGGTTGAACCATTTTGGAGATGGGTCAATCCACGTCAAATCGCACACCCGTAAAACACGACTTTTTTGCAGGAGGTTCACAATTTTTTTTATGAATAATAGACATCAAATAAGAAGACCTGTATTTTTTTATTTCCGTATTTTTAAATCATTTGCTTAGTTTTGGCTATTAGAAAGTAAGCAATTTCTGTGCGCACCGTAATATAAGATCACTTGTTACTCTAAGGCCATATAGAGTTGAGAGTTGGGGTTTGGTGCACTGGAAAGGGTAAATACAACACTTTTAACAACTTTCGATCAATCATTATTACTAGGGCTAGGAAGTTCATGCATTTGCATGTTTTTTCATAGGGGTTAAAAATGTATGCTTTTACATTATGTGGACGAATTATGGAATTTTAAGTTATTTGGACATGATTTTAGGGTGCATATAACTGCATATTTTCTTGATTTTGATAAATGCATATTATTTAAATACTATGGCCTTTATATAGCATATTTTAATGATTTTTATGATTTTTTTTTCCACCTGGATAATATTTTTCATATTGGTAGTGTTGCATATGATGATGTAACTCGCGAGGTGACAAGAAGCAACGCTGAGTCATGTTGTTATGCAGTGAATCACCTGTTTCCATCCTTTCATTATATGTATGTGCGTAGAGAATAATCAGTGTGTTATCTGAGAGGTTTATATTAACAAAGATAAAGAGCAGGTCAACGTTTTGAGCAGCATGATTATAGCAACGCTTTCAGCTGCATGGTCTTCAAACGTAACAGTGTTGTGAACTGGTTCCCTCCAAATTAAATTAGGCATATAAAATGTTAAAAAGCTCTTCAAATGCCAAAAATAAAACCAACTTAGAGTGCTAGATTAATTAATTTACAGAAAGTTTTCGGGTAATTTAATATCTACAGATAGTAGGACAATGTTTTGTGGAGCGTGTGACAAAAATATAGGGAGGGAGAAAAGATTTCAAATAATTCAGCACATAAACACAGCAAAACATGAGGAGAATTTAATCAGAAAACTCGCATACAAATAACCTGTTCTAAAACAATTAGTAGAGTGTATAGGAAGTAGGGTTACTGAATTTTCCCATGACTTGTGCTAAGTATTTTAGCTGCTGATATTCCCTTGTTCAAAATTAATAATCCGATATTTAAAAACTTTCTTGCCAAGTGTACTCAACAACATGTGCCTGAAGAAAGTACACTGTGTAAGACTTGTGTAGGGCATTGTTACAATAACATATTGTCAAAGATACAAAATGAATTAGCGGATCAGTTTGTGTGGTTGTCTGTTGATGAAACCTCTGATTCTGAACGCTGTTCTATTGCTAATATAATCATGGGTGCCTTAAATAATGAACAAAAGACTAGAGCTTATCTCCTTAATGTGTGCAAATTGTCGGCCACTGAGAATGTAACTATTAGCTGTTTGTGATGGACTCTTTGAAATTACAATGCCCATGTGGAATCGAATACAACTGGTTACTTTTATTTGCTACCGATGCAGGTCCTTATATGGTGAAATCAGGACAAATGCTGAAAGGTATTTTTCCAACTTAATTTATATAACTTGTTAGGCACACACACTTTATCGAATTTGTGAAACAATATGTGATTCTTTCCCAATGGTAGGTAGATTTGTGTCCAGTACAAAGAGAATTTTTGTTAAATCTCCTAAAAGTGTTAAGTTGTTTAAATCAACAGCATCTAATATCCGACTTCCTCCTGCAACGGTGCTAACTCGATGGGGAACATAATCGATGCAGTTTTATATTATGCTGAGCACATAGAAATAATCAAAGAGGTTGTTAATTCATTGGACACGAACGGTGCTTCATCAACACAAACTGTGCAAAATATTATGTCAGGCACTGGGTTAAAGAAGGATCTTAGGTTCATATCTGCCCATTTTGCTTTCTTACCAACAGCCATAACAGCATTGGAAGCTGTAGGACCTCCTTTGCATAAATCACTTACTGTGCTTGAGAAAAACAATATGTGGTCTAAGTTCGGCTTCTGGTAGCTTAGGACAAAGGTGAAAGAGAAAGTGAACTATGTAATTTCAAAAAATTGTGGTTAATAACAAATGTGCGATATTCGAGACATCCTCGAAAGAAAACCATCTGTCACACCAAGAGAGTTGACTCTCTCTATGAAACAGTTAACATCATTTAAATATGCCCCTATAACATCTTGTGACGTGTAAAGAAGTTTTTCACGTTACAAAAGTGTTTTGCCAGACAATAGACAACATTTTACTGTTGAAAATTTGTGTAGTGGTGGTTGTGAACTGCAATTTAGCAGTTAATACTAGCAGCAGGACCACTTCTGGTTCAACCTCTAAGGAATAAGGTAACTTTATTATTTACACTAACTCGTCTACTGCAAAGGGACATGAACTGTTCTAATGAAATAGTGCATATTTCTTAGCATATTTTGACATTTTTAAGAGCATACTTCAGTGTTTTTTAGGGCATGAACTTCCGAGACCTATATTACACACAAATTTTGGACTGTTTTTTTGATGCTATATTTTTAAAGCCAAAAATAGAATTTAAATTGATGTGTTAAAAATCTAAAAAAAAAAATCTGATGTGTTGCACTCACATGACTTTCTCTACTTTTGTACTAACCATTCTTACCAACTCTTATTCCTATATCTTCTTTCTTGATAGGTGAGATACACATTTGTACAAATTATCTTATTGCTTATTTCCTTGTAGGTGCAAGGGGAATATTAAAATACAGTAGGCTTTCTGCGAGAGTCAAATCTTTTAAAGCTTTGAGATTATGTTCTCTTTGCACACGTAACATATAAAAAAAATGAACAATGATGTACCATTTCACAAAAGCAAGTTTTCTGAAACTCACACACATAACAAGGAATATCTCCAAAATGGTTCAACCTACAAGAAAGTTTATTGAGACATAAATTGTGTATTTTAGCAAGATCTACATTTTTTGTAGAGTATGATTTGGTCTATCTCTAACGGTTTACCAGTTATGCAAAAGTCGTCCAGAGTAAATAAGACTACAGGAGCTATAGTCAGAAAATTCAAGATATACATTTCATTTGTACTTACTGGTGTTTTGCTCCTCACTGTAACTTTTCTATCTGACCTTGCCTTGGTCATCTCTTGTTCTCTTCCGACCCCGATGCTATTAGGGTTCCCGAGGGCTAGGGATTCTTTATTTTTCCAACCTCTCCATTTCTCTAATTTCTCTATAAAAATCTTAACCCCTAACATACTGAGCTGTCATGGCATGTAATACGTCCTCTGACTGGTAATCAGAGGATATTGTCGGTGAATTTATTTTGATAACTCTCCCGGTCAAGTCGGTGAGACCCGTAAGCCAACGAAGGTGTGGTCCTCCAGACATTCTGGGGGTTGTGAGAGAGTGATGTGACCGTCAAAACATAAAAATATAGTGCTCTCTAAAAAGTGGTTACTATTACTGCTATTGCTCTCTTCAATATCATCAGTGAAAAATATTGGAGAGCAAGAGGATTAATGACTTCATTGTCAGAAATCCAGCATTAGCTAACAACAACACATTTCATTTGTGAATTGGGATATATTCTTCACCACTCTGTCCTTTATGTAATCTGCAAGAGGAAATGGATCGAGACCATCTTCAAATATGCCCGGCCACCTCTAGTGCCCCATTCATCAGTGACAAATATTGGAGAGCAAGAAGATTAATGATTTCATTGTCAGAAATCCAGTATTAGCTAACAACAACAACATTTCATTTGTCATCAAAGTACCTCAAACATATGGCATTTTAATCAAAATCGTTACAGCAATTTTCAAGAAAATCAAAATTTTCGAAAAATCTTCCATGTAAAGGGTAGTGTTGCATCCTTGAAAGACATTAAATTTAAATACCAAGTTTGGCTTTTAACCAACTTTTCGTTTTTGAGTTAAGCTGTCCACAGACTGACACACAGACACACACACAGACCTTTTTCTAAAAACGCTTTTTTTGGATTCAGGGGGCCTCAAAACATATATTTCCGGTGAAATCTTGACATTGAAATTTTGGGTGGAATACAATACTTCCCCTACTTACCAGTAGTAATATACACATATTCCCTGACATGTATATAAAAAAAAGATATTAAAAACTATGGAGTGAGTGTAAGTGCATTTACTGCAATTTTTTTTTTCTGGAGGCCTGCAAGCCATCATGGATGACATGAAGCAGAGATCCATTTGTACAGCTGGATTCGCCGTTCTTGGCCCCTGGAGGGCATAAATGTAAAGCTTGAAAGTGAATACCAAGCCAGGTGATTGCAGACAGCATGCGAATTGGTGCGTCAGCTTCATATGCTACTCCCATAACTTCTTCTTACTAAGGCAGTACAGTCCATGCAGAGGAATGTCTCCACAATGCACCTTCTTTCTGATACTGCTGTGGCATATGATACACACTTTTGAACTTTTTGAATTTTTTTGAAAAAAATCTTCTGATGTAAGCAGTTTTTTGCATTTAGCTTCTTTCTTCATGTACACCCACATATTTGAAACAATTTCTCTGCTCTGACTGTGTAATGTTTCGGGTCCTAATTTAGAAGGTACAGGCAGCATAATTGATTTATGCTATGATCAATGTCTCACAAATTCACTATATTCGTTCCTTATCGCAAAGATCTATGTCTTCAACTGCACGCTGCACTAAAAAGCACCTATGAATTAGCAAGGACTGTCTCAAATCATGCAGACATCATTTACCTTCTCCCTCCCTCCCCATGTTGTGCATGGTTTCATTCACAGAATTATACTATATGAGCTGATGAGACAAAGGCTATGTGTTCGCCTACAGGACTGCCAGTCAAGGGGCCAAGAACAATGGGTCAATCTATGCTTTAAAATTACAGTCCTTCATTTCTTTGTTAAAGTATTGGAAAGATGAAATTGGCCTAAAGATGTCCCCACCCGGAGATCCGATTGGGGGACAGTTTTAACTCCGGAATGTTTATCTTTAGGACTCATATTCATGTATGTGGCTTTCATGTAACTGTTTTCTTAACGGGCACCAGTTTTACAATGTGGCAGTTACATCACCCGACTTAAACCCCCATTTTGCAAGGGGGACCACACCTATCGTTGGTCAACGGGTCCATCGGACCTAGCCGGGAGGACTAAATAGATGATATTTAGATCCACCGAGCTTCCCCTCATGTGCCTCTGAGGGACGCTGTTGTGCTGTGATAGGCCAGCACATATGTAAATGACATTTCCTCCATTTTAGATGAAACAGTTATACCGCTGTAATTCCTGTCCTGTGTAATGATCCAGCAGAAATGAACGAAGACCACTTGAAGACCTGTGAAGCATTAAGATCAGAAGAAACTACAGTTCAAAAGTATTGGAAAGCACGAATGCTAATGGCTTCATTGCCAGATGCAAGGCACTAGAAAACAACAACAACAACAACAACATTTCTTTGTTAAAAAACTGAAGCTTTAGTGAAACAATTTTCTTTCAAAGAAGGAGGTAGACGAGTAGAAATTTAAAGCTTTGTGTTGTATGTAAACATCAGTTTAAAATGCATATTATAAAAACAGTTTGAAGTTACTAATAGTGTACATATAATAATGTCAGCTAGCAGTGTTCTCTTTACTGTACTGTTGTAACATTCATGGAGCCTCAAGCAGTGAACAGTTGCCGTAATTGAAGGTGACAGTTGTGGGAGGTTACGGTAGCCATTACTGCAGCCACACGAGTGCACTGCACTGATTTGTAAGTTAATTACACCTGGACATTAGAGACTCCATTCTGAATTTTTCTGAGAGTATTGAATAAACTTCAGTGTATTACTTTCTCTACTGGTAAGTATTGTATTCCACCCAAAAATTCAATGTTGAGATTTCACCGGAAATACATGTTTTGAGGTTCCCTGAATCCAAAAAAAGCATTTTTAGAAAAACGTCTGTGTATGTGTGTGTCTGTGTGTCAATCTGTCAGTCTATGGACAGCATAACTCAAAAACGAAAAGTTGGTTAAAAACCAAAGTTGGTATCTAAGTGTAATGTCTTTCAAGGATGCAACACGAAGATTTTGAAGAAAATACCCCACCCTAAGCTACCCTTTACATGGAAAATTTTTCGAAAATTTTGATTTTCTTGAAAATGGCTCTAACAATTTTTATTAAAATGTCATATGTTTGAAATATTTTTATGACAAATGAAATATATATCTTGAATTTTCTGGCTATAGCCCCTGTAGTTGTATTTACTCTGGACGACTTTTGCATAACTGGTAAACCGTTAGAGATAGACCAAATTATACTGTACAAAAAATGTAGATCTTGCTAAAATACACAATTTATGTCCCAATAAATTTTCTTGTAGGGTGAACCATTTCGGAGATATTCCTTGTTATGTGTGTGAGTTTCAGAAAACTTAGAACTTTAGTGAAATGGATCATCGTTGTTCATTTTTTTTATATGTTAAGTGTGCAAAGACAACAGAATCTCAAACGTTTGATATCGCACAAAGACTACTGTATTCTAACATTCCCTTTGCACCTACAAGGAAATAAGCAATAAGATAATTTGTACAAATGTGTATCTCACCTATCAAGAAAGAAGATATAGGAATAAGAGTTGGTAAGAATGGTTAGTACAAGAGTAGAGAAAGTCATGTGAGTGCAACACATCAGATTTTTTTTCATTTTTTTTTTTTTTTTTTTTCAGATTTTTAAATAGTCGAGTTTGTTTTATTATCTAACTTTAAAACTTGAATCAGATGAAATATAATATTAATAATAATTAATAACATTTTCCAATAAATACCCCACAAAATACTGTGGTTTATCTTTAATTTGAGCCAAAATCAAGTAATTTGCTTGATTACAGTTGGAGGTATGATTGATCAAAGGGTGAGGAGCGCGCGATTTTTGGAACATTTCAAAAACTAAAATCTGCCAAATAAATTTTTTTTTATAAAACGAAGAAACATGGGGCAAATGTATTTTGCTCTGAAACACCAAAAAATTTTTCAAGAAAATCTGAGATATTAAGTCAAATTGTTACCATATTTTGTACTATTTGACTCAGATATTCCTTGTTATGTGTGTGAGTTTCGAAAAACTTAAAACTTTTGTGAAATTGCACATCGTTGTTCATTTTTTTTATACATGAACGTTGGCAGAATTTTTTCCAGGGGGGGGGGGGGCAAATGTTAGAATTTTGCAATCAGATAATATTAATTCATTATTTTGTTGTCAAAAGTTATAGTATTTGTTGCGGATAACCATATAAATTTGCGCTAGATAGAAATTGTTCTTTACATAAAAATTAAAATAATAGTTTAACAGTCAGCACATTAAGTTCATTAATTTCCAAGGGGGGGCTGCGGCCCTCCCTTGCCCCCCCCCCCTCCCTTCGCAACAATGCCCATGTTTTTATATGTTAAGTGTGCAAAGAGAACGGAATCTCAAAGCTTTAAAATATTTTACTATCGCACAAAGCCTACTGTATTCTAATATTCCCCTTGCGCCTACAAGGAAATAAGTAATAAGATAATTATGTACAAATGTTTATCTTAACACAAAGAACATATAGGAATAAGAGTTTGTAATAATGGTTAGTACAAGAGTAGAGAAAGTCATGTGAGTGCAACACATCAGATTTTTTCCTTGACATATTGTAATGTTGATTTTATTGACATTTTTACATTGGTTTATTATTGTTTTACAAAATTGAATGTGAATTTTCTAGTTGGTCCATAGGTAATAATTCATCCTTTTTGGGCTAATTTGTCTGCTGTCTCATTACCATATACACCATAGTATGCTGGTATCCATTGTAATACTATTTTGTTATTTAATTTTGTTAATTGAGTTATCATGCTGACGATTTCTAGAGTGTATGGATGGTTTTTTATCAGAAACTACTGATAGGATTGCCGCTTTTCAGCCTGATAATAAGACAGCATTTTTAAAATTTTTAATATGGCATAGAAGTTGTCATTGGGGAATTGATTGCTTCAATTTCTTCATCATAACTTTTTCTTTATTTTGAGGGTTTAAAAAAAGAAAATAAGTAGAGCATGTTGCACCTGTTTCTGCATCTTTTTGTTGAGAGATTAAGGATCCATCACTGTATACCTGGAGCAAGACTGGATTAGGATATCGTGTATGGATTAATTCAATTGCTAATGTTCATTGGACAGCTATATTCATATTAGATTTTGTTATTTCTTCTGTAACATTTATATTATATTCTACTGTTATTAGTATAATAGTATCTGATTGAAATGTATAATGCTACTATATTTTAAACCTACTGTAAGCTAGTATCTAAATTTCATTTAAATCAACTGATATTTTGTAAATTAAATTTTAGATTGGACTGGCTAGTTTTCTGAGCTGTGTATGAAATTACTGACAATGGAAAAAGACCAATGGAGTATAAACCATTGCAAAACTCTGGGCTCTGGGTACCAAACTTTTCCTTACTTCTTTATACTTTTCCCTACAACCTGCCCCCCTCCAGTCCTTGTGCCTTTTGTTAATGGTATATCTGAACACTATTGCAGCGGTCTTGACAGAGTCCAAACTAAACTTTAATAAAACAGAACATATTTGCTTTTCTTGCGAGAATAAGCATAATTTACAAATTAAATTTGAAAGTGTTAAAACATGTTGGTTGACTATTGTAAAATTGAGTCAGTATTACACTTAACATAACCTACATGTTCAGTATATCAACACCGACTTAATTTTACAACAATTTAGATTCACGTCACTGTTATTAGCTTGTTCAAATATATGCATATTGGTTGATGTACCATTACTTTACTTTAAGGATGGTATCCTAAGAGACCTTCATTACAAACAACTACTGCCAAAATTGTTCCATATGTACTATCCTGCATTGACTTGTATTTAGTTAACACCTGCTTGATGTTATATTGCAACATGTCTGGCTAAATGAACAAGTTTACATCACAATAGAGCATTAGTTGTTAATAAGATAATTTTGACCAAAAATGTCATGTGGAAAAGAATTAGGTACAGGAGTCATTGTTTAAATGCAGCAAGGAAATAACATTACACTTTAATCATTTCAGGTTGATGAAATTGGGGCTAATGCAATAAAAGCCCATAAAATTTTCCCATTAAGAGGAGGGATTGTCTATGACATTTCTCTTGAGTTCCAGGGGAATGACACCTGTGAAATCCTGGTAAGCTTAAATTTTATACATTACATATCTCACTCTCTCTGGTCCCTGTTTATTTATAAACAGCACTACCCTCCAAACGGGCTTTGTGGTCTTTTGCAATTTCCTTGGCATTCATTGCCAACTGTTGCTATCGTAGAAAGGCACAGATGAAATCATAAAAAATTTTTAAAACTACTTTTAAAGGCTTTACTTACCAACTTTATGAAAGAAGATGCTGAAATTGTCCACCATCCTTGCCCATACATTTTTGGCACTTTAGGAAACTATCCATTACTAAACGTACTTCACGTTGAGAAATGCTGGTAATTTCCTGGCAGATATTTTGTATTAATCCTTCTAGGTGTGTGTGTTTGTTTTGTACACTTTATATTTTAAGTTACTTCAGAGATAGAAATTGCAGAGGGTTAGGTCGAGGGAACACAAGTCTTCATTAATAATTTGAGAGGTATAACTGGAACTTAAAAATTCATTGCCACAACTGGGATTTGAACCACAGACCTTCTGCTTACCAGGCGGCTGCTCTAACCATTGAGCTATTGTGAGAAACTGCCAGAATGGCATTAAATTCTCAAACCAGTTCGTATTTCTCCTGGTAAACCACAAAGGCAGTCTCACATCAGAGACAAATTACCCCAATGGTGACTTACTATTGTAAGAGAAATACGAACTCTCAAACTTTGCCCACACACGGCTTGTGTGTTTAAAAAACACCAACAGTAAGTCTGTTGGCATAAATAAATAATAGTTACCATCTGAAGGTTATTTAATCCTGGGACATAAAGTACTTACAATAGTAAGTCACCATTGAGGTAATTTGTCTCTGATGTGAGACTGCCTTTGTGGTTTACCAGGGGAAATACGAACTGGTTTGAGAATTTAATGCCATTCTGGCAGTTTGTCATAATAGCTCAATGGTTAGAGCAGCCACCTGATAAGCGGAAGGTCTGTGGTTCAAATTCCAGTTGTGGCATTGAATTTTTAAGTTCCAGTTCTACCTCTCAAACTTTAACCACACATGGCTTGTGTGTTTAAAAAACACCAACAGTAAGTTTGTTGGCAAAAATAAATAATAACTCCATTAATAATTCTGTTCTGGCACTTTCAATTAGTTCTTATCGAAAGTTTGGCCATATGAGCTGATGTAGAGTCTTGTTGAAAAAAGGCAAAATCATGCTTCCTATCTGTTAATTCTCTAAAAAAAGGGAGAAAAATTGTATTCACATATCAACTGTTGACTTGAGAAAACCTCAGAACCTAATATTGTTCATGACAAAAAATTTGGTTATGGTGCACCATTACCGGAGAAAGGAAAACTCAAATAAGAGATTTCTATCTCTGGGATAACTAAAAACATAACATGTACAAGACAAATGCACACACCCTGGGAGAATTAAAACAAAATATCTTCCAGAAAATTGCCAGAGGGACCAGATGGCCTACCTCTGCCATGGTTACATGGGGCTCTTCTGTAGTATGCACCTTTACCTCTGTCTTTGCCATTTATGATGGTGACACACGACAAAGTGTTTCCAAAACAACTACTATTGTTTAACTGCTTCTGGGACTACTAGGTACCTCCTCGTCCTGGAAAGGAAGTAAAGCCACTGGTCCCGTGTCCAAGTTTATAAAACATAAAATAACCTCCAGCCTGATAAAAGAGGCTTTTGAAGAAAATTAAGCAGTCTTCATATATAGGAAGTATGTATTCATCCACATATTCAATTGTTGTTTTGCTGTATGCAATGCTGTGCTGTCATGATGTAAAATTATTTTTCCTTTCAAGCATTTTTCAAGATCTTTTTCAGAATTTTGCAGTTTTTGTACCAGTAAGCAGCAACGGTATGTCTTATCTTCAAATAGTGTAGTAGCAATATGGTTCATTTTAGAAAAAAATAGTTAGCAATCATCCTCTTATATACCAGCATTGCAAATTCGTTGGGCTTCTGCAGGGTTAGGTTATGTTCGAAGGTCTCTTTTAGCCGACTGACTTTTCTGTACCAGATCATAACAATATAACTGAGACTCTTCACCAGTAACGATATTCCAAACCAAATTTTAAGTGCCTCTTTTTGCAATTTTCCTGCACTAAGCAATGTGTTGTTTTCTTTAATTAGGACTCACTTTATCCGGAATCCATTACAACAAAATTTTCTCAATCTAACTGTTGATGTAAAATGTTTTGGTTTTGACTCAGACCAATTCCCAATCTTGCCCGAATAAATATTTTTCTAGTATTGCTTGAACAGCGGCAATATTTGCAGCAGTAACAGCAGCTCTTGGGCATCCATTATGATTTTTATTATGAGTAAAAACCGATCACTTTTGAATTCGCTGTGTAATTATTACCTAAATGAGTATCTTTTTCATATACATCCTAAGCCAATCTTCATATTGTTTATGCATTAATAATGATTTAACATGGTAAAAAAAATAATAGTTTGTAAATGTTTTCAAGTCAAATTCATTTTTGAGTAAACACAAAATCTTTAAATATTGATAACTAACAAATTATTAGAACAAATTGAAGAACTGACATGGCAATCAACTTATACTAGAAAGTAGCTTTCAAACATAAACACATTTCATTTGCTAAGAAACACAGCATACTAAAACTGTTCTGGGTCACCCTTGCAGAATGGGACACTGAGAACCACAGCTGTTAAAAAACATCTATAAAGAAATCAATTTAATTTTTTTGCCACCCCAACTCCATCCCAACATATGATAGTGGAGATACAGTGTTCTAAAATTGGGTAGTAAAGAAAAAACCACCAAAAATAAAACTAAATTTTGACCAAACTCTGAAACTAATTACTGGTGCTATCAAAACCACATCAATACCAGCTATGGAAATGCTAACCAACATAAACCCCATTGAATATTAAATAGAAAAGGCAGCTCTTATTCAACACGAAAAGTTGATCAGACTCCCATTCAATTCATGAAACAAGAAAAATTTTACACATACAGTAAAGAATGAGGAGAGCTTTCTTTAAAAAATTCAAGACATCAAGAAGAATGTAGACATTCCTAATTCAAAGGAAAACTTCATATATAAATTCAATCCGACACATAACATTAGACATCACATATTATTTATACTTGACAGAAGAACTTAAGAAAAGTGATACTCCAACTAGCGTTCTAAAATTATTGACATTAGAGACAATCCATACTACATTTCTGGAACATGAATGGCTCCATATTTTTACTGATGAATCACTGATATCAAACCAAGATGGAGTAGGAGCTGGAGTCATGTGTCACTTCTTTTACTATCACAAATCTTTAAGTTATGAAACTACAAACTTTGATGAAGAAATTGAAGCAATTCAAATGGCCCTACAAAATCTTTGGTATAGAATTTCACATTTTCATCAAGCAGTTATTCTCTCAAATTCCAGGGTGGTAATTATAGCAATTACTTCAAGTTGTGTCACCAAAAAACCAAACTATTATACAATTTTGGAAAATCCTTACCCACTCACTTCAAAAACACCTAGTCTTCCAATAGATACCAGCTCACTGTGGATTGAGTGGTAATGACGAAGCTGATTTTCTTGCTAAAAAGGGTACCAGTAGTGTACAGAAATCTATAGTTAATATACCATGTTATGCAGCTAAAAGATTAGTCAACTTGAATTCCAAAAAATTATTGCAAAATATTACTATGAAACATTCAAACAGTAATTCCTGAGTATCATTGAAAAATGGCAGTTGCAACCTTCAGGTTGATTACAGGATATGATTGTCTGGCAAAACATTTAAACAGAATTGGGATATATTCTTCACCACTGTCCTCTATGTGATCTGCAGGAGGAAATGGACCAAGACCACCTTCAAATATGCCTGGCCACTTCTAGCGCCCTATTCATCAGCGAAAAATATTGGAGAGCAAGAGGGTTAAGGACTTCATTGTCAGAAATTCAGCATTAGCTAACAACAACAACATTGCATAATAAGTATGCTAGGTCTGATGACTATTATTTTCTGAAGAAAATGGCATTGCGAAGAATTTTAGTTCTAGAAGAATGGTCTATGAGTACTTCAGCTTTTCCCATGCTTGCTGGTCTAAATAGCATGGTACAATGAAATAGTCATTTGTGGCCTTAAAATTGTTGACATTAAGAAACCAAATGCGCAACATGGGAGTACACGTTATATGTATAATAAAATTGCATATATGTGTAATAAAGGACAAAAACATTAACATTTTGACAGTTCACCAAGCTTCACAGATGCATTGCCTTAAAGGATGTAAACAGGTTGGTCACTTGCAGAGTGGTGTAATATTTTGAGAGCTAACAATTCTGATTGGCCTACACTCGCACAGTAAATATGGAAGGACACAGCATCCTATTTGTTTACATTCACAAGACTCACGCTGCAGTTGTTTACATATGTACTCACCTAGTGATAGAGACACCCACACAATCTGCAGTGTTGCCAGCTTGTTCTTGACAAAACTAAAATATCTCCACAGGAAATAGCCAGAGAAAAAAAATGTAAGATACAAAATGTGTTCCAAATAGCGAGATCTATCACTGATTTAAATTAATGTAATGACTTCCCTTCCAGCCTGATAAGTTTAATAAGTTTAAAAGCTTTAAAAATTGATGATTTGAATAATATATTTTTACTCTTCAAATAGACTCACAATTATTCCTTCTTTTTATACAGGCATCTTCCTGGGCTCGACCATGGCATATTATTTTTGATAAAGGCACTAGCTATTGCAATCTTCATAAGTTGGCTATTAAAAGTGGACTCAAATGGCTTGGAAATTTTACAGAGACAACTTGCAATGCTGCCTGCACTCAGTATGATATGGCCCTCTGCAGAGTGTATAAATGGTGGCTACCTTAATTTTGTGTTTAGCTGTTCTTTTTACGTTTGTATTCATATTATGAATTTTTCTTGTAATCTATTTGTAAGAACATCATTAGCATGATTTTGAAGTTAATATACTGCTTCTTAAAAGTAAAACATACCTTTTATTGTTATGCTAAAAATCTGTTAAGAGTTATTGTTTTTACAAGATTTAGAAATGTATTCACTAGAATTTTGATGTGGATAAGCACAGTGCATTGTTGTGCTCTTGGTTGCAAGACCTCAATGTCATAAATTGCTCACAGAAGATTACATGGCATTACTACTATTAATGCCTATTTCTTTGTTAGCAGGGAAGATAGGCAAGTTCCCTATGCATTTTCCAAAACAGACTGATCTAAAAACCTTCATGATATATTCTGAGACTAATGCAAATGTTAACACATTTTCTATAAAAATATTATAAATGTGTTACCAGGTACATGTAACTCCAAACTGTGCAGTCATTATAAATAAAATAAAAATGGAGCCATTACTTTGCAGTATGTAATTAGAGGTATCACAAGGTGTGTCGGAAAAGTTCAGTGAATGCTACCATATTGTAACAAAGATGACAAAAATTCAAGTCCGGTTACTTTTCTATCACTTTATTGTCCTCTAAAATTTTACTTCAAACACACAGTTCTCTTCTGGTTGTTAACACAGTTTATAGTCTTTTCTGCTATCGCAACTCAGACTGTTCTTTTGATAACCTTTCTCAGTCTTTCAACGTCTTTCTTCAACGTCTTACTCACTACTGTCTCTCATACACTAGACTATGACGATGCGATCACTTGACGCTTTTGGAATCTTCTTTACGACGCATCACACCACGACACACACGCACTCATTCCCGTAGCGCTACTCTAGCAACTAAAAACTAAGTGTATTCTGACTAAAGAAGACTCACTAAAGATTAACAGAAGCCTCACTCAACTAACCGAAGACTGACACACTGTTGTTGGCCCGGGTCTTTTTTACACTCACTGACGTCACGCCGATCTTTCGAGACTGCATGCACGCGCGCACACACACATACACTCACACACACGTTCACAGGAAATGACGTAGCAGATCTTTCCTGAAGTCTTTGGAAGATGTTAAAAACAAAGTGTTTGTGTTTTGTGCTGCGCGATATTATTACTGTAACATGATCCCTTGCGTGAGTGGTATGGGGAGCTTAACCTGCGCGCTTCTGATAAGCGCACCGCAAGCGGGGTGGGACAACCAGCTTCCCCTTCCATATGTCTCAGCCGCGCCACACTTCAACTCTAGAATCATCTGGACTACCTTTTGTGATTTTCCTTCGCTGCTCATGGAACCCAATGTCACAATATATTACAAACTGCAATGGATGAGGGACCGACGCATCCACATTGAGAGCCATGTCAACAATCGTGTAAATTGCCTAGTGGAGCGGTGGTGCACGCTGCGTGAGTGAGAACTCGTGTCATTTTTCAACGTTCAACATTTGAAAATGTGGAAGATCTTCTTTCAGCCTTTATGAAATAATCGGCTTAACGAAAAAGAGCGAGGCAGAGAATCACCGCGATATATTTCGGGGAAGTCCTAATTTCACGCCAAAAATTGGTAAGTGGGGATTTGGCTCGCTCAATAAGGACGAAAATGTTCGAGCCAAACCAAAATTTTCTGTCGCGGCGTTTGCCAGTCAACCAATAGAAATTCCTCAGGTCGAGAAGGCATAAACCTTTATATACAGGCTTAAAGGTGAAATTAGGGGAGTTTTTGGAAAATCGTAAACCTGTGTGCATGAAGATATTAATGAGGGGAGCTTTCAGTACCTTCCCTGTATGGGCATTCTTACCGAGTGGAATGGCTCAGGCGGTAATATCTGTAGCTTGAATTCAGGAGGTCGCGGGTTCGGTCCACGTGACCGACCTTTCTGATCTATGGGGTTTTTCGTGTCACCAGGCGAATGTTGGGAGGGATTTCCATATTCTCCGAATTTCTTGTCCCTCCATTTAGTTACATTAATCATTTCATTTCACCCTTCATCTCATTAGGTTTGTTTCAGGGTTGAAAGCGTCAGCGAGCGTCGCGGCAGCAGCACTTCAGGGAACAAACGCACTCTGGAAATCTCGTCCCCCGGATTGGAAGGCGCGCCACTGGAAGGGCCCCCAACAGGATGATACAAGCCCGAGAGGGGAGGGGGGCTAAACCAGCCTCTGCCGGATGTTTCTAACTGGTAAACTGTACCAGTCACCTGCTGTGTCTTGGCAACGTTCCGACCACCCTTAGGATCCATTCTCCTGATACATAATCCCGGGGGGGGGGGGTTGCCCCGTAAGGGGCATAGGCACAAAAATCGCCTTTTGGTTGATCGCAAGTTGTCATTGAGTCATTATAATGTTCAGGTACAAACAATTGAAGAAGCAATTGGCACTCACTCACTCGCTCACTCACTCACACAGTCAGTCACTCACCCACTCTCACTCACTCAGCCACTCCCCATTCTTGGTAAGAATCCGGTTTAAAACGGCATATTAACAATTTTTTAAAAATATTTATTTAAAATATTAAGTATCTGCCATAAAAAGCACATATAAATATTCCTGTAAATACAGTGCGTTCACAGATCGGCCGCTCCGCCTCGCGGTGACACTGGGCTGAGCGAGAACTTCCGCGCCCTCCGCCAGAGTTACACGTAAACGTCCGGGGCAAGGCAAGTCATGAGTATGAAACATTTAACTACTTTACAAACTTATTAGACTTACCAACAAATGTTGAAACTGGTGACTTTCAACGTGAACATTTTTCCTATATATTTGGAAATAATTCTGGTTTACCCAAGATCCATATTATTCACGAAGTGCTTAGCCGCGTGCGAAAGTTGGAATTTGGTGCGCAGCGAGCGCGGAATTATTGGTGCCATATTTTTTTAAGACACAACATTTGATTCACACGTCGACGTAAATTTAATTTTAAATATTTTTTCCCGCAACTAATAAGAAATAACAGATTATGTGGCTGGTTCCAGCAAAACTCAGCTAAAGCCAATTGTGACGTATGTATGGTGACAGAATAATTAATTGAGGATTGTGGCCACCTCGTCTACCTGACCTATCCCCATAATAAAGCGTGTAACGGTCACGTAGGTTTGCCGGAGAATGAAATGGCAGATTTAGCAGCAAAGACGGCAACTACAGAACCCAGTATTACCATCTCACGTGTTACTTCGGAAGACTTCAGGCTTGAAGTGCGGAGAACGGGCTGTCGTCCTGGCACGACGAGTGGTCAGCTCTTCGCGATAATAAGCTTAGAGAAGTGAAAGAACTTCCGATAAACTGGGTAACTTCCTGTCGCACATCTCGTCGCGAGGAGGTTAGTTTGGCTCGATTAAGAATAGGGCACTGCAATTTTTCGCATGGTTACCTATTTAAAAGGGACCCTGCGCCTCTATGTCCGCTGTGTGACAACCTTTTGTCGGTTCGCCACTTGCTGCTAGAGTGTTGCTCTCTAGCGCACCTTCGGGATTCTCTGCAGCTGCCTGCCAGACTTGCAGAGGTCCTAGCGGACGACAAAACAGCGGTTGACAGAGTTTTTAATTTTTTAGCGGAGTGCAATATAAATTTGAGGATTTAAAATTGTTAATTATCTGTTTCCGCTTTTGGACATATTTATCACCTTGTTTCATATCTGGCTATTGCCACTGCTTTTTACTTGTAAACTTTTCTTGTTGCTAGTATTTTTAGTTTTTGAGTGAAATTTATATCTGGCTATTGCCATGAATCTTTTAAGGGCGCTGATGACCTAGAAGTTGAGCGCCCTTAAACCAAATCAATCAATCAAACTCTCCGCTGTTGCCATGGTAGCTCAGTCGTTGCGGTAGCTACCTCTGCTTAGCAGGTGCCCGCTAGGCATCGCCTGCTGGTACTCTCCGTTACTGCTGCAGTGGGTTCTGCTGATCTTAATTTAGGATATGGCATGTGGCAGGCACGAGTCTAGGAATAGGTATTTCTCAGGCGCAAGGTTAGGATGACAACACAACACAGTCGTAAAACTTATTTCAGCTTCTATATATCGCTGCGAAACCTGGACGTATCTCCGCTGGTTAGAACCTTGTATTATGTATCGCGCCCTTGTAACTACAGCTTCCTTAAGCCACTCTCACAGTCATTGCTTTTTCACAAACTTCGTTCCTTTGCGACATTTTAGGCGCGAAAATATATATTTCTCGTTCAGAGGCTCACCCTCAGCAATCTCCAAGAAAACAGACGCCGATCGCGTTGAATGATCACCCACGCCAGCTTGACTAACATCATACCCATAACTTGCCGGTCCTTTACCGGTCCTTGTCCTATTCGGCGCTATGACCGATCTACGAACGCACTGTAGTAGCAGAAAAAGTATAGATCTCTCTAACAGTACAAATAATATGCACGTATTTGTTGTGTAGCGAAAATCACTTCTAGAGATTAGCTGTTTAGATATGAGATAGAATATTAGAAGATCCCAAAAGAAAATCGTTTATGTGAATATTTGTAAGGAGTGTAATTTGTTTTTTGATGTTGGTATGAGTTGGTTAAATGACGAAAACGTGTTACTAATGTTCATTGTTACGAACAATTAAGTTTGTTTAAAGACGTCATAAATAGTTCCATATTTAATTTTAATATATATGTATAAATAAAAGAATTAAATGTGTTCAATATTAAAAGCGAAATCAGGATAGCTAAAGATCGCTTCCCTAACAATACGGGAACTATTTGATGAACGCATGCGCGGATGTATACGTGGCAGTCGGAATGATAGACTCGCAACTAAAAGGATCGGGACTAGCGCCTAAATATTCAAGGTGATAAGACGTGTTTAGGTAGCGTGTGAACATACATAGGACATTTACCAGACTTTCATCAAGCTTTTGTTCCACTTTTTGAGAAAGTGGAAAGACTTAAATAATCTAAAATGATGCTAAGAGGATTTATTTAAATGTTGTTGTTGTTGTGTTCTAGTGCCTTGCATCTGGCAATGAAGCCATTAGCATTCGTGCTTTTCAATACTTTTGAACTGTAGTTTCTTCTAATCTTAATGCTTCACAGGTCTTCAAGTGGTCTTCGTTCATTTCTGCTGGATCGTTACACAGGACACATATTGGTGAGGCTGAGATACCTATTCTGTAGAGATGACTTGCTAAGCAGTCGTGATTTGTCAATAGTCGGAAGGCTGCAACCGCTGTTTTCCGTGGTCTCTGGGGGATTATATCTGGGTTGGAAAGTAGTGTAATCCATTTTTTTATCTTTGGCATTTGTTTCTATTTCTTGTAGGTATGAATGAGAAAAATTTTTAACGATCAAGCGTTTTATTGAGGAATATGAGAAATTGAATTTAGACTTTTGTTTTATTGTTGTGCCTTTCTTTGCAAGTGAGTCTGCAGCTTCATTCCCCATGACTCCACAGTGTGCTGGAATCCATTGGAGATGAACAGTCTTATTAACTTTTTGGAGTTGTGTTAACATTTTGTAGCATTCTCTAATTTTTTGACTTCTTTGTAGTATTTGAACATATTCCCTGAATTGCAGCTTTAGAATCCGAAAGAATGACTGCCTTGTTAAATTTATTTAAGGTAAGATTTAATAATTGTCGGAGAGCAATTATTTAAATGTAAAATAGAGAAAAAGTGTTAATAAAAGAATACATTGTGGTGAAGAAACATCGTGTGACTTTTCATTCCATCCGTTACCACGCTCTGAGGGAAATAAGAGCCACATCGCTCAAAATTGAAGCAACACTTCAATAAAAACAGCACCAAATGGCTTGCCCAACGTGGGGCACGAATTTTGGATGGAATGGAAATCTACAGGAAATGAACTTAAGCGAAATACCAACTGACACGAAATCTTCGCGCCAAAAAGAAAGAAGACGCCATTAGAACATCGTTTGAAGTTTACGACTTCGAGAACACCGATGAACGGATAATCAACGCGGGAAAACACCAGAGATCGTCTAGCGAAGCCAACCACCCAGGAGACGCACGTAACTGGATAAATCAACGAGAAAAAGGTAGGACCAAAAATTTTTATTTTCATATTCATTTTATTTTTATGTTACTGCTGAGCGGCAAAAAAGTAGGACTTTTAAGCCAAAGTGAACTGAATAAAGAAACTAAAATGTCGCAAAAAGAGAGAGACCTAGTAACAGGAGTAGGGGAAGGGGCAGATAGGCCTAGTTATCAGATAGAACCAGAAAGTGAGGAACAGGTAGCAATAGGAAAAGACCAAAGGTTACTAATGATCATGTTTGAAAGATTAGAACAGAAGATAGAAGGAGTAAAACAGGACATAGAACGAAGTTTAGGTCAGAGAATGGAACAAAATAAGGTAGAATTAAAATAGGACTTAGAACATAATAAAAAAGAGATTAGGCAGGATTTAGAACAAAATAAAAAAGAGATTAGTCAGAAAATGGAGGAAGTGAGAGAGGACTTAAAAAATAATAAAAAAGAAATAGTTCAGAAACTAGAACAGAATAAGGAAGAGGTAGGTCAGAAAGTGGAGGAAGTGAGAAAGGACTTAGAGCAGAAAATAGAATTAGGAAGACAGGAGTGTAAAGAAAATATGAAAGTAATGGAAACTAATTTAAAATTAGTACATAAAAACATAAGGAAGCCTTAGAAGCTAGGATAGAAATCATAGGAGATAGGATGGGAAAAATTGAATCGGAAATGAGAGAAAATAAGATTGTATTAGAAGGAGAAATTGGTAGATGTAGAGATGAAATAACAGAATGTAATGCAAGTGTAGACTGTAAGATTACAAATGTAAAAGTAGAAATAACTGAGGAATTAAGGAAAGAAATTGAGGTAGTAAAGAAAGGAATTATTAGTGAAACTGTAGAACAAATTGTAATTCCTAAAATTAAGACTATGGCTGATGTAGTGCAGTCGCAACAAGATGCTATGAATGATATGGAACAAAGTCACTTAGAAATGAAGAATGATTTAAAATCAATTTGTGAAGAAATTAAAAAAGGAAAAGAAAGTTTGGCTAATGTAAATGATGTTGTGAATGCACTACAAAGGCAAAATGATTTAAATGTAAGTAATGTACAAGATGAGAGTTATTTGAATGATGTACAAAATGTTGACTCACCATACACAGAAAGAGGTTCACAATTAAACAATGACACAACACACAACACATGCTACACCAACAGCATACTACATGAAATCACACCACCTACATTTGACGAGGAGAAGGGAGACGATCCAAAGATCTTTGTTGAAGAGATGGAAGAGTATTTTAAAGTGAAAAGGATACCAAATGAGCTTAGGACGATGACAGTCAAGAAAAGCTTAAAAAACAAAGCATTAGAATGGCTCAGGTTAACACTAGCTGGTCATGAATCGTATAGCTCATTCAGAAATCTATTCCTATCAAGGTATTGGGGCCCAGCTAAGCAAAACCAAACTAGGGTAGAGCTAGCGACAGGATCCAACCAAAGGGTTATCGCTAGTCGATTATTTTATGAAAGTAGCCAACAAAGGGAAGCTATTAGACCCTAACCTGTCGGAAGCAGAGTTAATTACCAGCATAACAAGACATTTCCCAGACACAGTGAGAACAGGGTTAATTGTTGCAAGACCAGTCGATTTTGCAGACATGATAGAATTACTAACAGCCTTCGAAACACAAAATGGTCGGCCTAATGAACATAGACATAGAAACGGTCATCCAAACTCACCTATCTTAAATAGGAGCAAGGCTACAAACAACCAGAATGAGAGAGAAGATAGAAATACTAGGAGTACCCATGACAGGGGGAGAGGGGCACACCATTTCCCATAACCAAACAATCATGGCGAAAGAATGGAGAACACGAGACAGCGGTACCACGACACAATACCGAGTGGTGAATCTAGATACCGAATGCATAGATATGATCGGGGGAGACCAGGAGACCGTACCCATCAAGTAAATCACATACGATTCTGTAGGGAATATTTAAACAGCCAAAGGTCGTCATACATTAGGGGTTCACACCAAAGGGGCAGAAACCAATGGAACACCGGCAACGTAAGACAACAGGAACAGAATGAAAATGTGCCAAATAGGACCGATGCTGCACAGAATACAGAAACAACAATCACTTCTAACGCCCAGGAAACTAAGTACAAGTAAACTTTGTGTCCGGGAAGTTGACCTGTGTGGTAGTAGGGGCAATATTAACCAACATTGTATAGGTACCTTGAGGAGACAGGCAAGTGAAAGGAAGGAAATAACCAATCCACCAATGATTAGGCTTAAGATATTTGGGTATCGAATTGCCAGTAATGATTGATACAGGAGCCATCACATCAATATGTGACGAACAGCTATTCCAAGAATTAATAACGAAGAGAAATGCTGAATTCTTGCCTGTGTGTGGAGTATATTGCAGCACAGCGATTGGCAAGAAAAAGGAACATGTTAAATACCAGGTAAGGCTGGTAAAAGAAATTGGGAGCTGGAAGTTTGACTTTATTGCCCTGGTAATACCTAGACTAACAGCTACCCTAATCATTGGCAGTGATTTGCTTAATCTTTGGAGGTCGGTAAGCGATTATGACCTACATGAATTTATTATCCAGGAAGGAACCTCAGAGTGCACCGCGAAGTTCCTGGAGGAAGAAACATGCCAGGAGGAACCAGACCAGACAGGGATCCATCCGGATGAGCAGTTTTTTGTGGAGAAAATCAATGTCCACGAGAATAGATTGATAGACCTAAGGATAAGTAAGGAGAAAACAAGTTGGACGAGCGAGGAGGATACTAATGTTTACAGCCATTAGATCTGCACAGAAGACGAATACGTTACCTGGAACAACTACCAACCTGAACCACTACCAACAGATGAAGAAGAATCGACGTCACAGCTAATCGACGAGAAGCTCTGGAGAGCACATGGCATCTCTGAAGAGGAAAGGAACCAACTTAGAAAGATATTAATTAAAAACAGGAAAGTTTTTAATAAAAAGTCAGGTACATATAATAAGTATGTACATACTTTTAAAGTTAAAGATATCACCCCTATTCACATAAATCCAGGCCTATTCCCAATTCCATCAGGGAGGAAGCCGACAGAGTGATCCAGAAAATGTTGGCAGATGGAATAATAGAACCGTCGGACTCATGTTATGTGAATCCAGTGGTATGGGTCCACAAGAAAGAGGGAAAATTGAGGATGACCATTGACGCAAGGAAAATAAATGCGTATACCTTGCCAGATCATTACTGGCCTGAGGGGGTAGACCAACTGATATCAAAATTGAAGGGAGGTCAACATTTTACTAGTCTTGACCTGACAGCATCATTCTGGCAAATTCCTCTTCATCCAGACGTCAGAAAATATACCTGCTTCCTGCACAAAGGAAAGGTGTACCACTTTTTAAAATGCGCCTTTGGATTATCAACCAGTAGCAGTGCACTACTGAGGGCTCTTGACAAAGTTTTCGGGGATACTATCGAGGGTTTTGTAACGCAATATGTTGACGATTTTTTAATATGCAGGAAGGATCCCGAGTCACACTTACATAACACAGATTACGCATTGTCCAAGTTTCAGGAAAGCAACATGACCCTGAACTTGGAGAAGTGCGAATTTTTTGTCAAAGAGGCAGAATTTCTGGGCCACATCATTACGCCTGACGGTATACAACCTAATCCGGAGAGAGTCAAGGCCATAGAGTGTATACCACCCCCACGTAAGTTGAAACAGTTGAGAAGGTTTCTGGGCAATTTACAGTACCAGTCAAAATTTGTGATTAACTATGCTAAGGAATTAGTACCCCTTAGAGAACAGTTGAGAAAGGATACTAACTGGGAATGGAATGCCGAACACAAGGTAGCCTTTAAGAAAATCAAAGAACTTTTTAAGCACAGTATTCTCCTGGAACGACCGGATCCAAATTCACTTTTTCTAATATACACCGATGCTAGTGCGCACTCATATGGAGCAATATTGGCAGAAGAAGATGCAGATGGCAACAAACATGTGATTGCCACAGCTTCTAGATTTCTAAACAAGATAGAAGCCAATGCCTGCATAACGGAATTAGAAATAGGTGCAATCCATTTTGCGTTACAAAAGTTCAGACAATATATCTACCATTATAAAATAATTATATATACGGATCACGCAAGCCTGTCGTTCATCCAAAAATGCAAGCTAACCAACTCCAAAATCTCGAGGTACACACACGAAATAACGTCGCATGACATAGAGGTCAGACATATCCCAGGCAAGGAGAACATCTTCAGTGACTTATTGTCAAGATTAAGATCAGAAAGTCACATACCCGAGACGATATATAATCCACACCATGAAATTACAATTATGCAGATAAATAGTAAGGAAAGCAACGAAATCTTACAAGACTTCAAAAACATGGCGAAGCTACAGCAAGAAGACCCTGAATTGAAGAGGCTATTCGACAAGGCTCCAGACATAGTACCAAAATTGGAAGCCAGGATAGGGAAATTTAGGAACATCCTGTTAGATTACATGGTCGCGACGTAAGGAAGTGGAAAATGATGGTACCAAATTCCTTACAGGACAGGGTTATTTTGGCATTCCATCACTCAGAGATGAGAGAACAATGCTTGCAATTGAGGAAGTACTATACATCAAATATCTTGGCAAGAAAGTCAGGAAGTTAGTTTTCTCATGCGACCTATGTCAGAAGGCCAAGCAAATCAATGTAAGATACGATGTCGTTCCACAATCCATCTTGAAAAACGAGAAAAATGCATTGGTGTGCATCGATGAACATGGCGAGCTACCAAGGGGAAAGATGGAAACACATACATCTTCGTCATGTTTGATGTTTTCACAAAATTTAATAAGATATACCCCATTAGGAACATTAAAAGTTGAACTTGCCTGAACAAAATAGTTAAAGATTATATTGCAAGATATGGGAATATAAAAGCGATTCTTTCAGATAATGCAACAATGCATAAAAGTAAATCATTCCAGGACACCTTAAGAACATTAGGAATAAAATTATACTATTCTTCAGCCTATTATCCTCAAGGAAATCCGACAGAAAGAACGATGAGAAATATAAGTATATATTTCCGCCTACTTTGCCACAAGGACCATACTTCCTGGACGGAAAAATGCGGGTACATAGAGGAGGTGATTAACCATTCGGTGAACCCCACGACCAAGTTCGCCCCAATCGAATTGATGACCAACACAAAACCCAAGAGATTGACAATTGACATTGACACCACGATGGCTGCTCAAAGGGAATTGACAGAGAAGGAAAAATGTCAATTGGCATTCAGAAGGTTACAGCAAAAGGCAGAAAAAGGGAGAAACAAGGTAAAAAGATTTATCAGGAAATTATCCCCACAAATTGGAGAAAAGGTGCTCTTAAAAAGCCACAAAGCATCCAAGGCATCTGAGAAAAGATCTGGAAAGAGGGAACTACTGCACACTGGACCACTGGTCATTACAAAACAGCTGGGTGACCATACGTATGAGCTACAGAATACAAATGGCAAGTTGGTAGGAAGATACCATAAAAACAATTTGAAACCATACAAAGAAAGGACCAAATAGTCTTTGCCAACAAACATGTAAGGCAGGAATAGTAGAGATGATGGAAAATAATAATTTTTAATGGGTTACTTAAAGAAGATTATGTTCAGATTGGAAAATACAACAAGAAAGAAAATCAACATAGTCATTGGCTATATTGACCACCAAGAGCATTGTCAACAAAGACAGATGAGGACACTGATTGTCATTAAAGAAGTGAATTATAGCGCCGGAAAATAATGTGTTTTTGACATAAGGATGTCAGGAGAAAAAAAAAAATAAATAAAAAAAAAATAAAATAAAATAAAAAGGAATCAATTGTGATGACAAAGATAAAATATTTTGACACAAAGGTGTCGAGGGTGAATTGAGAAGAAAAATAATACAATTGCAGAATAATTATAAGTATAGAAGTTTTCTCTTATAAAAATAAGAGATAAAGAGGTGACAATTAGTGAAGTAAGAAAAACCATAGTCATATAAGCAATGCCCATGAATTAAGATGGATATAGCCAATGCTAAGCTTGAAGAAATGTCGAACTAAACAATAGTGAATAAGAACCCAATTAAAAATGGTACCATTAGTAGCATCAGAGTTTAAGAATTGACTCAACAACCTGACTATACATAACAAGCATACAAGACAAAGAAGGCAAAGAACTGAATAAAATATTGCCATAAATACGATCATAATCACTAGCTCAAGATTTGTATCCTGTTTTTCTCTCCTCATAACAAGGAACATAAGTCAAAAGCCACACAATAAACCATGATACACTTAAATTATATTTGTGTCAATGTCAAATGTATAATAACTGAATATGTGTTGTATAATAACTGAATATGTGTTGTATAATAACTGAATATGTGTTGTATAATAATTGAATATGTATTATGTAGTAACTGAATATGTGAAATTTATAAAGACATGCTGTGTCATGCCAAAACAAAAGACAAAAACATATAGCGAAGAAGACTGTAACGAAAAAAAAGTATTGTACAAAGTGATTGTATCAGAGGAATAGGGAGAAATGTATTGTGTTTCAAGATTGTAAATATGGGTGACAACTTGAAAAACAAAACAAGGGGCATGTGAGACAGAATATTGGAAGACCCCAAAAGAAAGTCGTTTATGTGAATATTTTTTTAGGAGTGTAATATTTTTTTTGATGTTTGTATGAGTTGGTTAAATGACGAAACGTGTTACTAATGTTCATTGTTACGAACAATTAAGTTTCTTTAAGGACGTCATAAATATTTCCATATTTAATTTTAATATATGTATAAATATTAGAATTATATGTGTTCAATCTTGATAGCAAAGGGAGAATGGTTAGGGGTCGCTTCCCTAACAATACGGGAACTAAGTGATGAACGCATGCGTGGATGTATACGTGGCAGTCGGAATGATAGACTCGCAACTAAAAGAGTCGGGACTAGCTCCTAAATATTCAAGGTGATAAGACGTGTTTAGGTAGCGTGTGAACATACATAGGACATTTACCAGACTTTCATCAAGCTTTTGTTCCACTTTTTGAGAAAGTGGAAAGACTTAAATAATCTAAAATGGTGCTAAGAGGATTTATTTAAATGTAAAATAGAGAAAAAGTGTTAATAAAAGAATACATTGTGGTGAAGAAACATCGTGTGATTTTTCATTCCATCCGTTACCACGCCCTGAGGGAAATAAGAGCCACATCGCTCAAAATTGAAGCAACACTTCAATAAAAACAGCACCAGATACATTTAAATTTTCTCAGATTAAGTTTTCTTCCATATTTTATACATGTACGAGTATGTCTGAAAACGGTAAAGAGATTCAATCCTCTTATAAGAGCTCATTGTGAAGAGCTTACCTCTTAATTCATTACGAACGTCGACTGCGATAAGCATAACATTCCTACATTGTTTGCTGAAACATAGTGAGTAATTTAAAACCATTTCCAAGCGAGCATATATTATAGTGATGAGGCATGGTTGCGGAGGGGGACACCTCTTCTAGTGGGACCCGGCACTGATCTATTGCTGGCTACCACCTCCTTAAGAGAGAGAGAGAGAGAGAGGGGGGGGGGAGAGATGTGAGGTAAAAGGAAGCCACAAGTCCATCACAGGACAGCGAAGACAGCGCCGCAGAGATGTGCGGAAGTCCCCAAAGTTGACAGAACTACCAGGTACAACACCTGAAGCTCCTCAGTACTACCCAGTGAGGGCGTCGAAGTGACCTTTAAGACCCACGCAGCCAAGTACAGGGTGGGTCAAAGAAACGGGAAATTTTGAAATTGTGAAATGAAACCTTAGATAATGTATTAAATGAATTTTTATTATATGAAGATCTTGAAAATAGTACGCCATTTGCTATAACCACTATTTCTTGAAAATAACATCCTTTAAGTGTCCACCACCAACATGCGCGCATTCTTGTAATCGATGTTTAAAGTTTCCCATCACTCTTTGCAACATAACTACTGGGATTCTCGCAATTCCTTCACGAATTTCTGTCTTCAGGTCGTCAATGTTTCGTGGCTTTTTTCAATATACTTTACTTTTGAGGTACCCCCATAAAAAGTAATCACATGCAGACAAATCAGGGGATCGTGCAGGCCACGGAATGTTTCCATTCCTCGATAAGAGATGATTCCCAAACAAATTTTGCAGTTCCGTCATAGAGATTCGTGCAGTATGTGCTGTTGTACCGTCTTGCTGAAACTAAGTTGTTCTGTTGATCTCATAATTTATTTGACCACGTAAGAATTGTTGAATCATTGTCACATAACGATCTGCAGTTACAGTAACGAAACTCCCTACGAGCAGCTTCGGCGATTTGACCATTTAGATAATAAGATTTTAAATCAAATCCTCTTTGCTCATCAGTCCACTGTTCCATGTTTACTAAATTGCAACTATCACGCTCAACAATGACATGAATCTAAGCCTTCTGATATAAACCATGTACTAACAACAACGAAATTAAAATTTCCCGTTTCTTTGACCCACCCTGTACATGTAGTTTACTAAGCTCAAGTAATCACATCATCTCTCCGCAGCTGCCGAAACCACTGCACTGACAACCGGATCTGAAAGATGACAAGGGAAATGAAATGAGGAAGGGAAGAAAAGGAAACAATGGAGTGAAATTAGGCACCTCAGCATTCGCCTGAGAAGGTGAAACCACGGAAAAACACAAATGAGAGTTGCTGGGAATTCATCTGAATGTGAGTCGCAAAGTTGCCGTGGCGCCATCTCGCTATGGTGATAAAACGATTACCTTTTCTTATATGAATATTTTATATGGGTTAACTGCGAAATTGTAGGTCTGTGTGACTTGGTTAGGCCTCCTGATCCCAAGGTCGCGGATTCAAACCCCGTGTGCTTAAAGGTGACAGCCCATGTCGTAAAAGAACTCCTGCAGGACGAAATTCTGACATACCGGTGAAGCTGATACGATCCAGGCAATTGACGGCGTCGTTAACATATTACCTGTAAAACGGTATTGGATAGAAAAATTATTGTGAATGTTTCATTTAAGATATTTTTGCTTTCTCTACTACGTATTGTAAGCAGGGGAACTATTGTATTCGACCCAAAAATTCGATGTCGAGATTTCACCGAAAATACATGTTTCGAGGCCCCCTGAATCCAAAAAGGCAGCTTTAGAAAAAGGCCCCAGCGCGCGTGTGTGTGTGTCTATGCGTCAGTATGTGTGTCAGTCTGTCTGTCAGTCTGTGGACAGCATAACTCGAAAACGAAAAGTCGGTTAAAAACCAAAGTTGGTACGAGTATTTAAGTTTGATGTCTTTCAAGGATGCGACACGAAGATTTTGAAGAAAATAGTCCCACTCTAAACTACCCTTTACATGGAAAATTTTAATTTTCTTGAAAATGGCTCTAACGATTTTGATTAAAATGCCAGACATTTAATATATTTGCATGACAAATGAAATGCCTGTTTTAAATTTTCTGGCTATAGCCTATCTAGTCCTGTTTACTCTGGATGACTTTTGAATAACTCGTAAACCGTAAGAGAGAGAGAGAGAGAGAGAGAGAGAGAGAGAGAGAGAGAGAGAGAGAGAGAGAGAGAGAGAGAGAGACAAAGTCTTACTGTACAAAAAATGTAGATCTTGCTAAAACACAATTTAGATCTAAATTTCTTTTGTAGGGTGAACCATTTTGGAGATATTCCTTGTTATTTGTGTCAGTTTCGGAAAACTTAAAACTGTCGTAAAATGGAACATTCTTGTTCATTTTTTATATGTTAAGCGCGCAAAGAGAACCGGATCTCAAAGCTTGAAAAGATTTGACTATCGCTCAAAGCCTACTGTATTATAATATTCCCCTTACAAGAAAATCAGCAATAAGATAACTTCTGTAAATCTTTATCTCTACTAACATGAAGAAGATGAATAAGAATTTATGAAAATAGTACAAGAGTAGAAAAAGTCATGTGGATGCAAAACTTCAGATTGTACATTACAGTTACACATCAGGTTTTGATTTATATGGGTTACCTGTGAAATTGTCTCTCTCAGAGGATTCATTCTTAAATGAATGAAATGGATTCATTCATTTACTACTGTATTTTAACCCAGAGGTCCAACTGAAATTAAACAAAAGGAAAAAAAATGTTTTTAAACAGCCAACTAATTTAAGTAAAGTTGACTGAGTTGGTTAGGCATAGGCCTTCTGATCCCAAGGACACGGATTCAAACCCAGTATGTGTAAAGGCTACAGCCCATGTAAATAGATCTACTTGTATGTAAAAAATTAAAAAAAAAAACAACAAAAAAAAAAAAAAACTGCAGTACGAAATTCTGTCATACCGGCCGATCTGACGTGATCCAGGCAATTGACTGCGTCGCTAACATTATTGCCTGTGAAACGGTATTAGATGTAAAAAGTATTGTGACTGTTTCATTTAAGATATATTTTGTCCGGTAAGGAAGCTATTTCTTTCCTTTAATATACCATATTTTTCATTTATTGGGAACAGTATTTTTGGCGAAGGTAGACCAACGATGTCAACGTTGCCTGTTTGGATACGCTTAAGTAATTAGCTGCCATTCCCCACCCCTACTTCAGTCGGAGGGTGAATCCAGTGATGGACAAAATAGGCGATTCCATGGCAGTTTCTAAGTCATACCTTGAATTTTCTGGGAATGTTCTCAGAAGACTTCTTCATTGTGGATGATTTTTGCGTAGATGATAAACAGTAAAATACAGAGAAAAGCTTATTGAATAAAAAAATGTGGATCTCGTTAAAATACACAATTTGTATCAAATGCTTCTTTTTCTCTTTTGAGTGAACCATTTCTGAGACATTCTTTAGTATTTGTTTAAATTTGTCAATACTTATGCTTTTCTCAAATTGGAATATATTATTCGTTCCCTTATCTCTTGTCATGACAAAGATAACAGAATTTCAAAGGCATCGCATAGCAACCAGGTCTTAAACATTTCACTGTCGCTTAAAGCCTGCGGTATTCCCATATTCCCCTTGCACCGACAAGAAAATTAGAAATAAGATAATTTCTGAAAATGCTCATGTCGATTAAACTAAAGTAGATAGAGAATAAACATTTGCAAGAACAGTATGTATAAAAGTGAGTATAGTTCTACATATATTAGTGAACAGAGTTGAACTACATTAAAAGTCTGCATCGTAATAGGTTACACGACGATGACTTGGTGTTATATCTTCTAGGACTATGCACTTCGACTTTGTCACCAAATATCGATAGACTTCTTAAATGTAAGCAGTACCAAATAAGTCACTACAGATGTTTATCGCATAAGATTAGAAAGTGCTTTCGTAAATCAAACGCAACGTACAGATAACCAAGCCGACACTGCAACACTATTCTGTGTTGAAAGAGCGGCACAGCCCGTATAAGGTGTAAGGAGGTAAATCCAACCTTCCCTCTTTCGCAAACGTTGGACATCGCTGAGGTAGACGCTCATAGGAAGTTCAGGATGTGGTAACCTTGGTTATGAAGAGTTACGTCAGCGCACTCCCTGTCTGACTTGGAGCAGGGTTAGAAATCCTTGAAGTTGCGACACCATCTTCATGCTCAAGGACAGTGTGTGAGACTTTTTATACAGTTCAAGCTGTGATTCATTGCAATTGTCTATTAAATAACAGAGTTGAGAGTTTAATTATGATTGTATTATTGTTTGGAATGAATTATTGCTTATATGTAGAATAATAAAACAAACACTTGTATTTCTAGAAGTCTGATTAAATCTCATTTTTTGCTCCCAAACCTTTTCTCGTTTCTCTTCATATATTACATTTTGTAGCTGCTTTTCCAGGAAAACCAGTTCTAACTGCGTCATGGAAATGTTACACAAGGGTCCCAATGGAAATAAAGACATTTTACAATGAGAAGAATTCCCTACGCAAGTAATATGCACTGTTTCATTACGAAATTTGAAAATAAAGTTAGTAATGTTTATTCTTCGGCCTTTATTTCATAAAGGCACTGTATTGTATCTTGGAAGCTTTGCACGAAGTAGCCACGTTATTTTTTAAAAATTATAAATTATACAGTCTTAATTAAACAACACTATCTAAATTAAGAATACATTAGAAACTAAAAACTCCACTTATCTTATTAATATTGCAAGGTTGTACTCATACTGATAATTGTATAAAAAATAAATGTTTTCAACAGTTTAATTTATAGGTTAATAAATATACTCTTTAATAAGAAAGAATTTAACATAGAATATAAACACATTATTAACACTGCAGTAATTAATGGTTTAAATACAGATTTTACACATAAAAAGGTGGAACAATATAAATATCAAAAGGCTGTAAAAGAGGTTTCTACCCTCAAGAAAATAAAAGATAATTGTATGTTTAAAAAGTTAACTTACCATTCGTGGGCTAGTAAAAAATTACAAAAATCTTTAAAGAATATGGAATAACTTTAGTCTCTCAAAATAAATTTAATATACAAAATTTACTAAATATTTCTAAAAAGGATAAAATTCGAAATTATAAATAATCTGGCATTTATCAATTTAGCTGTTTAGATTGTTATAGGGTTTATATTGGTAAAACTAAACGTCATTTAGAAACCAGAGTAAAAGAGAATTTTAGAAATATTAAATATAAACATATTGATAAATCAGCTGTGTTGGATCATTTTTGGTCATTTAATCATTAAATAAATCTAGAAGTTAAATTATTTAAACAATTAAATGGACTTATAGGATATACTTGTTTAAGGCATCTTCATATCCTCTGAAAATATTTCGATGTAGTTCATTAACATCCTGTATATATAGATAGACTCCTATGATCTTGCACCGATTTCGACCAAAGTTGGCACACACATTCCTTAAGACAATCGTATAAGTACTGTGGGGGTGGTATAAAAGAACCACCCCAATTGGAAGCAGGGTGGAAAATATTTCGTGGTAGGCAGTTTAAAAATTCATACTACGAAAGGGATGATTTATCGATACCTTCAAGGTAAATGTCGATCCTTTCATTTTTTTAAGAGTGCTAATGCAAGAAACACGTTCCTAATGGGAGATGGAGTTGAAGTTTGTTTAATGGAACACCTTGAGTATTTTCAGTATCAATTCCGAAAACCAGACGAAATTGTAAATTTTGCAGAAAGAATAACATTGGAATTGCAAAAAAAAAAAAAAAAAAAAAAAAAAAAAAACCCGAAGACCAGTGTGATATACCTAGCTATAAGTGCTTCATTAACTGTTATTATCGTTAAAATATGTTGAAAATGATTACAGCTATTGGACCCAGTATAGTCGCCATTTCCGTTAGTTAGACCTGTAATCAAAATATGGGTAGTATTGCTTTATTGTTATTTTGTAAACTTCAATTTTTTCCAAAAAGTAGTGTATGCCACACATGTTAATAGTGTTTTTGTTTTTAACGATTTCATCATAAGTAACTATTAATTTCATTGCTCTTATGGAATATCAAAGAGTTTATAGCCCAAATCTTACTATACAAAAAATGTAGATCTTGTTAAAACACAATTTATGTCCAAATAAATATTTTTAGAGATATTCCTTGTTATTTGTATGAGTTTTGGAAAACTTTCGTCAAATGCTCCATCGTTATTCATTTTTATATGTTCATCGCGCAAAGAGAACGGAATTTGAAAGCTTTAAAAGATTTGACTGACGCTCAAAGCCTACTGTATTCCCATATTTCCCTTGCACCTGCAAGAAAATAAGCAGATGATTTCTGCAAATGTTTATCTCAAGTAACACGAAGAGGATATAGAAATAAGAGTTTGTAAGTATGGTTAGTACAGGAGTAGAGAAAGTCATGTGAGTGCAACGCATATTTTTTTCATTTAGGAAGTCAGTACGTCATCTGATTTGTTGTTCATCTTCAGAATCAGAAATATTAAGACTGTAAGGAGGATGTGTTGTATTTTTGTATTTTTTATTGCAATATGCATATTTGGGTGTTAACATTACGAGGATCGGAACCCGTTAGAAGTCAGAAAGCAAGTACAAAAAGCCCCGAGAATATCGGGATATTTGACGGATCTCATCTGGAAAAACAAGTATTTACAAAGAGAAAGTAAAATAAAGTTATGCAAATGATATATGGAGCGGAGACAGGAGCGGATAATGGTAAGATAAGGCAGTTAATGAGAACAACGAAAATTATTACATTAAGAACAATCATAGGAAAAGTTAGGATAGATTAAGTTAAGAATAAAGATGTAAGACAAAAATGGGATTTAAAAGACGTAGTCAAATTTGTGAATATGAGGAAAAGGGAGACGAATAACCATGTAGATAGAACAGATTATAATAGATTAATTAAAATAGAGATCAAAAGCTTAAAGGGAGAAGATATATTGGGCGTTCAAAATCAAAATGGAAGGACAGTGTTGCCTCTCCGTTGTAATATGCGTGGAGAAAAGCTGGCATTAGCCTATATAAAAGAAGAAGCAGTTTTGATCATTCATTAAGATTAGAAGCCGGCACGACAGACATCAACTATCACAATACCTTTTATTTCATGCATGAATGGAGGCAGGCCGAACCATTCCTTCAGCCAAGCCAATGTAGATTGGGGACAATAAACCTTTATAGGCAAAACCTACATTATAACTGTTCTTCCATGACTTCTTTAGAAGTTGGCCACCTTGTATTAGGCGTGGCCCAAAATGTCAAATACGGAAGTACTACAGTTTTCATAAAGCTGAAAGGGAGGCATTCGTCATTCTTTTGTTTTGATTCATTAGGGTGCAGTTAAAAGTTATCGTTTTCACCTTGAAGCATCGTGCATCTAGTGCTGGTAGTTTAAAGGTTTAGAAGCCAGTTCAAGCGTTGTTAGATGCGGCATTCTTACGTGAGCTTGCGATTCTCAAGATGTCCATTATTTCACGATTCTCACATTTACACATTGTCACATTTGCAGATGTTTTTCCCAGAGAAACTCGCCCGCATCACTGCAAATTTAAACATAGCAGCAACACAGCAAAGGCTCGTGGCCGGGCTTTCTCACACCACAGGCGGTACGTGCATCAAATACGCTCAAGGTCAGGCTGCCTCGCACGACTATTTGTGAACACGTGACCGCAGTGAGCGTGGCACCTCAGAGTAGTTTTCGAAATTATTTGAAAAGTGCCCGGCGGCTGGCGTATTTATAGAAGTTCGAGAATGGTCCGTGTTACGGCATCCTCACTATATAAGGAGGCGAGGTAACGAGATTTGTGAGTCAATTTTCTTTGTTAGATATAATTTTTGGTATATTAATTGGAAGCTTTGTTGTTTGTTTTGTTTTGATATATTAGGAATAATTTTAATAAATTATCTGGCAATGCCATGAAGCGCATCGGAATGAATATGAAACTCCCCAGATGTTTACGTGAGCTTATCGCATAACTACGGCAAGATGGCGTACGTACACTCTGTTCAGATGCAATCATATCTTCAGGACAGCAACGTCTCATATATCAGCAGGCGCGAGGGATCATCTGTGTTTTGTCACTGACTATACGCCAAGTTACTATTATTTCGCTGTTGTAATAAACAAGGTAAGAAGCGATCATAGCGCTCGACAACCAAGGTCAATACGCCTCAACACTTTGCCAAGTAATAATTAATATTAGTAAATGAAATTATTTGTGTAATGAAATTTGGAAAATTTTGATAGATAATTTTGGAATTTTAATTTGAGGTTTGTTTATTTTGTTTGGCAAATTATGAATATTTTAAATCAAATTTATTTAAATATTTAAAATATAAATATTTTAAATGAATTGGTAATTTTGTTTACATATAATTTTTGGTATTTTAATAGAAGTTTTGTTGTTTTTTGGTTTCATGAAATTTATTATTTTTAATGAACGGAGTAATGAACTGAATAGAATGTAATATATATTTTATATATTAATGTAAGTATTGTTTAGTTTTGTGATTATTTTATATATCAGAGGAAATGGTTGTATAGATATTAGATATGATAACATACAATTTTGAGCAAGTTTAGATTGTGTATGTTGTATACTATTTTGTTGTATATTACATTTTTGTTGTGTAGTTTTAGGTTTTTATAACTTGTAGAATTATGTTTAAATGCTTTTGAAAAGTTAAATAAACGAGTAAGGATCTGGAATGTAAGCCCTGGTTTAAGTATTTAGGTGCCAGGGTTTATTACTGCAGATTTTGATTTATTTAGTTGGTTTTTAGTTTGTGTATGTGAATGTGTGTGCGTCAGATGCATGTGAACGGTTGTTGAGGATGATAGCGAGCCAGTTAATGAGTGTTGAGTGATTGTATCGTCAAAGTCAGCTGTTTGAGAGACAGAGAAAGTGAAGAAAGGCAGAAAGGATGGGTTAAGGTTACGAGAAGAAAACAGTTGTGAGTTGTAACGTCACGAAGGACTGAAGACTGTGCGCTGGTGTCAGAAGTGGGATTTGTCAATTTGTCGTCTTGTTGCAGTACATTCCATCGGTTAACATTCATTGCTTCTCAACTTGTGCGGCTGTTTTCATAGGGAAGAAATTTCCGCCAGTATAGTTCATTTTATAATTAGACTAACATGTTAACAGCAGTAAAGCGCAACAAGCACCCCTCACGGGATTTAGACACACGAGGACGTTATTCTGATGTCTCGATTAGCTAAAGATACAAATGAATCGATTCCTACTGGATGTAAGCTGGCTAACAACGAACAACTCCAGCCAATTAAATATGCGGTTGGTGAACCCGCATCAAGATCCTCACCATCGGGCGGGGGCGGGGAAGGGCTACCAGCCCGTCGTAGCCCCGAAACGATGTCAGGGAAGGTATCCGACCCTGCCGTGCCCGATCCTATATACCTGTCGCCCGGCGGGGCCGACCCGGAATGACGCCGTCAATTAAACATTTACAGAGAGCAAGCCACCGTCCAGCAGAGACACACCGTGAACCGCGGTCTGGTCTTGCAATCTTGAAATGGATCAGAAGGGAATAACGGTAGCGGGAAATGGACAGGAAAGTCTATGTAGATGAGCACCCCAGCATTCACCTAAGTGACGTGGGGGAAATCTCAGTGAACTCCGAGTCACAGAATGCAGTTGGCGAGGATCAACCCTCGATCTCTCGAATTCTAGTCACACGCACTACCGCCTGAATCACCTGGCTCGGCCTTAAAATGCAGGGTGTTCTGCTTATAGGTATATTAAAAGAAATAGCGATAAATTCTGAACTAATACGAATCTGGAGATGCAATGATTTGTTACTTGTACAAATAGAAAAAATTGGGAGTTTTATACCTTATGGTTCATAAACCTCAGCATGGTGTCATTAGTGACACGGTAAATGTCCAAACAGTATTCAACCTCGACCCATGTGTTATGAAGCATCTGTGATGCAACAATGTTGACAGCAACGTCAATTCTTTGTCATGAGTCTGCCAAATCACCAACTGATCCTAACAAATCCCCACAGTAAAACATCAGGTGGAGTCAGATCTGGTGTTCCGGGAGGCCGTATGATTTATGGTGATCCTCTTCCTGTCCATCTTAGAGGGTAGATCTGTTTAAGAATATCCCCAACTGCATGGGTAACGTGCGGTGGTACCCCATCTTACTGGAACATAGTCACATGCTGACTGATGAATGATATACCTATGATATACATATATATATATATTCTTCTGTGCAATGATCTGCTCATGCGCGAGCGATGCGTGACTGTTCTAAACTAAACAACGCCAATGAATTAAAACTTTTAATTGTAGATTAAAACAATCTACAATTCGTCGTGACGTTTCAACTTACAGCTATTCTGTCTTATTATAATCTGGACACAAAACGCCAGTACTGCTCGACGATTCATTCACTAAAACTGTTCCAACACTTCAAGACTCGACTCCTACGTGACGACTCAAGGCCTACAACTGTGTCTGACGATACACATTCTCTCAACATACACTGAAGGGACACTGGGAGTGAAACTTCGGTCAAAATTGGTCAACAAGCCGAAAATAGTTTTTTACATTAAAATGTTCCTGGAATTCCTGTGCATCTGGATCAGCTAACATTTTTATACCCCCCACTCCATGTGGTCATTACGGTCCTTTCAAATAGTGCTCTTCCCTTAACGTACACAGCATGTTCCTATCTAAAAGCCTGTTTTTCTCAAAATTACATTTCTGCATATTCCAAATGCCTCTCGCGCATCAGTTTTGTTTCAAATTCAATGAAAATTTCCAAACATATTCATAAATAGCAGCTAAAAAATTCTACAATTCGGAATTGATGTTATCATTAACACGAATTCCAAAAATATTTTTGTACGAAAAAATCAATAATTTTTAAGATTAAATTTTCTTTGTTATTGACAAAAATATGTACAGCACAATCAGCAAACGTATTTGTAATAGCTATACCAGTTCTGACAATATAAACCAATTTTGAGAAGTCAGTGTGCGCGTATCACATTGTGCCTTAATAGCACAATTAAATTCAAAAATAATTTATGTATCATAAACGAATAATCCAATTTTAATGAAATTTGGTGTACATCCTATTCTCATGTAACTACAAACACTTTAAAGATTTCAAAAAAAGTCTGTCAAGAAATGCGGAACTTTCAAGTTTCACTCTCAGTGTCCCTGAAAAACTGCTAACAGCTGTATAGTACAACACTTAACAACTTCGAAGAAGTGCCCTTTCCCGGGCCGCACTCGCTTATAAGGTAAGAAAGAGGTAAAATGAACTTTCTCGAAATTCACCTTTTCTCAAACTTCTCATACACAAGCCGGTGTTCGAAGGTTTCGCGAACAGTCTAGAAACACTTTGCTCTGCCGTACTCATTGTCGTCCTTGTTCTGAACACTCCATTGTAACTGGCGACGTATTTACAAGTAGTGGTGCGACGTAGCCAACATCGAGTTTCTTTGAGGCGCGCGGCCGTCCACTGGTGTGGGGGAGCTCGAATTTGAGCGTCTTTGTTTATCGTTGCCGGCCAGCGTCACAATATTATAATTAGAACAAGAGGAAGAAGACTTTCAAAGGTCTATGAGCTCGTTAGATGATGAGTCATCAAAACTCGTGAGTATGTATAAAAAACGAACCGTGCTGTATCAAATATAATGCAATTATTATTCAACTAATGGATGATTCCTCTCAAGCAATGGAAATGTCTGCTGCATCATTAGACGACTGACGTGCTGTAATCTGATAAGTTTTTTATGTAATTTTCCTTGAATTGCTCAGAGCAGTGCATAAAATTATAATTGTACTGCTGATAATCGGTGTAAAATGAAGCAAGCAAACAAACAAACAAATCTAATAACCTTCAAGGAAGCAATACAAGTATTAAACCTGATCTTTATTCTCAGAAACTTACAGAGGAAAAGCACTAGGGAAAGTACATAAACGTGTATTTATCTCATTAAAGTGCAACGATAAAAATTAGCATATGCAATTCTGGATATTTTAAAAATGCTTCTCTTGAATCTCCATGTACCGACCAAGATGGTAATGTGTGAGGCTAGCATTTGGGAGGTCGTGGGTTCGATTCCGGTGGCTGACCTTCCTGAAACATGTGTTTTTCGGGGGTTTCCCTGGGTCACCAGACGAATGCTGGGAAGGATAATTACATCCCCGAATTTACTGTCCTTCCATTTCGTTTCATTAATAATTTAATTCATCCTTCATCCCGTTGGTTCTTTCAGGGTTGCAAGTGTAGCGAAGGGTTAGGTGCAGCTTGGTAGGGACGATGTGAGCACAAGAAGTCTTTCCGCCCCTCGTCCATGGGATCCGGGTGGAAAAGCGGGTGGCATCTGGGGGCTTCGCACCCTGCGCCGAGATCTCTCTAAGTTGGCCCTGGATGACCTAAAGACTAGGTGTGGTCAACCTTGAGAAACCTCAGGGACCTCTGCCAATGTCTGAGCCATTAGTCTGGATCTGGCAGCCCGCTGTCTCCTCTCACCTCATCCTTCCTACCGGAAATGCCCCTTTGGGTGCATAATTACAATAAGCCTGACTTCAGCACCGAACACCCTCCTTATATCTCCTATTCCTATCCTCCATGTGCTTTTATGCTTGATTTTGAATAGCTTATAAGTAGAGTCACCAGGTTACTATAGACCAAAAAGAGGACTTTAACTGTGAAAAAGTAGGACAGTGGACAAAAAAGGACACTTAAATTAAAATAGAATGTTACAAATACATACTATTTCATGGAAGAATAACCTTCTTCTTTTACAAGTACTTCTGTGAGGGTAGAATTTTTTCCCAAAAGTTGAAGCTTCTTTAATAGATATTTGTACGTTAATACAAGAATATTTCCTAAAATTGTTTGTACTGCAACATGAGGAGGCCATTTATAGATTCTATTTTAAATTTGTTTCTTTCATTTGCCCATTGTGATACGAGTGAAAATATTCCTGGTATAGAAAAGAAAATTCCTTTATTTCGAGAAGCTCTGAATGGCAGTCTACAGATTTGATTTATCCAAAATATTAACACTACTTTTGGTTGGAAGTTAGATTATCGAGCTCAGAATTGCCATTTACAAACCTTTTTAAATTACAAAATTGATGAAAACATATTTTGTCATCGACAATAACAATTCCTTTAACACCAAATAGTTGCAACAATTCTCTACTTCATTGAATTGAAGGCATTTTATATCAAGCTACTTAAAGCAATTAATTATCAAATTTTTTTAGTCAATTTTTTCAAATACTGCATACATGACTCATACACATAGCTTCCTCCAATAATTGGTGAAGTTCTTTCAGTAATTCTGCTGCCTGACTTAATATCTCTTTACGTTTCAAACATACAAAGGAACCTTGAAACCTGCTTTCAAATTCTTCTTTGAAACCCGTGAGAAAAATAAAATACAAAATAACCTAAAAAGGCGGACATTTACTGATTTTCAAAAAAGTGCACCGGAAGCAGCGGACAAATCTATTAAAAAGAGGACATGTCCGGAATAATCCGGACGTCTGGTCATCCTACTTATAAGTGAACACTATTTACTGTTGAAGTTTGATCACACCAAATATCGGTAGCAAAATTAGTTTTTTGTCATTATTTTGAGGGAATTTCATTTTCATATATAAATAACAACAGAAACAAAGCTATAGGGAAAACAGCTTATCGACAGCTCCCAAAAATTCAATATGGCCGACATTACACTAAAGTGCAGTCCACATTACACCCAAAAGCAGTACTACCAACCTACATGACAAAATCATTATTGCTAACCTCAAATATCCAAGGGTTAAAATAACATGCTTTCAAACGATACTAATGCTTTCTCTGTTCGTTCTTCTTCCTGTATTATTTGCGGTTATTCAACAGTGTCTTTGCATAGCGTCTTCCGGGTGTTTTTATTTACTTGTTTATTTTTATGCTTCATAGTATTCCAAGGTTTTTAATTAGCTCTTTGTTTAAGCGCATTAAGCGATCTTTTGAACTGTCTCCAAAGAAACTCAAGACTATTGGGCAAGTGATAACTAAGTCTAAACGTTGTAGGGATAAATGGTCAAACCACAGACTACGGTGGGTATTTCAGCTAGTTCTTTATAGGCCTTGACTGCGTTTCCTGTAAGTGAATGAATGCAGACACTTATGTCTAGATGAAAACATGCAAAACAACGAGGAAAAGTGCTCATGCAATATGCAATGTTAGCTGATTTGTGAACGAGGCCGATTTATCCGGTCCACTCAATCACGTTTTTGCAATAGCATGGCTTGTGACTCACTCTCGGCCATTACATTTACCTACTCGGTGACCAAAATCTGTGAATCCAGCAGAAAGAAATCAGACGTGCGATAATAAATGAATGAAAGAAACAAGAGATAAATAAATAAACAAATAAATAAATAAATAAATAAATGAATAGATACATAGATAAATAGATAGATAGATAGATAGATAGATAGATAGATAGATAGATAGATAGATAGATAGATAGATAGATAGATATATAGATAGATAGATAGATAGATAGATAGATAGATAGATAGATAGATAGATAGATAGATAGATAGATAGATAGATAGATAGATAGATAGATAGATAGATAGATAGATAGATAGATAGATAGATAGATAGATAGATAGATAGATAGATAGATAGATAGATAGATAGATAGATAGATAGATAGATAGATAGATAGATAGATAGATAGATAGATAGATAGATAGATAGATAGATAGATAGATAGATAGATAGATAGATAGATAGATAGATAGATAGATAGATAGATAGATAGATAGATAGATAGATAGATAGATAGATAGATAGATAGATAGATAGATAGATAGATAGATAGATAGATAGATAGATAGATAGATAGATAGATAGATAGATAGATAGATAGATAGATAGATAGATAGATAGATAGATAGATAGATAGATAGATAGATAGATAGATAGATAGATAGATAGATAGATAGATAGATAGATAGATAGATAGATAGATAGATAGATAGATAGATAGATAGATAGATAGATAGATAGATAGATAGATAGATAGATAGATAGATAGATAGATAGATAGATAGATAGATAGATAGATAGATAGATAGATAGATAGATAGATAGATAGATAGATAGATAGATAGATAGATAGATAGATAGATAGATAGATAGATAGATAGATAGATAGATAGATAGATAGATAGATAGATAGATAGATAGATAGATAGATAGATAGATAGATAGATAGATAGATAGATAGATAGATAGATAGATAGATAGATAGATAGATAGATAGATAGATAGATAGATAGATAGATAGATAGATAGATAGATAGATAGATAGATAGATAGATAGATAGATAGATAGATAGATAGATAGATAGATAGATAGATAGATAGATAGATAGATAGATAGATAGATAGATAGATAGATAGATAGATAGATAGATAGATAGATAGATAGATAGATAGATAGATAGATAGATAGATAGATAGATAGATAGATAGATAGATAGATAGATAGATAGATAGATAGATAGATAGATAGATAGATAGATAGATAGATAGATAGATAGATAGATAGATAGATAGATAGATAGATAGATAGATAGATAGATAGATAGATAGATAGATAGATAGATAGATAGATAGATAGATAGATAGATAGATAGATAGATAGATAGATAGATAGATAGATAGATAGATAGATAGATAGATAGATAGATAGATAGATAGATAGATAGATAGATAGATAGATAGATAGATAGATAGATAGATAGATAGATAGATAGATAGATAGATAGATAGATAGATAGATAGATAGATAGATAGATAGATAGATAGATAGATAGATAGATAGATAGATAGATAGATAGATAGATAGATAGATAGATAGATAGATAGATAGATAGATAGATAGATAGATAGATAGA